>CM053787.1:483768693-484368693 GCA_028749045.1 Cupressus sempervirens | reverse complement strand
TTTATGGATTTTTTTAGGATATTTTATGATATTTATGGATTTTTTCATGATATTTTATGATTTTTAGTGATCTGTTTAGGACATTTTATGATTTTTATGGGACGTTATTTGAACTTTTAGGATTTTTTTCAAGATCGTATTTGGATTTTTAGGATTTTTTCATGATTGTAAAGGATTTACAAGTGTTAGCTCTAATCTAATATATGATAGATCCAATGGATAATGATATGCCTAGGGACATGCCCCTAGTTCAAATTCAAACTTTGCACTATGTAGGTGATATACCCCAAGACAAGACATAAACTATGCACAAAGGCCAAAGACAAAGAGTATGTATAGACTAGTGATGCTTGGGTAAGATACCAATGAATATTAATGAGTTCATGGGCCATGATCAAGGACTAGGGATGTCTTGCAATATGAAGGATATGATCAAACAATGACAAGGGGGAAGATCAGATGGAATCCTGATAGATAGAGGAGCAACAACTGATTACACATGGTGCTTGTTTGCTAGGTTTTCACCATGGTACTTGCCCAAAGCGCCTATTTGCTAGGTTTTCATTTTTGGACAATTTTCTTTCTCTTGACTCAAATTTTCATGCCAAGACACCTATTTGCCAAGTTTTTATCAAGGCATCCATTTTTTCATGACTTTTTTTTAGGACTCTTGCTATTTTTTTGATATTTTTTCAAGATTTTTTGCCATTTTTTTAATATATTTTTAGAACTTTTAGGTAGAATCATGAATGTTGTTGATGACCACTAAGGAGAAATATGTTGTCAGCACAGCTAGTTAATAACCTCTAAACCCATAAGTGACTGTAACTGTATGCGTGAATATGCGGCCTCTACTAACACACACACTTCAACATGGTCTTTATTTGGGGATTCATCCCGGAATGAACATTGGATTGTTCATCCGAAAATCAGCCGGCAAGGCGACCTGTTGCCTTCTATCTAAAGGGAATTGCTTGTTAGATATCCTCAGATTTAAGGTGTTAAGCAACTAGACCCTCTAAGAATGAAGGATTTAAGAAATGAAATTAATCTATATGATTATGCAGATTAATCTAGAATGAGAAATGCATTCTAATCTAAGAACAAGTAAAAGAAACTAGATTAATCATATGCATATTATGCTAAATTAAATTAAGCTAAGGATGCAAATGTATGTAAAATATGAGCAAATGTGAGAAAATGTGAGTATCAATTCCAGCAGCAATTTGATGCAAATTCCAAATTCATCCTCTCTCAAAATGAAGAGATGAGGGTCTCTTAAATAGACTTTCCTGGAATCCATCAACGGTTGAGATTGATTTCAATCAACAGTCAAGATTGAAGATGAAGTTCAGTCATAAAGGAAGATTTCCAAATTAAAGGGAGTTAATTGATTTAATTTGAGTAGAATAAGGAGTTAACTGATTTAATTTGAGTAGAATAAGGAGTTAACTGATTTAATTCCTTTTTTATCAATAGTGAACTAAAAATTTTCCTTTTTGAACTGAAGAGAGATTTTGGTGAGATATTTAATTTAATAAAATGAGATATACTCTCATAATTACCTTTTCTATTTAATTAAATAATCCTTTAATTAATTAGAGACACTTTTCTTATTTAATTAAATAACTTCATTTAATTAATTAGGAATGGCTTCCCATTTAATTAAATAACTTTGTTTAATTAATTAGAAGTAAGTACTCCATTTAATTAAATAATTTCATTTAATTAATTAAAATAGGCACATTTACTAAATTAAATAAATTTAATTCCATAGTACATTAGCCTTAAGATATAATTTAATTTAATTAAAGTATAAATACTTAGTAATTAAATTAAATATTAATCAATAGGTTTAATGTGACTAATATGAGTAAATAGTATAGGAATTAAATAATAAGCATGATGAATGTAGATTAGGGTTTTCTGCATCTAACAATTAAGTCAAGTAGCGAGTAGCTGAATAAGAATTTGCCTAATGGAATAGGACTTTAGGATTGATCATAAATAGATCAAAAGTTGTTGAGATGGCAATGAGCCAATTTTGGGGTATTACATTTTGCCCCTCTTTGAATGAATGTACAAGCAGCACATTCAATTCAAAGAAAATCAAAAGGTATGATGCGCAGATCAAAAAATAAGAGATTGTTTCCGAAGATGATGACACGGAGACCAATTGATAAGCTTTTAAGGACTATCTCTAGAATAGAGCTTAATCCCAAGGAATCCAAGTAGAGCACTTAGATACCTAAGATTGGTAGCATTTAAAAGACTATCTCCAGAACGAAGTTTAATCTTTAAGGATCCAAACAGAACACCTAGATACCTGAAATTGATAGCATTTAGAAGACTATCTCCAGAACGGAGCTTAACCTTCAAGGATCTAGATAGAACACGTAGATGCCTAAGATTGATAAAAGATTACAAGGTCCAATCATGAGTCGTAGAATCATCCCCAGAATGAGGCTTGATCCTCAGGAGTCAGGGTTTAGATTGTCCCAATACCTATCCATCAAACTCTAAGAAGAGCTGTTATAAGGTTGATCAATTGATGAAAAGATAAGATAGATAGCAAAGATGTCAAATAGAAGGGAACAAGATGCCCTGAGTGATGAGATGCCCCAAGTGATAAGGACATAAGACGGGAACCTGATGCCCCAAGCAATAGGTATTTAATGATGTTAATCATCCTGCCCGCTCGGGAGCGAAATCGAAAGATGACACACTAGAAATATGATTTGAAGCAGTATATCATGAGATATAGAAGAAATCTGAGATTCAGCAGAATGATCGAAAGAAGATTCAGGGTTGATTTGAAATGATTGCAAAGTCACAAAGACCAAGTTTGACCAAAAGTTGATCAGATTTAGTCATGGTTGACTTGAGTTGACTATTTTGAAAATAATTTTTGAAAATATGGAGAATGTAGAGATGAAAGAATTCCAAGAATCACAAAGTATCAGAAAGATTTGGGCTGCACAAGCGTTCGATCGTGTCGGTCCCCAAAATTTTAAAACACATTTTTGAGGCTCTTAAGCATGTTAGATTTTGAATTTGATCCCAAAAATGGATCCAGAACGATCCAATTAACCAAGGGTGTGATTTTTGCGCAAATTCGAGCACTTTGAAAAATGTGGGTCAACAACTATATAAGGGCTCGAGGGGTCATTTTCAATTCATTTGTGCTTTTTGTCTTCTATTGATTTGAGCTCTGAGAGAGACATGGCAATTAGCATGAGATATCATCAATTTGAGCGCTCCCGACGTCACAGTTGCCTCGTAAACTATGGACCACCGGTGAGTCATCGATTCCCCTCCTTCGTACTTTCACTTTTATGCATTTTGAGGTTATTTATTGCACGTTTTAGCTTGTTTTTAGGGGGTCAAATCTTTCTTCGCACGAGACCTATCAGCTTTTGCATGAAGATTGTCTTTCTTTGCATGAAGAAATAGGGTTCGTTGTTTCTTCGCACACGACGTGGCGGATCTTCGCGCGGGAGACATTATGTTTCGCGTGAAGGAAGAGATTCTTCGTGCAAGCCGATTTGTTTCTCGCGTGAAAATATCTTTTCTCGCATGGACAATTCTTTCTTCACGCTGACAGCTCTTTTTTTGCACGGCTATGTAATTCTTCGCCCGAGATTAGATTCCTTCGCGCGAGGCTTTGGGAACTTTGCGCAAAATTTCACTAACTTCGTGCAAAATTTTATAAACTTCGCGCGAAAGTCCATGACAATCATGCTTTAAAATTTGATTTTCACACTCAAAAATTGCATTTTAATTTGTTCTGATGCATCATTTTGACTTGATACTGATTGTTTCTTTTTTTTGTTTGTTGTTGTGTGTGCAGGAGGTCTTTGGTGACATTGCATTCAGATCACACTATCTGCCATATGGAGAGTTATTGCAGAGTCTTGATGACGCTGATTGGGCACACATTGCCCAATTGGGTTTGTCTTCTTTGTGTCAAATTCTAGTCGTGATGGTGAATCATGACCTTCTCACTGCTCTAGTAAAGTGTTTCCATTCGAAGATGAACACATTCCATTTGTCGATGGGCGAGATGACCATCACTCCGGAGGACATCTTGAGGATCTTACGAATTCCCTTTCACGGTGCCCAAGTCATCTATGATACAGTGCCCTGAGCAGGGACAGAGGCACTATCTATTGTGTTCGGGAGAGAGTTACCGAGGGGCGGGGCCATCAGTTGGGATGAGCTGATGCACACATATGGACCCACGTACAAGCTAGCATCGGTGTTGGCTATATTTTTGAGTTGTTTCCTATGTCCTAATAGAGGACAGCATGGTTTGGAGTGTAGGTGGGGAGTCATGCTTCGTAGGATGCTAGAGGCACCTGAGATTTTTGGGTGGGGTCAGTGCATGCTGGCTCACCTTTTCCATGAGATGCACGAGGTCATCTTCCACGAGAAGAAGAACATGGTAGCTGGAGTATATGTGTTACAGATCTAGGCTTGGGAGCATCTTCCTGTATGTAGGCCGATCTTTGAGGATGCTCGAGAGCCCATGGAGCCCTATATTTGGATATATCGAGAGCATATTACCCAGGCCCACCTGGGTAAGATAGAGCAGTAGAGGATACGTCTTGATGACCTAGTGTCTATTGTATGGTGACCTTGGCGAGAGACAGAGGACTGGGATGATGCTCCCAAAGAGTTGTCATGGATGTTCAGTTCTCGACCTCTGGCAAGTAGGACAACATCAGTTATTGAGAGATTTGTGATATCATGGGTGTGGCGGTAGTATGGCCGACCACAGGATATTTCTACTGAGTACTATGCCTATGCCAGGTTGCAAAAGGATGTTGAGTGGGGCTAGCTAGCATGGATGGATCCAGGGTGATCCATGATAGACATTCACAGCTTAGCTATAGTTCAGTGGGATTACCTACTAGAGGTAGCAGACGCCGAGATGATGCCTACATATTAGGCATTTTTGATCAGCCATTCATTCCCACATTTTACAGATCTAGTGGGGATGGCAGGGCAGGTAGAGAGACAGGCACCTTAGTAGCAGCAAGCACAGCCACAGCTGCCAGTTCAGCCATAGCAGCAGTCATGAGTCTGACACTGGGTTCAGAAGATGCAGATTCCCCCACGTTAGCTGGGATTAGACCCAGGTGCCGAGGGCAATGGGACTGGACAGAGTTAGCGCCGTAGGTAGAGGATAGAGGAGGAGGCCCCTCAACAGGAGACTCCACAATAGTAGGTGCCACCACAGTCGTAGGCACCTCCACAATAGCAGGCACCAAAGATGGTAGATGAGGACATGCCAAATCAATCAGAAGGTGGGGTGCAGGACATGGTACGACAGTATCGAGAGCAGGTTCGTCAGGCCTCCTGATAGTTGGGAGAGTTAGAGATTATAGTGGCAGTACGGGATGCGCAGCTGGTGGAACGACAGCGGGACACTGATCTTTGGAGAGAGCATGTCGAGACTGCAGAGCGAAGATTAGAGCTAGTGTAGGATGAGATCTGCTTCCAATCAGCTCAGGTAGCGTACTATTATGTGGCATATACGAGTGCAGTACCTGATGAGACACTTCAGGTGCAGTGATTTTCTCAGTATGTGCGAGAGTCTGGGGGTGCACAACCTCCTATCAGGCTAGATATGCCACCGCCGCCTCCACCACTTGCTGCCCCTACTCCTCCTAGAGGTGAGGGTTCAGGACAGAGTTAGATGCTCTGTGCCTAATCTTTGATTTTGATCCCTGGCTATGTATTGATTGGTGTGCCAACACCACATGTATCATTTTTGATCGATTGCACTTGAGTAGCACCCATTTTTGTACTGATCCATTCTTTTGATATATATATATATATATATGAGATCTTGAGCCGAGTATTCATGTGTACATGTCATTGTCTATTTTATTTTGCTTTGATGTATATGAGATGTATGTTGTACTTAGATAGAATGCATATGTATGAACTGACATCTCACGTAGTGTTGCGTGTTTTTGCTTGACAGTCACAGGTATTCCATTGAGGATTGTGAATCGACAAACCAAATGCTTGTATAGCCATGGAGGAATCTGATGCATATAGAGTATGAACAGAATGACCATTGAATTATGTGCTTATGCAAATGAAGTATGTAATGCAAGACTGTTAAATGCAACCCTAGGTCTAGTTACCAAGCCTCGATATTTGATCATCACCAGATATAAAATAAAGCTCGTATGTTATACAATTTCCACTGACATTGCAATCATGGAAATATGAATATAACATACATTATTAGTTTGTTGGGATTAAATGTAAGCATTCGAGGCACAAGAAGCCAGAATGACCAAAACATTTGTCCCTTTTAATGTAGCAAGTTAACATAAGCATCAAAGCATAGACGCTAGGATAACCTGAATGTTGCTTGCATAACAGACACACCAAACACACGGGAGATCCATCTTATGCTAAGTACTCAGTATTTATACTATCCGCAACAACCCTTACGTTCGTAACCTGAGACAGAAGTGTGCTAGATATACTCACAGTGACATGTACGTTCACTTAATAGGACAAGTATTAGTATGTACTATAGCATGAAGAGTTCACTCCAACAAACAAGGAGAAGAACCAATGTCATTGACATATCTGTATAAAAGGAGTCGAGGTACACACGGCCATCCAATACAAGATGGAGGCTCTTATAGTGGACACCCCTTTTATAAAAATGTATCAACTTGTTGGAACTAAATGATAGATAGAAAGCCAAGAAAAGATCATGCCCCCAATCATTACTTCTCTAGTCAAAGATGACATCATCGAGTTGCTCGAGGAGATATGATAAAGCAAAAAAAAGAAAACAAAGAAAATACTCAGCATATCCAAAAAATTATATCATTTTTGAGTTCAATGTTTTGGGATTGATGTCAAGTTTCAATGTCCAGAATACATTTGAAAGAAATCTCTTCAGTAGGGTGATAACAGTAGGCAGACACAGTCAGAATGACTGGTGACTGAGGTCAAAGAGGAATCTTCATGATGAAGAACCTAAGAATGATTGAGCGATAGTAGGAAGACATAGCTAGGATGACTGGTGACTGACGCAAGAGAGATCTTCCATAAAGGAATCTGGAGACATAACTCGAGCAAGAATAAGCAGACACAGCTGAAACAGCTGGTGACCATTGTGAAAGAGATTCTATGAGGAGAATCTCAAAAAGAGTGTCACTAGCGATAGTAGGCAGACATAGTGAGGACCATTGGTGATTGTCATGAAGGAGATTCTCTGAGGAGAATCTCAAAAATAGTGACACTAGCGATAGTAGGTAGACGCAGTGAGAACCACTGGTGACTGTTGCGAAGGAGATTCTATGAAGAGAATCTCAAAAATAGTGACACTAGCAATAGTAGGCAGACACAGTGAGAACCACTGGTGACTATTGCAAAGGAGATTCTATGAGGAGAATCTCAAAAAGCATGATACTAGAGGGGAATGCCCTCGAGCTGTGAAAAGACTCAATCCATGGATACATGAGCGGAAAGTAGGAAAGTAGGAAAGCATGAAAGCGATTGTACAAAATAGCTAGAAGATGTATTGTAAGATGGAGCGTTGGGAAAAAGAGGCACCTGTTTACTAGATTTTTACCTTCTTGGCAAGATTCTCTTTTTTTGCTACGATGATGCCTATTTCTAGGTTTTCACCAATGGCACTTTTTTTTTTCTTTTCTTTTGTATTTTTCTCTTTTTGAATTTTTTTGTATTTTTGAGATTTTCAATTTTTTTGGTGTTACCAAGGCGCCTATTGCTAGGTTTTCACTAGGGTAACAATTTTTTCAGGACTTTTTCTTATTTTTAGATTTTTTTTAGGACATATAGATATGTATAGAGAGCTTGTTGAGATTAAATCAACTGTAAAATTGCTTCAGGTGGAGAGTGTTGACAGGCTCTTTAAGCACTTCTCCTTTAGTTGTAGAAAGCTGATAGGCGCCAGATCCATATACTGCAGTAATGATGTAAGGACCTAGCCAGTTTGGTTCGAACTTTCCCTTTTGCATTTGTTGTTTTTGATTCTTAGGGTTCTCTCTCAGGATGAGGTCACCCAGCTGGAAGTCACGTGGCCTGATCCTCTGATTGTAGCTTCATGTCATTCTTTTTTAATATGCTCATAGATGATCACATGCCACTTGTCGTTGTTCATCCAATAACACAAGCTCTTGAAGCCGAGTTATCCTGTAGTCATCATCAGTGATAAGGCCTTTCATAGAGATTCTCAAGGTAGGAATCTCGACCTCTATTAGAAGCACAACATCCGCCCCATACACCAATGCAAAAGAAGTCATGCCTGTTGGAGTTCTAATGCTTGTCCTATATGCCCACAGGGCTGGGTTGATCTGGAGATGCCAATCTCTCCCTGACTTACTGACTGTGTGATGAAGAATTTTGAGGATCACCTTATTGGATGCCTCAGCTTGGCCATTACCCTAGGGGTAATAAACGGAAGACCAATGTTGTGTGATCTTGAATTTCTTGCACAATTCCTTGAGGTCTTTATTCTTGAATTGTCCTCCATTTTCAGTAATGATTGAGGATGATACACCATATCTATAGATGATGTAGTTTGTGATGAAAAGTGCTACAGTTTTTCCATCAGCAACTGTGAGACGGACTGCCTCTACCCATTTCATGAAATAATTTGTAGCTGTGATAATGAACTTATGTCCATTGGAAGAGTTTGGGTGAATCTGCTCCACCAAGTCGAAGGCCCATTGTTGAAATGGCCATGTTGTAGTAGAGGGAATCAGCTCTCTGGCTGGAGCGTGAATGAGATTCCTATGTAGTTGACACTGCTTGCAAGACCTAGCATACTTAATAGCTTCTTGCTCCATTTTAGGCCAGTAGTAACTAGCACGAAGGAGTTTGCAAGCTAGTGTCAAGCCATTGGAATGAGATCTGCAAATGCCTTCGTGAACATCAATTAGTGTACATTTGGACTCGTCGAGTTCTAAACACCTAAGGAGTGTTCCGTTGAGACCTCTCCTATACAAATCATCAGTAATAATGACATAATGTGAAGCATTACGGATTAGGTAACGTTTCTCATTCCGGGTCAGACTTTTTGAAATGGTTTGATTATGAAGGTAGGAATAGATGTGATGGTAGTGAGATGATTCTTGTCCTATAATAGAATAGATCATCTTGGAATCGGGTGTGTCATAGGCTGGGTAATGTAACGCTTCCACCAAGAACTCATGTCAAAGATCATTTTCTGGCATTTGTAGTAGGGAGGCCAGAGTGGCCATGGCATCAATCACTTTATTATCTACACGTGGAACTTGTTGGAAGGTGATGTGTGCAAAATACTTCGTCAAGTCACCAACCATGCATTTGTAAGGAATTAGTTTCTCATCCTTTGTTTGATACACATCATTTACTTGGTTGATAACAAGCTGAGAGTCACCAAAGATGTCTAACTAATCCACCCTCCATTCAGCTGCAATTTTCATACCATTGATCAAAGCCTCATATTCAGCAATCTAATTTGTATAAGAAAATAGGATCTTGTACACTTTGGGCAATGAGTATCTCTGTGGTGTAATGAAGAGTAATCCAGCACTTGATCCTTATTGTGTGAAGGACCCATTGAAGAACATAACCCATGTATGGTGTGTGAGTGTCATAATTGACTCATCTGGGAAATCAATGTTCATTGGTAGAAGACTTTGTACGGGTGCCTCGGCCAGCTGGTCTACAATTGCCTGTCCCTTTATAGCCTTGCGTTCAACATATTGGATGTCAAACTCACTGAGTATCATGACCCATTTAGCCAATCTTCTTGTGAGAGCTGCCTTACTAAGCAAGTACTTTAATGGATCTATTTTAGCCACAACCCATGTAGTGTGGGCAAGCATGTAGTGTCTCAACTTTTGGGAAGCAAAGACAACTGCCAAGCAAGCCTTCTCAATAATGTTGTAGTTCTTCTCATAAGAGACCAATGTTTAGCTCAAGTAATAAATAGCTCTTTCTTTGTTTTCATTGTCTTCCTGGGCCAACAAGATTCCCAAAGATGTTTCAGTGGCTGAAATGTATAAAAGTAAAGGCTTCCCATGCATAGGAGGCATTAGGATTGGTGGATTGACAAGATATTGTTTGATCTGTGTTAAGCTTTGTTCACAATCCTGGCTCCAATTGAATTTTACACCCTTATGTAAGGTCTTTTTGAAGGGTTGTGATCTATCCGCCAATTGTGAAATAAATCTGCGAATAGATTGAAGCCTTCCCTGTAGTCCTCTCATCTGACTGATGTTCTGAGGTGGTGGCATGTCCATTATTACTTGTACTTTTTCTAGATCTACTTCAATTCTCTTTGCAAAAATAATATATCCCAACAATTTTCTTGATGTGACACCAAATACGCATTTCTTAGGATTGAGCCGAAGATTGAATTTTTCCATACGATCTAGGATGGGACCCAAATCTTGTAGATGAGTATTGCATTTAGCACTTTTGACCAAGGTATCATCAACGTAGTCCTCCATGGTTCTATGCATCATGTCATGGAAAATTGTAGTACAGCCCCTTGATATGTAGCACCAGCATTCTTTAAACCAAATGACATCACATTCCAACAAAAGGTTCCCCATGCACATGTGAAAGTCATTTTCTCCTAGTCTTCTAGTGCAATTTTTATCTGATTGTATCTAGAAAAACCATCCATAAGTGAATACATCTCATAGTCAGTCGTCATGTCCACAATCATATCAATATTAGGGAGCAAAAAGCCATCTTTAGGACATGCCAAGTTAAGATCATGAAAGTTTGTACAAACCCTGATAGATTTATTGTGCTTGGAAATAGGAACAATGTTGGATATCCATTCAGCATAATCAATTGCATGGATGAAACCAGCCTTTAGAGTTTCTCCAATTTGACTTTGATGAGCAATGCAACGTAAGGGTGCATTTTTTGAAGCTTCTGTTTAATCGGTTTGATGCCTGGTGCTATGGACAAGTGATGCATGATAAGATCAGGATCCAATCCTGGCATGTCAGAATATGTCTAGGCAAAATTTATTTTCTTTTCCTTGAAAAAGGCATTTAATTGTTCCTTCTCTTCAGGTGATAGTGACTGCACCAGATGTATCATATGAGGATATTCTTTTGTGCCCAGGTTAATTGGCTGCGTCGGCTCTATTAACACTGATGATCTCTCCTGAAAGTGACTGGGAAGGACATCAAATATCTCATCCGCGAGCACCTCAGAGAGGTTTTCACCCTTGGATATGTCTTTTGTTTTTACTTTTTTGGGATCTAACACTGCCACAATGTGGTTTTCACCATCGGATCTCTTGCATTTTTTCTTTTTAATTGTATGATTGAGATATTTGATGTCAGCCTCAATCATGTTAATACTCTACTCATTGGTGGAAGACATTATAGGTTCAATAGTGTTTAGGTAACAGGCAAGAACATAGTCATTCTGGAATGTGGGGACTTCATTAGATGCATTGGGGTTCTAGTCTATAAGCTTGGGATGTGTGAGTGAGAGAGTAGTGGCTGGTTCAGTTGCATTCATAGTATAGTCATTAAGTGCATGGACTAGCAATTCGAGACCTACAGTAACCTCATCCATAGGTGTATTCAAACACCTCAGAATACTAATGTCAGGAATTGACAACTCTAGGACACTAGTTGGATCAGACCCCCGTGACCTAACCCTAGATGTTTCACCCACTTCAATTTGATTTTTATAGACATGCACTTGGTTAATGTCTTTATAAGTAGTCACTTCTGAAAGAGAGTCAAACTCATATTCATGAGAATCAGTACTACATGGTGAGAGACTATAGAACTCCCCAACAGTGATAGGGACATACTCTCCTTTAGCCTCTAGATTCTTACACAAATACTCAATACGGCATGACTGACTAGATTCTCCCTTTTCTGAATGATATTTGAGTTGCTTAGTATTGTCCTCAAAAGAATCACTAGTATCATCCACAGTGCTAACACATGGCACAAAGTCATCTGGCTCAGCAAAGAATTTAGCGAGATCATAAGGAATAGGATGAGGGTAGGAATCCTCATCATCTGATTCTTCCTCTTAAGTATCTGACTCAGCTTGTGACTCATTTTCAGATGAACTTTTAGGTTTGGGGATGAATTGATTTGATCCCAAATGGAAAGGGACCTTCTTAAACCCTAGGCCAGTTGTGTCACTGTTGCTTCGAGCTTTTGCTTTGATAGGATCAATTAGGCCATTGTTATTGCACCCAATAGGGCTAGTTCCCTTGTGACCAAAATGCTTCATAAGCCTAAGACCAGGTCCATATTTCTTAGGAGTGATTTATCGAGCTTGTTCTATTAGGTCCACTGGAGCCTCTTCTTTGTAAAGCCATGCATCAATGGCTATGTTTTCACTTTCATCTTCTAAGGGAGCTGTAGCATTAATGAAAGCGCCATTATACTTGGTCTGAGGTGTCAAGACGAATAGCTTCTTTGCCTCTGAGGGTCTCCCAAAATGTCGAGGGGACTCTGGGAGAGACGTTAATGATAGAACTAGTTCAATGTGGTACTCTCCCATACTAGTTTCTTTCAATTTGAATGACTTCCCAATTTGTTTCAGCTTATTATTGTGACAATCGATAGACTCACGGTTAGCAGGGATGAAAGTTTCAGCAGCTTTGAGCATATTGCAGGTGTAGCTAGTAGTGGTAGGAATAGTGACCTCAGAACCATGAAATGGGAATTTGATGCATTAGTGGTATGTGGATGGCACGGCGCACATCTCATGTATCCATGGCCATCCCAACAGAATGTTGTAGGCTAAGGGAATGTCAAGTACCTGACAGGTGACATCCCTTTTGACAGGACTGACACAAATTGGTAAAATCACAAGACCTACTGACTTTCATTCCACTTCATTGTATTCTTTAATAGTAATCTTTCGTTAGGGATCAACAGAGTCCTCAGAGTAATCCAATTGTCTAAGTAGAGCAGCAGAGACAATATTTAGGCTAGTGCCATTGTCAGTGAGTACCCGACGAACACATATCTGGTGAATCATAACCTCAATGTGTAGAGGCTGATTGTGTGGGTGATTCAATGAGTTGTCATCCTCCTTGGAGAAGGTCATAAGATAAGGTGAGGTCAGTTGACCTACCATGGATTGAAATCGCTCAAGGTCAAGATCTTGAGGAACATTTGCCTCAATGAGGGCTTTGTCCAGAATTTTCCTATGAGCAGGCGAGATTTTAAGTAGCTCAAAGATGGAAATCTGAGCATTAGTTCATTTCAAATAATTGAGAACACTATAACTAGTTGCGGTCAAGTTCATTGTGTGTTTTGCACATTTATTGGATGGACCAGCAAGGGCTTTATCTTTGTGTTGTTCAAGATTTGAAGTAGGAGGTGCAGGGCTTTTGAGCACCAACTTCGCATGAGAGCGAGTAATAGCATTAGCACAGTATTGTGAAGATGCATTATCCATCTTATTGGAAGTAGGGCCTCTCAAGACAAATAGTGTCTTGGGTTTGTCATTATCTTGCTTGTCCTTTATGGTAATAACATTGCATTATTTAGAATCTACAGGTTCAACCATGTGAATAACATTGTCATCATTGGAATATGTATAGTTGACCTTATTGTAGGGTTTTGGTTTTGAAGTCTCTCCTTTTTCATAAGCTAGGAAAGGCTCTTTGAATGCCTTATGGTTTGAGTTTTTGTTATGTCCATCTACCATAAGATCACCAGCATCTCAATCATGTCTTCGACTTTATGATGCAAGTTTATATAGTTGTTGGTTTTGTGTCCCTTGTTTTGGTGATACTCACAAAATGAGGTCTCATTCCACCATGGTGGACGTGGTTGTGGATCATAGGGATGAGGATTATCCATTGGTGAGATAAGCTTGTGTTGTAGCAATGTTTTGTAAACCACATCCAAAGGTTCTCCCAAAGGCATATACTCTCACTTGGGTCGTGTTGTCCACGAGTTTCTTGATTTGTTCCCAGACATCTTATTGTTAAGAGGAGGCTTCTCAGCATTTTTGGCCGCTTTGAGGCAATCTGTGAGATTAAATGTTGTTTTAGCAGGTTTGGTTGTGACATTGTCAACAACCCCTTCATGTACAATTTCTTGGTTCTTGTTGACATGTTTGGTTTTATCACTGTTGGAAGTGGAACCTTGTTTTGTGTCTCTCTGAAGAGTGAACTCACCTTTCTTGACCATAAATTCTTCGATATGGATAGCCTGTGTAATCATGTCTTCAAAGGTATGTAGACCTTGTAGTTGGACTCTATACCTGAAATCAGGTAAGAGGTTATTAGTGAAAATGTCAAGCTTCTCTGTTTTTGGGATTTTATGGGAATACTTAGTGTATAGTTGTCTCCACCATTGGAGGAAAGTGAGAAAAGGCTCACCAACCTTCTATTTAAGGTTGCATAGATCTCAAATATTTATAGGATGTTGAATGTTATGAGAATATTGCTGAACAAATGAATTGGCAATTTTGTCAAACGTCTTGATACCAGGAGGTAAATGTGAGAACCACTCCAAAGCCTGACCACCTAGGCTTCTAGGGAATAAATGCATGAGGTATGTTTGATTGTGTATAAACTCCATAGACAGAGCACCAAATTCCTGCAAGTGATCTTGGGGATTAGTAGTACCAAAGTACTTGTCATATCTAGGTAGTTCTACGCCTCGTGGGAAAGGTGGCATGTTTATACTTTTGTCAAATGGAAATGAACAAAGAGTGTCCAATGTGTATGTCTTTATGGGTTTCTCTTTCTCTTGCATCATTTGAGCCAATTGGTCTTGCATAATTTTCAATTATTTTTGGAGTTTGGAAGTCTCAGTTTCTTCTTCAATTTTGACAATGGTTTCTACATTGAAATGAGAAGGTAACTTTTCTCCCTCTTGGGCAAGTTTAAGAAAGTATTTTTCTTTCTTTTCGTTGATTAGGATTCCCATGACCTTCTGAAAGTTTTTGTCTCTTCAACATTTTGCTATGTGTTCAGGGAGGATTTCCACCTCTTCCTATTCCTCATCACTGTCATAGTCTTTCTCTTTCTCTTTGTCATCCCTAGGTGGTTTTTGATATCGACTATGACTACCATGTTCAGGTTCACGATTAGTCATTATAGGAACGTCTTCAATTTTCGTATGTTGTGTTTCAAAAGGGTCTCTAGAGAAAGGATCATACATTGTGTTTGGGAATGCAGGACCTCTACCTATCTTAGTATCCTCTTGGTAAAAAGGATTCCTAATTTTTTGCAAATTTTTGAAAAATGTTTGTTGAACTCAAGATGACCTGATAGGTGAGGGAGATCATGAAGATGCCTCACTAGCCAAACTAGATACAGATTGTGTAACGAAAGGTAAGTGACCTCTGCTACGGTTATGACCCCTAGCATGACCACGTTTAAGGTTATAGGGATAAAACACGTTGCCGCTTCTGGTTGTGACAGTCATAGACAAGGACAAGAAGCTAGAACCTGGACAAGGACTACACTAAGACTGAGTCTCAAAAACGACAAGATAATAGTAAGAATGTTGTTTACTAAGGCACAAATGGTCTAATTTAAAGGCTAGAACAGCCAGAGATTATGACCAATGCGACACAAAGTATGGCAAGCATTAAGACAAAGACCAAAAAAAAAATTACTTATGAGAAGAGACTAGTCAAGGTGTAAGACACAACTCTTCACCTAAGCGAAGTGTTGCTATTTTAGGACTGTTTGTAGATAGAGAGCGATAAACGGACATAGAAAAAGATAGTGTACAAGCCATAGACAACTAAAACAAACCCAAATTGGTAATGTTGACACAAGATCTCGTGCGAAAAACCTTTACAGGCCATGCGAAGAAGTTTCATAGACCGTGTGAAGAAGTTTTCTGGCTTGCGTGAAGGTCAGTGACAGTAATTTAATTTTGCACGAAGAAGTTCACAGGGCCACGCGAAGACTCACAACAGTAGTTTAATTTTTCATGAGAACAAAATGATTTCGCGCGAGGACCAAATGATTTCGCGCGAGACCAAAATGATTTTGCATGAGAAGGTAGACCAGTTTTACAACAACAACTTATTTTGACAAATTTTGATCATTTCAGTAACCAAGCAGATAAACAAGCAAGTAGAACAGCAAGCAGGTGATTTCAAGCACGTCTAAAAACAATGAGCAAGGGTAAAAGCAACCTTGAGTATGAACAATCAAGTGACTTAATTTGTACTAATCCCTAGGAGAGCTATTTGTGTATATTTTTAAAGTACTTTGCAATCATTGCACACATTCCTAGAAAGTGAAAAGTTGGCCTCTCTAAGGTTTTTAGTCTTTTTTTGACTCTGCAACTTTTATGACTTACAGGGGTGACCTCCAATCCTGGCACATCGAAGTTTCAACACAGTCTGAGAACTTAATCTTCAAGAGCTGTTGGGGAGATTTGACAACCCACAATGAACCACACCCATGGAGATTTCTTCCACAAGGACATTTATATAGCGATTGTCACTACCACGTCAAAAATGGCTATTACCGCTCAAGGTTTCGTCAACGCAATTTGCCCTATAGAGGGATTGTCTGCTACGGTTAACCCTCTCTAAAGGTGACCGACTCACAATAGTGTACCACAAGGGGACTTAGCTTCCAGATTCAAGGTCCTGACACCTTTTCACTTTTAGCCCAATCAAAGCAGACAGATTAATCCGACACGCTAAACTAAGAGTATCTCTTAAAGATCTATGATATCAATTCCCAGTGATGTATCAACCTCTCCGGAGAAAGGATGCCTCAATCAACAAGTTGAAGATTCATCTATCTGCGAGATGCTCAAAGTATCCTCCCCACCTACAAGGAATTCATCTTAGAGAGGAGTTTCACTAGGAACCCACTCTCTCAAGATCCATGAATAGTGTTCATGGGGCCTAATTACTATGTGTGTACAGATGTTAATTCCCAAAAGCAAATCTATCCAAAAGTAATCAAAGAGCACAAGGTGGTACACTTAACACTTTAACTAATGCGAGGTGAGTCCAAAGATGTGGAACATTTAACCCCTCACACAAGCCAAAACGAGTCCACAACTCAAAAACTAGTGAGTTCTAGAAAGCATAAAAGGGTTGCCTAGTGGAGCATTTAACGCTTCTTTCCTGTAGAACCCTCCCCTTTAACGTGGTGCTAATCTTGCAACCATAGGGTGGAACGAGGGGCTGACAGATTGGCGAGTCCAATAACCCAAGATAGCTAATCAGATCTATCACTAGTAACTAAGCATACTAGATGAAACTAATAGAGATCACAACCTAGTATCTAATTATGCATGTGTTGTAAAATGAGAATATGGAAGGAAATACACACAAGCTTGACACAAGAGATGTTCGTTTTAGCTCCAAATGAAGTGTTATCAGTCAAAGAGAATTACTTGGTAATCCTCACAATGCACTTATTAGATGTTTTACCTATTTTTAGCAACTTTATCATGCTTTTCCAATTGTCTCACAAACTGTTGTTATGTTGTTCCAAAAAAATCAGAAAACACAAAAAAAATTAGAAACAGTGAGCAGTTAGCAAAAAAACTAGAAAACACGAAAATCAATGCAAAAAATAGCCTCTATCAGCAAAGTCTCGCGCAAAAATCTTGACAGTCCACGTGAAGAAGTTTTACATGCCGCACGAAATTATATTCAGCCCACATGAAGAAATAGGTGTCGCGCACTTAGGCAATTTCTCACGCAATACAGAAAGAATCTTCGCGCGAAGATTCTAGATCCTCGCACGAAAATGAACAGTCTCGCATGAAGATTCTCGAATCTGTACGGAACTGTACGGACATAGAACAAAAAAATGATTTTAAAAATGCAGAAAGAGGCCAAAAATTTTGATTTTCTCAGCCCCACGGTGGGTGCTAGAAATGTATGCGTAAATATGCGGCCTCTGCTAACACACACACTTCAACACTATCTTTATTTGTGGATTCATCCCGGAATAAACATTGGATTGTTCATCCAAAAATCAGTCGGCAAGGTGACCTATTGCCTTCTATCTAAAGGGAATTGCTTGTTAGATATCCTCAGATTTGAGTTGCTAAGCAACCAGATCCTCTAAGAATGAAGGATTTAAGAAATGAAATTAATCTATATGATTATGCATATTAATCTAGAATGAGAAATGCATTCTAATCTAAGAACAAGTAAAGGAAACTAGATTAATCATGTGCATATTATGCTAAATGAAATTAAGCTAAGGATGTAAAATTTATATAAAATATGAGCAAATGTGAGTATCAATTCCAGCAACAATTTGATGCAAATTCCAAATTCATCCTCTCTCAAAATGAAGAGATGAGGGTCTCTTAAATAGACTTTCCTGGAATCCATCAACAGTTGAGATTGATTTCAATCAACAGTCAGGATTGAAGATGAAGTTCAGTCATAAAGGAAGATTCTCAAATTAAAGGGAGTTAACTGATTTAATTTGAGTAGAATAAGGAGTTAACTAATTTAATTTGAGTAGAATAAGGAGTTAACTGATTTAATTCCTTTTTGATCAATAGTGAACTAGAAATTTCCCTTTTTGAACTGAAGAGAGATTTTGGTGAGATATTTAATTTAATAAAATGAGATATACTCTCATAATTACCTTTTCTATTTAATTAAATAATCATTTAATTAATTAGAGACACTTTTCTTATTTAATTAAATAACTTCATTTAATTAATTAAGAATGGCTTCCCATTTAATTAAATAACTTTGTTTAATTAATTAGAAGTAAGTACTCCATTTAATTAAATAATTTTGTTTAATTAATTAAAATAGGCACATTTATTAACTTAAATAAATTTAATTCCATAGTACATTAGCCTTAAGATATAATTTAATTTAATTAAAGT
Organism: Cupressus sempervirens; assembly: GCA_028749045.1. Classification (NCBI taxonomy): domain Eukaryota; kingdom Viridiplantae; phylum Streptophyta; class Pinopsida; order Cupressales; family Cupressaceae; genus Cupressus; species Cupressus sempervirens. The sequence continues at coordinate 484,349,842 of CM053787.1, read as the reverse complement.
ATAAATACTTAGTAATTAAATTAAATATTAATCAATAGGTTTAATGTGACTAATATGAGTAAATACTATAGGAATTAAATAATAAGCATGATGAATGTAGATTAGGGTTTTCTGCATCTGACAATTAAGTCAAGTAGTGAGTAGCCGAATAAGAATTCGCCTAATGGAATAGGACTTTAGGATTGATCAGAAATAGACCAGAATTGGTTGAGATGGCAATGAGCCAATTTTGGGGTATTACAGTAACTATGCAGGATTTGTTCTCAGTTTGTAGCTAAAATCAAACCACTGGAAAGGCCTTGAGATATACCATTATGTATTGTATGTAAGACAATGTTTGCCTCTTGCAAATCAAGGCATCTAAGGATAATTGGATCAAAGGATTTAGTGTATGGGATGTCATTGATGATGATGTATTCAAGGGCTCATTGGATAGAGGTTTAATTTTGGGTGTTGGATAAGTTAGATAACTGGATTTGGGGATAAACAATTGGATATAAGGAAGGATTGGGAGGATTGAAACCAACAACTTCCCGCATGAAGGTTGATTGAGGGAGCTCTAAAAGACTCCATGGCATGTTGACCACTAGAACACTTATATTCATGGCATCAACTTGATCATCTTGTATCCTTGGGAGTTGCTTATCTTTTTCCTTTTTATGGTCTAATGATGCCTTTTAGTTTTCAACAAGAGACCTATGCTTGTTATTTTTACCTTTGCTTTCAATTTTGTAACTAGAAGATGGATTTGCCTCCCCAAAATATGCCAATGTGTTCAATTTAGGAGGAATTTTTTCTTTATGACCATCAATTATAATGCCTTCGTAGACTTCAAATACATTTTTAACAACAACATCTTTGTCAAATTGATTGAAGATTGGTGGTCCACATTGGTCCCAATCCAATAGTTTAGGATAACTTGAGGGGATGTCATCATCATGTTGAATAGGCTCTAGTTAAAGGTATATATATGGATATCAAATTTAGTTGTATCATTGGGGTCAACAAAGATATGGTCAAGAGTATAAGGATTATTGATTTTAGGTTGGTTGTCCTCATATTCCTTTTCATAATTCAAAACATCCACAATCTCACACATAGATTCAATATTACTAGGAGGTCGCTCTTTTCTAGTGATAGGTTTAGTTATTCCTTGTTTCTGATATTCAAGGCCACTATAACCACCATAGCCTTGTTTCTGTATGATAATAAACCTAGGTTCATTCTTGTTAGGAGATATAAAAGTGGGTTCTTGTTCAACTTTTTCTTTCTCAGTACATATGGATGTATTCTCAAAGACATTTTCTTCAAGTAAGCCACCTCCGCTAATGAAATTGATGGAAGTAGCAGTTTGTGTACTAATCTCATAATGGTGTGATTCACCATAAGATTGAGGCAAAACCAGTGACTCCCTAATGTGGGATACTTGATGCATAAAGTATTCTCCACACCCTTTGTCTTCAATCTTCAACTTCTCCTTGGCCTTACTGAGGAGTATATCATGATCTACATATTTAGAGGAATCTATGGGTTGTGCTTCATTATTTGTTGGGACTTGGTATGTAGTAGCATCTCTCAGATTAGCACAAAACTGGAAGGGACTTGGTATGTACTAACCTTCACATTATTGTAGGCAAACTCCAAACATTGATGGTATGTGGAAGGCACTACTTTCATAACATGGATTCAACAGCATCCTAGTATCATGATATAATTCATTTTGATATCTTAGACCTAGAATAATGTATTTTTAGTAGCTAGACCAACTCTTATACACCCTTGGAGAAGTGTTTGTCATTATCATAGGCCTTTGTTGTGATTCTTCAAGAGGGATCTACATCTTCTTCAAAGTAACCTAGACCCTTGACAACTTTAAGGGTATAGATGTTCAATCTTGTTCCTCCATCTATCAAGTCATGTCTGGCCTAGGTATTATAGATAAAGACTTCGAGATGAAGTGGGTTATTGTGGTTGGGTTTGTATTTGGGGACATCTCGAGGTGAGAAGGTGATATGTTGTGATGCAAATAGGTTCCCAATCATGGCTTGGAACTAGGCAACATCAATTTTATCTAGTAAATGAACTCTTTTAAATCTTGTTAAAAGATCTTTTTATGTTTGGGGGGATGCACGCAGTGAATCCAAGATGGATATTTGTGCAGGGGTTTTTCCAAGCTAGTCTACAAGACTATAATCTAAAGAAGTAGGATCAATGGGTTTACCAAAAGCCATAGGTTTGGCAAAGGTATTAGGTTTGACTAGGGCTCTAGTTAAGATAATTTGAGTGTGGTGGGTGGCGACAGCATAGCGAGGGTCTTCAGCTTTCAAAGTGAATGTGGATATGTGGGATTCAAATCCATTAAAACATTTGATGGTGTAATCATATCTAGTGCTTATGTAGTTTACAATAGCCTAGGAGCTTGAGTTTAAATTAGAGGCTTTCCCTTCTTCATGATTACCGAAAGGATCTTTAAAAATAGTATGATCAAAATTGGATGCTAGTAATGGCGGATCAACTGTGATTACACTATAATCGATAAGATCTTGTATTAAGTGTATCAACTAAAAACATGGCATGGTCTTGTGTCCTTCGGTACGGTGGTAATCATAAAAAAAAATTTCATCCACCAAGAAGCCTTAGTTAATGGTTTGTCTTTGAATGGGGGTAACTGTAGGAAGTTATTACTAAGTAATTGTTGAAGTGTAGTGTCAAGAGGTATCCCCAAGGGTGTGAATTTTTTTTGTTTGGTTCCAGGACATCTTTGAGGTTTGTCCTTTGTGGAAGTTTCATTTTTCTATTGTTGAGGTGGTGTTTGGTTGGGAGTTTGTGACTTTATAGGGTTTCCACCTTTTAGAGTCAGTTGAGTTTGTGTTGCACTAATCATTTGTGCATCCACAATGCCATCATTGGTTACATTCTTATTTTTGGAGAAAAAAAATTCCTTGTCATTAGATGAGTTTGTATTGGTGTTTTCCTTGTTTGTTTTAAGGATTACATTATGGATGAGGGTGTCTTTAATACTAGCCCCTTTTTTCATCAACTTGGAAATGGTCCTTGGACTTTTGATCTTGATTTTGTACATGAGGTTGGGGACTAGGTTTTAAATGCACAAATTAACTTGTTGTTCTTCAAGAATGTTTAGTGAGCATTGACTGACTAAGTTTCTCCAGCATAATAAGAATCTAATAAATGGTTCTCCTATCTTATGTCTAGTTGAGCAAAAATTAGAAAGTGTCACCTCATTTGTAATGTTGAAGGAAAAATGGGAGATGAATTTGTTTGCTAATTCTGACCAAGGTCTTATGCTACTAGGAAGTTTGGAGTACCATTCAAGTGTTGGCCCACCTAGAGAATGAGGGAACAGTCTCATGAGTTAGCTGGGCTCATCACTGAGTTTAGTACAAGAGGCACAAAATTCCCTAATGTGACCAACTAGGTTGCCTTTGCCTTGATATTTTTGAATCTTGGTGCCTCAAAATGTTTTCGGAATGGAGGCATATACAATTTTTTTTTCAAATGGATTAGGATACAAGTCCATTTCTATGTATAGAGCCTATTTCTTCTAGACTCCCAATGCCTTGACTTGTTTGGATAGTTGTTTGAATTATTGTAGTAACTCTTTGTTAGGGTTTTGAATGATATTCCTCTCTTCAAGTCTTTGTGTCTACGAGTAGATTGTTTTCTATGGTGAAAACTGTGTCTACTTAGTTCTAACATTTCTATGTCTAAAGAGTCGAGTGATGTATCGCTAGGTGGTCGAGATATGTTAGTACCTCGAAGACAAAAGGGTCCTTGTTGTGGTACATGTTGTGGTACTTGTTGTGATACATGTTTTAGTACTTTTGTTGTATTGATTTTGATTTTTATACTATGGGTTGTTGTTGTATCACTTGTTGTGGTTGTTGTTGTACCATTTGTGGTGTTTGTTATTGAGATACCTCTATTGGTTGCATTTGAGACCATTTATGTGACTATTGTTGTAGAGGTATTTGTTGAGGTTTTTGAGGCATATGTTGTTGTTGTAACAAGTGTTGTTGATAGGTAATTTGTTTCTGTAGGAGTCTTTAGTATTCCAACTGTTGGTTTAGTTGCTCTTGTTGTTTAGCAAACATGGCTTGTTGTTGTTAGAATCATTGTTGGTGCATTGTTTGTAAGTCAAGTGGATTCACATTGGGTCATGCATTAGGGACATTGGATCCTTGCACTAGTTGAGGTTGTTGTTGTGATTGATGTTGTTGTTGATATGTTGTATAAATATTAAATGGATTTTGACTTGCACTAGTGATTTTAAGTCCTTATACCACTGTAGGTTATGATTGTCTTGCAAATTGGTTATGTCCTTGGGGATTGGGGATTGAACATCGTGTTTGGGTTGTTGTTTTGATACTTTTGTGTGTTAGATGTTTCTCCTTGGGACATCATATTAATTTGGCAATGAGACATGTTCCTTTAGGGAATGGGTGAGATGTCAATAAGATTCTTCCTTTGTATGTCAATAGGAGTTTTTGCAATTCATGTTTCACATGGTATACTCATGGGAGGCTCCATAACATTTGATGTCATAATAGTTGGTAAAGTTAGGAGCAAGGGTGCACTTTGCAGATTTTCCTCCAAAGGAGGTATGTTTGGCATCCCTAGAGTGCAAGTCCCTTTAGGTATATCTTGTTGTTGCATTATTTTATTGAGGTCAATTCTTAATGTCCTTTTGGGATATTTTGGAAGATTCTTGTTGTCATTTTGTGATGTGGAGCCTAATTAGACTCAGAGATTTATTCAGTGCAATTTCCCTCCAAATTATTTCTATGGCAGTTTAGGGGTAGCACCCCCAAGACAAGGTCAAAAGGTAGTGCCCCTATAGGGTCCTGGTGAGCCCTTATATTGTAAAAGGCTTCGGCTACTATTTTTCTATTATTCTAGCCCTAATTTTGTAAGCGGCAAAAAGCTTGTATAAAAAGGCTTAGGGTTAGGGATTTCATAATGAAATGGTGATATTGTAGCTTCTTTTGAAAGAATTGAGCTATAAGGGATTGTGAATTATAATCACTAGATAATAATAATATTGGACTTACTGTTGGTGGATGTGGCCCAGGGATTGGGTGAACCATGTTAAATCTTGGTGTCTTGTGTTGTCTTTTATGCGATCTACTATTTTTCGGTATTGGTTATATTTGCATGTAACTATTATTTATGTTTGAGGTTAATCCTAACAAGTGGTATCAGAGTCAGGTTTTCATCATTTTTTTTTAGCCATACCATCATCATTTTTTTTAGTGATCATCTATAGGAAGGTCTCACGCTTGAGTGGGAGTCTCACAGCTGAGTGTGAGTGATGGCAAATGAGGGTAAGCTGAGGGTTGAGATGTTTAATGGGTAGAACTTTTAGTTATGGAAAATACAAATGGAGGGATATCTTTATCAAAAGGATTTATGGAAGTCATTGGAAGGAAAAATCGAGAATCAAGGATCTATGACAAATGATGACTAGGATCTTTTAGATAGAAAGGCACTTGGAAGCATTTGATTATGCCTAGAAGCATTGGTCACATTTAATATTACAAACGTGAGGATGACATAAGAGTTGATGCAAACCCTAGTGAAACTATATGAAAATCCCTCTGCTTCAAACAAGGTATTTCTCATGAAGCATTTATTTAATATGAAAATGAAAGAAGGTAGATCTATTGTGGATTATTTAATGAGTTTAATACTATCACTAATCAGTTATCTTCTGTGGGTATCAATTTTGATGAAGAAATTAGGGATCTCTTGATTTTGTGTTCTTTGTCTAAAAGTTGGAATGGCTTGGTAATGGTTGTAAGTAATTCCATTTCTGGAGCTAATACTCTAAAATATGATGATGTGATTAGTGTTATTTTGAGTGAGGAAACTCATAGGAAAACCTCAAGTGGATCTACATTAGGAAGTGCATTGAACATACAAAGCAAAGGCAGCATGGTAGAGAGGAAATAATTCTAGAAATTATGGGAAATCAAGATGAAAGTCAAAGGGGAAGAGGTCTCAATTCAGAGGATCAAGAGATTACTGGTACTATGGGAAATCAGGGCAAAGAAGAAAGATTGTTGGACTCGAAAGAACAATGAAGGAGATCAACCAGAAGGGAGCAAGGAGGGAAATGTTGTAAGTAACAAATTTGAAGAGGATGCTTTGCTTCTTTCTTTAGAAAGTATTGATGATTCATGGGTTTTAGATTCTAGTGCTTCATTTCATGCTACAACTCATAGAGGTTATTTTATTGATTATGTCCAAAGGGATTTTGGGCTTGTCTATTTGGGGGATAATGAATCCTATCAGATTGTTGGAAAGGGAAAAGTTAAGGTTAAGTTGTGGAATGGGAATCATTGGCTACTACATGAGGTAAGACATATTCCAAGGGTGAGCAGGAATTTAATTTTAGTAGGGCAACTCGGTGATGAGGGTTGTGTAGTTACTTTTAATGATAAAAATGGAATGTTTGAAAAGGTGTGAAAGTAGGAACCTTATATCTTTGTACAAGTCATATTGTTCCTTCTACTTTGATTGTTTCAGAGAAAAATAAATGTTTAGGAACAATTGCTACAGTTGAGCAGGGAAAACAAATAGTTGTTGTAGATTTTGATACAAAATTGTGACACAATAGACTTGGGCACATGAGTGAGAAAGGTTTGAAAGTACTTCAATTAATGAAAGTTTTACTAGGTCTAAAATATGTTAATATGGATTTTTGTGAAAGTTGTGTGTATGAAAAACCAAAGAGTGAGTTTTGTAAAGACTGAGAAGAAAAATAAAAGTGAGAAATTAGGATTATGGGGACCAAGTCAGGTGTCTTCTTTTGGTGGCTCTCATTATGATGTTACACTTACTGATGGTGCAACTAGAAAAGTATGGGTTTATTTCCTTAGACATAAATTTGATGTATTTCAAACTTTTAAGAAATGGAAATGCTTGGTTGAAAATTAGATTGGAAAGAAATTAAAATATCTCGGATTTAATAATGGTGGTGAGTATTGTAGTCATGAATTTGAAGATTATTGCTCTGCTAACGATATTCATAGATAGAAAATTGTTCCAAGGACTCCATAGGAAAATGGAGTGGTTGGATGCATGAACAAGACTATAATGGAGCGTGCAAGAAGCATGAGGTTGCATGCTAGGTTGCCCTTAAACATGTGGGTGAAGGCTATCAATATTGTTGTATATTTTATTAATAGAGTTATCTCTACTCCTTTGGGTTGTGGTATTCTAGAGGAAGCATGGACTAGTAAGAAGGTGAGTTATTATTTTCTCAAAACCTTTGATTGTGAAGCATTTTCTCATATAGATTCTGAAAATAGAACCAAGCTAGAAGCTAAGTCAAAGAAATGTGTATTTTTTGGATATGGCATTAATGAATTTTTTTTATAGGCTTTGGGCTTTTGAAAATCATAAAATTGTAAGAATTGGGGATGTCATATTCAATGATAAAGTCTTATACAAAGATATATTGTACCAACATGAGAAGAAAGAAGATGATAACGTAGTGTTGGATGATACTCCAAAAGTTGATGTTCCAGCAATTCCTCATGATCTACAACAATCACAACAAAAAATACCACCCACTCCAATGACTATTAGATGGTCAACAAGGCTAAGTAGACCTCTAGAAAAAATTTCTCCTTGTATTCTATTTTACTTACTAATGCTAGTGAACCTAAATATTATGATGGAGTTGTGTAGGTGGATATAAGGATTCAATGGGAGTCTGCAATGAAAGAAGAAATTGACTCTTTGTTGAAAAATAAGACATGGGATTTATGCAAGTTTCTTGTAGGTAAAAGGAATTTATAGAATAAGTGGATTTACAGGTTAAAAGAGGAGGATGGAGGTAAGAAACAATTTAAAGCCAGGTTAGTGGTAAAAAGATTTGCATAGAAAAAAGGCATTGATTTTGATGAGATATTCTCTCTTGTTGTTAAGATGACTTCTATTCACACTATTTTAAGTATTGTGGCTACTAAAGATTTGCATTTGGAGCAACTTGATGTTAAAACAACCTTCTTTTATGGTGATTTGGATGAAGAGATATATATGGCTCAACTATAGGGATTTGAGGTCAAAGGTAAGGATAACTTAGTGTGTAGATTGAAGAAAAGTTTATATGGCTTGAAGAAAGCACCTCGGCAATGGTATCTGAAATTTGAGAGTTTTATGCATGAGCATGGATATAGTAGGTGTCATTCAAATCATTGTGTTTATTTTAAGAGGTTGGATGATAGTAGCTACATTATTTTATGTTTATATGTTGATGATATGCTTTTAGCTAGGTCTAACATGGATCACATTAAGGGGTTGAAATTCCAGTTAGCACATGCATTTTCTATGAAAGATTTGGGGGCAGCAAAACAAATCCTTGGTATGAAGATTTGCAAAGATAAGAAGAACAAGAAATTGACATTATCTTGGGTTAGTTATATTGAGAAAGTGTTGCAACATTTCTCTATGGAGAATGCTAAAGTTGCTAGCACACCTTTACCTGGTCATTTGAGGTTGACTAAGATTTGAGGTTGACTAAGGAGATGTGTCCAAAAACATAAGAAGAGGAGGATAAGATTTCCAAGGTACCTTATGTTTCAGCTCTAGTAAGCTTGACATGTATGCTATGATATGTACAAGGCTAGATATTGCACATGCAGTGGGAGTTGTTAGTAGGTATATGAGTCATTCAGGAATTGAGCATTGGAATGCAATTAAATGAATTCTTAGATATTTGAGAGGAACATCTAGTAAGTGTTAACATTTTGGGGGCTCTACTACTGATTTACAGGGATATGTTGACTCAGATTTGGCAGGAGATATTGATACCAAGCAGAGTGTTATCGGTTATCTATTTATTATTGGTGGGGCAGCCTTGAGCTGGGTTTCTAGGTTACAAAAGGTTAATGCTTTATCCACTACAACAACAGAGTATGTTTCTACTATAGAGGTAGCTAAGGAGATGATATGGCTTTAGTTCTTCCTGGAAGAATTGAGACACCATCAGAAGGATAATTATTTGTTTACAAATAGTCAGAGTGTCATTCATCTTGCGAAGAATTTAGCTTTGTATTCAAAGACAAAACACATATGATTGTGGTACCATTTCATTCAGTTAGTTCTGGATGATGGACAGTTAAAGCTAGACAAGATATATGTAGATGAAAATCCAACGAATATGTTTACAAAGGTAGTGACAAGGGAGAAGTTGAATTCCTCTTGAGCTTTGGTTGGTCTTCTTGACTGAATAGAATAAAACAACAACAAATTCTAGGGTGGTTGGATATATTCTAGTAGGAGCTACAAGTTTAGTAGTGCTATGATCAGTCTCCAACTGGGAGGTTATTATTGTAGAGTCTGATCAGTCTCCAAGTGGGAGATTACTGTAATGTGGAGCCTAATCAAACTCTAAGGTTTATTTGACACAATTTCCCTCCAGATTATTTCTAAGGGGGTTTGGGGGTAGCACCCCCAAGATGGGGTCAAGTGGTAGCACCCCAAGTGTGTTCCCTATCACAGTACAAGGTGGGGTCAAGGGGCAACACCCCCACTGGGGTTTTTCAAGCCAAAAAATGCCCTTATATTGTAAAAGATGTTAACTACTATTTTTCTATTATTCTAGCCCTAATTTTGTATGTAGCAAAAAGCTTGTATAAAAAGGCTTAGGGTTAGGGATTTCATAATGAAATGGTGATACTATAGCTTCTTGCGATGGTATTGAGTTGTAAGGGATTACAAATTGTAATTGTTGGATAATAATAATATTGGACTTGCTATTGGTGGATGTAGCCAAGGCTTGGATGAACCACATTAAATCTTGGTGTCTTGTGTTCTCTTTTATGCAATCTACTATTTTTTGGTATTAGTTATATTTGCATGTAACTATTATTTCTATTTGAGGTTAATCCTAACATGACATTATTGATGGAGGTTCATCAAACAAGGGATTGATGTTAATATGTTCAAAAGTACTTTGGAGAATTTCAATGGTTGATTATTGGTGAGATCTTATAGGTGTTATATGTGTGTTTGAAAATTCCAAAGGTTGTTTTCCCTTGTCCAAGTCCAAATTAATCATGGGTTGTATGGTTTCAAGTGTCAGGTTGCTTTGATGTTTGGACTTAGGTCCCTCCAAGTTTGGATCAAATTTGAAAATTTCTTGGGCTGCCAAAAGCTTGAAGTTTTTGTGAAAAGTCTTGTCATGGTAGGCCTTAGCCATTTCTTTGTCAATGATGCCATAATCTATATCAAAATTGTTAGTTAGGTGCAAAGTGCCTTGTACGTTTAGAGGATTGAAGGTATTTGTGTTAGGTTTATCGAATTTGAATGGGTGAGTTTCTTCATCTTTGGGAGTTGTAGGTACACTTCCACATCCAGGTGGTATAGGTACAAATATGGGTTCAAAATTGGGACTCCGTTGAACCATTCTATGTGTAGGGGAAGTACTTGAAGGAAATCTCATAGTAGGTGTGTTTTTTAGGGTTGGTTGTGTCATTCCTTAATTTTTATGATCTTACAGATATATGCTTAAGGGGTCCACAAGTAAAGGTTGTGATGCTTTGATTTGGTCTTTCTCAGATGTTTATTGGGGTTTCTTGCTCTTCTTTTGTCTTGGATGAGTTTTAGGTTCTACTATAGGTTTTGTTTATACCTTGAAAAATAAGGATTGATATAGTGCTTCAAGTCTCTGAGTTGATTGTCCTTGTAAGTGTTGACATGATACCTAAGGATGCAAATGCAATGGAGAAAACTCTAAATGGACACTCTGCCTCCCAAGTGTGCACCTAAACTACCACCTATGCTTAGACAGTACCAAGTGTGCCCTTGGTGCCCTTGGGGACTTGAAGATAAATAGTTGGTAAAAACAAGGTATGGAGTTGGTAAAAAGATGTGTTAGGGTGACTAATATGCAGAATGTGAATGATTTGAGTGTTTTTGGGTGTTTTGCATGGTCTAGGGATGCAATGCAAGCTATGGAAGTGCAGTTTAGGGTCCTGGAACCTAAAATTAAATACCTAATTACCAAGTGTGGTCTAAAAGTACCAATTGCACATTGAAACTACCAACTACACACTTGAAGTGTGCAATTGGTAAAATAGGGGTGCAGATGGTAAAATAGGGCAAAATTTCATTATCTAGAAGTGTATATGCAAGATATGAGTATTTTTGGATTTTTAAATGTTTAGGGATGTTATGCAATATAGGAAGTGCCAAATGAACTAGGTTTTTGATATGAAAGATGCAGATGTCTTAAGGAAATGATGCATATGCAAATGTGAATGATGTTTTGGACTTTGACTAAAAGGGATGAAAATGACTCTATGGTATGCAAAATTAAGATTAGGGTTGAACTTTGGACTTGGGAATTAGAGGTTAATATATAAAAGTTGGATTATGCAAAGGAAGGTATGCTAAGGTTGATAATGATGTTTGGGACATGCAAGATGGGGATATGAGATCAAGAGGACAAGCTGATTGATAGACAAGTTGATAGGGTTTGATATTGGAAATGATGTTAGGGTTTTGGACAACGCAAGATTAAGGGGATATGCAAAATGACTATTTAGGGAGACTAGGAATATGATAATGCTATGACAAGGGTGCATGAAAGGTTTTGAACTTAGGATCAAATCTTTGGAAAGTATTTTGTCTAAGAGTTTAACCTTCTAAAGATGGACTTTGGATCTTGACCAAAAAGAGATAAAAGAAAAAAATATCAAGAAAGATGAGAAGGTCATATGCATCAAGATATAGATAGATTTTGACCAAAGAAAATGATAAAAAATGACAAAAGGACTAGTCAAGATCCATCATCCATCAACATCAGTAGATACTCTAGGACTCATATTTTGTTTCAATTTCTGACTAAGTTCAAAGGTTTTGGGTTCAAAATGGGGTTTAGGGTGATCAAAAAGAGGATTATGTTTATTCGATATGCAATACACAAAGGTCCTAGGATGTGAAATGGCGTTTGGCATGCAAGATGATGTTTTGTATCATGTGCAGAATGAGGACCTATGTAGGTTTCTAGATGCAATTTTAGGGTCCTAAAGTGCAGTTTGAAGGCCGAAATGGTCATGTAGGTAACCAAGTGCACTATGATAGCACCAAGTGCACTCCAAAAAGACTAAATATGAATATGGTGCACTTGGGGCTAGTTTGAACATAGCTAGTAGTTTCATGGTATAGTTGGGAGATTGGGTTGAATGTTTGTTGATTCTAAACAAGGTGGTTGTCAGGTATTATACTAGAAAGCTAGGTTCTTGGGGATAGTTTTATGATAAGATTAGAGATGTAGAATGAGGTTTATGATCTAAGAATCAAGCCTAAAGTGAAGACAATGGAGGTTAGGATGTATAGAATGCAGTTTAGGACATGTTGAGAAAGGCAAACCTATCTAGGCACCTAATTGTAATCACCTAAAAATGGTCATCTAGACTAATAGCCCCCTTTTCAACATTTTGGCTAAATTAATTCAATCATTTACCTAGACCAAATTGCTAATAATCAATTTATTTGATTATAACCTATAGTTTGACTATGCTATCCTAAGTTCATTATTTGATTAAAAGAACATGTCCCCTTTTAATTAAATAAAAGACCCCATTCTTCTAACCCACTTACAGTGCACACATAAAGTCCTTTTTCTATTTTGAAATTAAAAGAAAAGGCTTTGTGACTTTTTTTTTATATGAAAAGTCAACTTATATTCTATTGGTTGACTTGTGTGTGCACATGGATCACTACTCTTTTCAAATTCCACCTTTCATCATCCACCATCTTCATCTTGATCTCTACCGTCCGTACAACTTTAAAAGAGAGAGAGCTTTCCCCCTTGATCCATCCATCATTTGAATATTGTTATGCTGCAGATTTTCTAACATGTTTCTTTGGAGCTTTGTGGAGAACTTCTCTTTCTTGTCTACATTCTCTCATCCATGGCATTCTAGCTTAGCTTAGCTTTCATTTTTACATGTAGCTTAAATCATATAGTCTAATAGTTGGATTGCAACACTCTCATACATGCTTAGCATAGCTACACTTTACATTTCATTCTAGCTTAATCTTCATTTGCATTGCATCCTTGAGGAACTCCTTGGGACATTTGCATTCTTGCATCTTGTCTTTGGAACCTTCCATTGCATGATTTACTAGCAAGAAGAGTATCTCTAAGGCTCATATGAGAGCTTTCTTATTTTTGAAATACTAGCTTCTTGCACTCCGTGGATAGGGAGCTCTAAGCTGGCATCTGAACATTTCAACTCATGGAATCATTTGGATAGAAGGTTTTAGAGTGGGACACTTTCGAGTGTTAAATTAATTTGGGAGTGACACTTTAGAATGGATAGAAATACTCTATCACTGATTGCTACAGCTATCTATTTCTTCGAAGCATTTGTTTGATCTTATCATGTGCTCTCGATCTATTCCCTTTGCTAGATGTTATAATTGTTTTTGGATCCTAACATCATCTTCCTAATGTTTAGTACTACCACTATCAGGTTGTGCATTCAGGACTTGCTATCTATTTCTGCATTTCATTCTTTGGAATCAGATATCTATATCTATCATCACCTACTTGGCTTTCTATTTTCTTTGACATAATGTGTTCCCAAATCGATCATGCATTAGTCAAAGAGGGGCAAATGTAATCACCTAAAAATGGTCATCTAGACTATTAGCCCCCTTTTCAACATTTTGGCTAAATTAATTTAATCACTTACCTAAGCAAAATTGCTAATAATCAATTTATTTGATTATAACCTATAGTTTGACTATGCTATCCTAAGTTCATTATTTGATTAAAAGCTCATTATAACCACTTGGAGTTTGGTTTTGAAATGTTTTTTACAGATTAAGTATGTGTTCAAAATGTCTCAGTCCAATTTTTAGAGCATTTTGACGTGATTTGCGAGAGTTATGATTTTTTCTTTATTTTTCTTAAAAAGCCATTTTCAGAAAAACTTATATTTTCAAAAAGCTTTTTGAATTCTAAGAGGGGTACTCTCTTTTTTTTTTTGACTTTTGAGGTCGTATTAGGGATCAAAAACTCGATTTGATAAATCTGGCCTGTTTTGACAAAATCGATCTCTAGGGAGCAAATGAAGAGATCTTTTTGAATTTCTTACATTTTTGGAAAGCTCTCTAATTTTTAGTGGGGGTCTCTTCTTTTCATTTCTATTTTTAGATCCGAAATCATAGCAAATAAGTCCAATCTTGTTGACTAAGTCAAAATCAAAGAGTAAAAATGAGAGCATTCGTGATTAACTTGCACTTTCTTTGCATGCACTTGGTTCGAATATAAATTATATTTTTGAGGCAACTAACCACTTTTTATTGCAGATTTTTATGTTATTTCACACTAACTTTTGATGCTAACAAGTTGTGATTACAGGTTTCCATCCTTATGAAAAAAATTGAAACATTGCATAAAAAGAACGCATGTCAAAGCTTCAAATGTGCAAGGGCTACTAACATTGTTTGCAGGGCTGCCCAAAGCATAAAAACTCAAAATTTCTTGATTTTTTTGTTTTCATGTGTGGCATTGACTAATTGTTCATTTTTCATAGGCACATAAAACTTGTGATTGGAGTCTTTTGGTAATAGGAGAGTATGCTCTTCACCCTTGTGGTGAATCAAAAATCTTGACTTGAGATTTTGTTTCAAAAGCAAGGGGTAACTAAATCTTCCTGGTATGTTCAGGAGAAAACAATTGGAATAGGAGAGTATATTGTTCACCATTGTGGTGAATCAGAAATCTTGACTTCTGAAAGTTGATTCACTCTTTGTTAGTTAGAATCCTTTAGAGGGCCTGCTCTTGGACAACCTGAGAGGAACAACCCAAGTGGGGACAAGCAGATTACCCAGCTCTTCCAACCCACTATAAACTCAAGGCTATCAAGGACACAAAACCTTGGTAGACTTAGTGTTTGTCTTTGCCTAGTGTGATTGCTTATGGGATTTCGACCATAGGGAGATCACTAGGCAAGAATGCTTAAGGTACTCTTGTGGTCGCAAGATCGATTACTCATCGCAAGGTGAGGTGTCTCGTAATTGGGAGCAAGAGGAACACTATGAATGGAAGCCCTATCTAAACACCCTAAGTTAGTAACTACCTTTTTTTAGCCACTCAACTTCTTGGTGCAAGGATCGATCCTAGTGGACTACCCGGATCACCCCAAGATTTTACACTCACCATATGTGTTCCCTTGGTTGTGCTTATGGCACTTCCATGACAAAGCCAATATGTCTTGTGGGAAACCACTTGGTGTGAGGAAAAGGAGCATCAAGCGTGGGCCAAGTTGTTGAGTAATAAACCATGACTTTTAGTTAGATATTATTTGATGTGTTCTCGAATGTGCTAGACCTATGAAAATCTTTTGAACATACACATGATGATAGTTCTAGGGATTTCTTTTGAGACCTCAAATATGCTTGTATCATGCAAGGTTGTTTTTTCCCTTGCTTGATTGTTTGAAGAATACTCCATGTGTCACTATCTTGCTTGGAAAGAAATTGTTTTTGAACATCAAACTTGCTATGCTATCAATTATTGTCAAACTTTGTCAACCAAGTCAAAACATCAAGTGCAAACATTTTCTTTTGTTTCTTGCTAGGAGGAGTCTCATCATTTGAATTTTCTTTTATATGTCTCTATAGTGCTTGAACATGCTTAAATTGACTCTTTGGTCTTAGTGCCCTTGGTCTTTTTGTCTTCATGGTCTATGTCTGCTTGCTAGTTATCCTTTTGCTGAAATGGTTGCCTTGATTTCTTGACTACACTCTTGGGTTGGAGAGTTGTTCACTTGTCACCCCCCTTGCTCTATCTATTTGGCTATTTGGGCATCTTTCCTAGCTATTGACTTGAGTCATTCATGTCGTAAGTTTCTTGAACATATTGTTTGAGAAGTTGCTTTAATCTCTCTCTACTATCTTGGCAAGTGAACACTCTACCTCCTATAGTTTCAACATCAAGTTATCTTGTAGGCTCTTTTATGCTTGGCTTTGCATCTAAAACTATGGGATCTAAACTTTTTGCTACCAAACTTCAACCAAATCTAGATGATCATGATATCCTCCATGTCACTAAAGAGTTTCAAGATCTATATGCACAATACAAAGAACTACAAGAGACAAATGATCTTTCTTACCTTCATCTCTCTAAGGGCTTGACAGAAATGAAGTCTAAACTTGAGAAAAGGTTAGAGGAGAAGATTTCATCATTACATGAATCTTCCTTAAGGTCTTTACATGCATGTGAGTCACCTTCTTTGAGGTCATCCTCTTCTTCTAGGTCTACATGCTCTATTTCAAGACATCAATTGTCTTTTCCTACTAGATCTAAAGGCCTTTTTAGAGAGCTAGAAAATGATACATCCTTGGAGCATACATCAAAATTTCATGATAAACCTATCTTTGACCAAGACAATGATGAAGACATGTATGCATGCTATTTACTTGGGAAGCAACCAAAGGACTCTAGACATACTTTTGAGAGAAATTTTACTCCCTCGGGGAATTCTTATGATGACATTTTGAGAACACTTCTTGGCACCAAGCTCATCATGTTGCCTAAGTCTAGCTCCTATGGAAATCCATTCTTGGATACCTATTGTGCCTATCATCAATCTAATAACCATGCTACTTCTGATTGTATAGAGCTGAAACATAAAATCCAAGATCTCATTGATGATGAGATTGTTGATCTTGTAACCTCTAGTGACTCATGTAATAAGGATACTTCTCTTGAGCAAGATTACATTGATGAACCTATGTCTAGTAGTGGCTCCATTACATCTTCCACTTCTTCCAACACTCATGCATCTCCCAACACTTCAAAGCTTTCCAACATGCCTCTATCAAAAAAGGAACCTAATGCTTTCCACATTGACTACGTGTATCCTCAAGGGCTACCTCTAAAAGAAACTCAAGCTAACCTTCACTTGGTTGCAAACCTTTTCCATGCTACTAATCCTAAACATCCTCAACCTTCATGTACTACTATGCCTAATCCAAACACTACTCCATTCACTCTTCATTCTCCCTTGTCCTTGGAAGTGGCTCCATGTCAAGAGGACTCTCAAAAAGAAAAAGCTATAAATTTCAATAAAGATCATCAAGCACCCTTTCATCTCTTTCAATAATTTTCCCCTCCGTATCCTATATCTTGTCCACCCCCTAAGTATGATGAAGATACCACTTCCATTATCTCCCTTGAGCTTACTGAAAATAATGAGAAAAGTTCTCTTCATATGCTATCCAAAGCTACTTGTCAAAATCAAAGCATCCCCTCATGTTCTACTTCTCCATATCCACTTCAAAATTGTGCTCAAGCTTCAAGTGATCCTATTAAAAATGTTGTTCCTATCAAAGCTACTCATGAGTCTATTGATGGCTTTGACTATGTTGCTCAATCTAAAGATGTTGATATCCCTTTTCACTATCCATTTGCATCTCCTAAGTCTATCCTTGGTCCTCATCCATCAAAGCTAAAGTCTTCAAACCTTCTATCTATATTGGGACCTTATGTTCCTTCATCTCCTACATTCACTCCTAGCTCATTCCCTAGCTCTCCTATAATACCTCAAGATCAACAAAGACACTCATCCTTGATGACTTTTCACCCATTTATCCATCTAAACCAGTCATATCAGCCTTATTCATCCACAAATCTCAAGTCCTTTGGAAGTGAGAATAAACATAAGAATCCTTTGAAAAAGAAAGATCACTATGTCCCATCTAATTGACATGTGAATGCTAAGAAGGAGAATGCACAAAAGAGACCACAAAGGTCCACTATTAAAAAAGCTAAATCAAAGAAAATATGGGTTCCTAAACCCATTATTGAAGAAATGTGTTTTGAAGTATCCAAAGGAAAATCTAAAGCTATATGGATTCCCAAGTCTCTTTTAGAAGACTTGAATATTGAAAATACTTCAAAGTTGACATTCAAGCTTCCAAACGCTTCCATTCCATCTTCTTCAAAAAATCTTCCTAAAAATATTCTAAAGCCTTTCACTCCACTTTTTTCCAAATCTCTTCTACCACCTCATACATCTAAATCTCAAGCTATTTCATCCATGATTCCTCCATTATTCCAATACCCTTCAAGGTGTGTGTCAATGTTGATCTTGTCCAATATTTCAGCTACCCTCATGAAATCCTCTAAAGTTTACACTTACTTTCTATACATGAACTATTATCCTCCATATACTCTTCCTACTACCATTTCTCTTTCATCACCCTATCAATATCTTTGAGCATACCATTCTATGGTCTTGGCTTATCATGACTTATCTTTTCTATAGGAGCATTATCTACATTCAAACAGCTTCAGCTCTTTCTAAAAATTCAAAAAAAAAAAAAGAAGAAAAAATAGAAAAAGAAAAAAAAATGAAAATGTGCCTTGGTGAAAACCACTTCTTGTGGCACCTTGGTAGCAAAAGTAAAGAAAAATAAATTTATCCTATGGTGAAAACTACTTCTTGTGGCACCTTAGATAAGTACCATGATGAAAACCTAGTAAATAGGCATCATGCGTAATTCTTCCATCATCCATCTATCCCTTCTTCTCTCTTTGATCTTGACAATGTTGAGCTATCTTTGCATATTGGCTATCTTATCCACCATATTTTCTATTGTGCTCTCCCATTCACTCATAGCCTCTATCTTGAGCTTTATTCTTATTGCTCTATCCCATTGCTATACTATCTAGTTGATCCCTTGGTCTTGATCATAATAAATGAAACATGGTTCTCATAGGTCTCTTGACATGGCTACTCTTTTGGACTACACACTTCATGCTATCTCACTTGTTGGCTTTATTGCTTATCCTACATGCTATCTTTCTCATTACTTCCATTACTTATCCAAAATATGCTTCATATGACTATTTCACCTCTTTCCCTAGCTTGGGTACTCTTGAGGAGTCGGTCCTTGAGGATCACATTCACTTGCTTCATACTCTTTTTTCATCCATCTTTGCTTATCCACTGGCTCGTTGCTCCATCATATCCTATACCTTGCTAGACATTGAGAGAAAATGATGTGATCTTGCTTGAGAACTAGTGATATCTAAAACCTTCTAAAAATTTCCAAAAAAAATCATATATGATCCTAAAACAAATCCTAAAAATCAGAAAATGTCCTAAAAAAAAGATCTTCTTAGTGAAAACCTAGCAATAGGCACTTTGATGTATCACCAAAAAAATCAAAAATACAAAAATACAAAAAATTGAAAAAAGTCATGAAAAAATCTGTCAAGTGGTGAAAATCTGGAAACAGGTGGTACTTGAGACCCTTGCACCTCTGTCTATCAGTCTCAATCACCTATTTTGCTACACATTTCCTAGCTTGGAATTGTTTCTTGTCCTCGTCTTGGGGGCACAACTGCTTAGCCTATTGAGGTATTCTTATGCATTAGGGTTTCTTGGACAACTCACAAAATAGTGTTTCTCAACACTTCCCCCACCTTGACATCAAGTGTTTTTCAACACTTTTCAGATAGTTTACCTATGGTCTCCGATGTCGCTATATTTCTCACTATCAGAATCAAGTCTTGAAGAAATGGCCAAGTGACTTACACACATGCACTTTAACACTTAAACGACTAAGTTATGCTGATCTTTATCTACTTTGTGTGATGTCTATGATGATTTCTTTGCCATGTGTTCCCTCCCTAATAGTCTTTCGAAGATGTCGTTGATTAGAAGACTGGGGGCATGGGACATACTTTCTTGATTTCTGCTTGTGGGTATACTTTGTTTGTCTATAGTGTTGTCAGCATTTATGCTTTTCCTATCCAACATGTTGACTTACAAATGTATCATCCTTGACTATTTTGCAAGACCACACTCGGGGGTTATCTTGGCACTTATGCCTTGATACAGGTGTAATCTTGCTAAATTAAACTTAGGGAATCTAATCGTGTAGTTATCTTGACTTACATGTCTCTGATGCTTAGATTGAATTTCCACATACCTATCTAATATCTATCATATTCATATCCTCATAGTTATACTAGTGATGGTTGTATGATCTCATGATGTCCCTAATAAACGCTCAATGATGAAATTAAGAGTCTAAATGTTATGCGATTCTTGCTGGTAAACCACTTTGCATATTAGCTTGCATTTTAGGTTCATTTTTCTAGCTTAATCTTGTATTCTTACATATGGGGAGAGCTCTCTCTTCATCTTTTTATGGACATATCATCTAACTCCTTTCATATATTTCTTTACTTTCTTCTTGTTCATGTCTTTTCACCTTCTTAATCTTTCGCTTCATCTCTTCGCTATCTTATCATCACATTATATAAAGTTTTGACCTCTTAAATAATTTTGACATCCTGGATTCATTTTCGAGGTTGAAATCCAAATTCGAGTTCAACTTGATGGTCAAAATTGTCTTTTAAAATTCTACTTTCTTCTTAGCAGTTAGTTGATCTTTTGAGTCATCATTGGGGCATCTTCATTTCTTCATGTCTTCATCATTTCTATGCTTTATATCTACTCAAATTCAACCTTTTCATATCTTAAATCATCTTTCTACTCATTTTGACCTAATTTTTTATGCTACATCCTTCAAGGTCAACTCTAGTCAAATTGGGGCATTTTATCAATTTCTTATAGTCATTCTTGGGTTCTAATCATCTATCTGTCATCTTGGACATTGCTATATTCTAATTTTCTCATGTCTAGCCAATTTTTGCATCCCCTTACCTCATTTCAATTTCAATCCTGAAGGGGCAAAAATACTCTATCACTGATTGCTACAGCTATCTATTTCTTCGGAGCATCTGTTTGATCTTCTCACTTGTTCTCGATCTATCTACTTTGCTAAGTGTTAGCATTCTTCTTGAATTTTGACATCATCTTTTCCTAGTGTTCACTACTACCACTATCAGGCTATACATTTAGGACTTGCAATCTTTTTTTACATTTCATTCTTTGGAATCAAATATCTATATCTATCATCGCCTACTTGGCTTTCTATTTTCTTTGACATAATGTGTTCCCAGATCAATCACGCATTAGTCAAAGAGGGGCAAATGTAATCACCTAAAACTGGTCATCTAGACTATTAACCCCCTTTTCAACATTTTGGCTAAATTAATTTAATCACTTACCTAAGAAAAATTGCTAGAAATACTCTATAACACTCGAAAGTCCCAAATTGCTAGAACTAATAACACTCCTAAAGTCCCAAAATGCTATCTAGAAGTCTAAACTAGGTTCTCTAACTACCAAGTGTGCTTAGACAAAGCCAACTTTTTCCATGGTGTAGTTGGGTCTAGTTTGAGCATTGTTGGTAGTTTCAGAGTGCAGTTGGTAAGCTAGGTTGAAACTAGAGTGATTTTTGGTTTTGGTGACTTCTAGACTAATGTTCTAAAGGGCCAAATGATAGAGGATAGTGTTAAGATCAAAAT
This sequence comes from Cupressus sempervirens, assembly GCA_028749045.1. Taxonomy (NCBI): domain Eukaryota; kingdom Viridiplantae; phylum Streptophyta; class Pinopsida; order Cupressales; family Cupressaceae; genus Cupressus; species Cupressus sempervirens. The sequence goes on along the minus strand of CM053787.1, from coordinate 484,328,406 downwards.
GAAGGTTTAAAATGATGGTTAGGATGCATATAATGAGGGTTAAAGTGTGCAATATGAAGGTTGGGCAAGCAAGAAAGCAAGTTGGGAGATGCAAGATGTAGATTAAGGGGTGAAATGCAAAGACTAAGGGATGCAAAGTGAACCCTAAGGAATGCAATATGAAAGATGAGGGATGCAAAATGAGGACTAATGAGATGAAAAGTGAAGCCTAGAGGATGCAAGCATGAATCTCAAAGAATGATAAGTGCAATTAGCTTCTATGGAAAGGTGGAATCTAAGTCATGCCAAGAACTCCCAAGGTTACAAGTCACCATGGTTTCCAAGTTTCAAGTGTTTGGACAAAGTTTGTAATGTTTTGACAAAGTTTGATAGTATCCAAGGTGCAAATTTTCAAATATAGTTTGATCTTGATTAATCTTATTCACATATGCAAGACACCATAAACAAGAATATTTATTGTTAAAGTGAAAAGACACACCACAACCTAGGCTTTAAGACTATATCCACTGAATTCCCACTTGAACCAAAGTTTAGTCACACTTATCCAAAGCAGACAACTTAGGATCTTGGAACCATAGGCTCCCCCTTATAGTTCACTCACTTCTCAGGGCTACCAAGATCCGAATCCCAAGGGTCATCACTTCCCAAGGGATTGTTGCCTCTACTAAGGACCGCAAGTATGTGGGATGTCTTCACAGGCATGGGTGGCCCCCTAAGCCAGTGGATAGAAAGGTTTTTGACCTCTAAAACAAGGCATTTAGTGTAGGCATTCCATTCAAAAAGTGAATGATAAACTTCCTCAGAAGGTCTCCTAGCCCTGAGAACTAGGGTTTGATGCACCACAAGGGTATTGGAGGAGAGCTATCACACAACAATATCACTAACACAGCATTAACCATATCAAGTTTGTTATAGTGGATGGAATGTTAACCTAGCTTTGGCCTATTACCACTTCGAGGTCATCCCTTGGGCTCACCAAGTGGTGAGTCTTGGGTCCAAGGTAGGCCTCTCTATAGAAATTGCATAGATTTCTCTTGCACCCAAGATCCATGAATGGTGAGGGGAGAGGACATGTCCATGCAACACCTAGGGTTCTAAATAATGCATAGACACCAAGAAGAATAGAAAATTCATTTTAGTGCACCAAAAGAAGTGTTATATAATCTAGAAAAACCACACATAAAGTTTGGACAAGCACATAGGTCTTCGACAATGTCTTGCAAATAAGAATTAGTAGTTTTTCAATGAATGTCTTCTCCCAACAATCATCACATGTTGCAAACAGATCATTAGTAACATAAAATCATCAACCCTAGGTCTTAGAATGAAATTGAAACCCTAGACATAGATTTTGGTCAAAATAGATGCTTTTTTTGAACCAATTGTGCTTTGAACGAGCAAACTATGCCCTAGAAGGCCATAAAGACTCAAGAGGCCCCCAAGTGTGCTCAAATAGTGTAGAATGCACCCATGGTGCACTTGGGGCCCAAAAGGGCATAGTTGGTAGTTTTTGGGCATAGTTGGGAGAGTGGATGCAGATTATGGGGAAATGGGTTCAAAACACTACCCAAAACTTAAAATTTTGAAACCTACCTAACCAAGTATGCCCAAATAGTGTAGAGTGAACCCAATAGGGAGAAATTGGTGGTTTTGGAGCATATTTGGTAGGTAAGAACAATAGACAAGGGTTATGGTGACTTGTATGCCCCTAAAATAGCTTCCTAAAGGCTCCAAGTGTGCCCTGATAGAGTAGAGTGCACCCTAGGACAACAAGCTACCAAAATGCATGAATGAAAGATTAAAACCATATTACTAGGCCTCCTAATTAGACTAGGTGTGATAAGGGAGAGAGAATGAGCATTATACCCCTCCAAACGACCTCCTTTCTTGCACCTACAAGCACGAAAACAAGAAACCAAAGTTAGTTAAGCATGATCTTCACTTTGGGTTCACCAATTTTAGGACCAAAAAATGGGTTAAATATCTAGCATACTATGAGAAATCACCAAACTTAATAAACATACACTTCAAAAATAATCTAGTCGACCATGAAAGCCAACCAAAATAAAGAAATCAATACAAAGTAAAACTCCCTCTTTAGTTGTAGCTCCCATGTCCTTCTTTCTTCTCCATATGATGTAGCTCCAATTTCCTATAATACATACAATTGAAATAAAAAAGCCCATGATGTGATGATGCTATGAGAATACTTGAAGAGTGATTTGAAGGTAAAGGGACCAAGGACTCTAAAAGATGAAAAAGGGAGAAAGAAGGCTCAATTTATAGCCAATATACAGGAGGAGAGGATTCAATGAGAGGATGGACACTTGTCAATAGAAATGTGCAACTTTGTATGATATTCCTTAAGATATCCATGACAGATATAACATAAGATACAAAATGTAACATTCCATGATGCCCAAAAGTCAACATGCCTATAAATGGAGGAGAGTCTATGACATGCATATGACATCTCCAAGCCACTTGTAGGACTCTATGATGCATGGAAGTCAACATGGATAAAAATGGAGGAGAATCTATGACACATCATGTGACACCTCAAAGCCACTTATAACCAAGAATCTATGATGATGATGGCTAAATATAGATACGCATAAGGAATAAGAATATATTTATTATGAAAAATCTTAGCCAAGTGAAAGGATAAAATTCATGACAGAAGATGTCCATGTGGTGAGATTATGTGGAATATTTGAATTAAAAAATCCATATATCCACACAAATGGAAATTAGAGGTGGAAAATATAACTTAGGAAATTGTGAATTCCCATAGTTTACGGAGATGAATCAGTTAATTAATGAATATCAATTAATTGAGAATGTTAGTTAGGAAGAGTAATTAGTAACGTGTGATGGAAATGGTTGAAATGATATATGATTTGTCTAGCCCTATAGGATAAATTAGTAAATGATTGGCTAATTTGATTTGATAAAAACAACAATATCCTTTGATGAAATGTGACGATTATGCAGATCAACTAGGGTGATGATGGATAGACCAAATCCATGGTCAAATTATATGACTAATTTAGATTGATATCATGCCAAGGAAATGTGATATATATTAAGAATATGTAACATTTAATAGCCATTATAAATGCTACAGGATTGAAATTGATTAATAAGGTTGATCATAATAACATCAGTAGACATTGTCAATATTATTAAAATGGTTTGATACTGTCATGATCTAACACTAAGAGACTTGAAAAGGTCAAAGATTAGATGATAAGAATGATAGTTTTACCTACTACAGAGAGCCATTATAGTACTAAGGTCAGATTTGACGGGTTTGATAATATTTGATAAGGTTCTAAGGCACTGCTCAGAGATACAACAATTGCTTAGGGTTTAATAGATGATGATTGATTTGGGATATCTGACATGTTTCAAACTGATTATGGTGGATTTGGAATAAATTTTGGTTGATTAAGGATGATTTTGAGTTGATTGGGGTGATTCCAAGTTGATTTGGATGATTCTAGGTTGATTCCAGAGAGTTTGGATGAAATGGAAATATGTTTCAAAGTAATCTGCAATTGATTTGAAACAGGATATGAATGATGAAGAATATTTTTTAAATATGGTTGATTGATAATTAGGTTGGCCAAAATATCAAAATTAGTGAAATGAGAAAATGGGATGAGTTAGTGTGAAAAAGTGATTAAACTGTAGACATGAACTATTTTCTAGCATATACAACTACTTGTTCTCTATCGAAAACCCAAAATGTGTTGCCCAAAAAAAACTTATGGTGATATGTGTAATGACATTGAGTTGTCTTTACATGATTGACAAGCCTACTTATCAACATTCACTCACCTAACATATTGAATTAATAAAGGTTGGGTACTCTTGACATGAAAATCATTTAAATTCAAATACCAACAAATTTATTGTAAGTGACGCAAGACACTCAGCCCATGGAAGAATGTTGCATCTAGGTAGATAAGAAAAAGTGAAAAAACCACCAGTCATAATCACCCTAGAAAACCATGAATTCACTGGCACCATGCCACCAAACCATCATATCCTACTAAGATTGAAGTCATGCGTGTGCATGTAAGAGTGACAACATACCCATATTCTCTTTCTTTTAGAGACAAAAACCACCACTTAGGCATCCATGAATGCATGTCCATGAACTTTTAGTTGAGAAAAATACAAATCAATCTAGTGAAATCCTACCTCATGCAAAAAATAAGACCAAAAGAGGATACTAGAGAGTACCTAGATGATGAAAAGCACTCCCAAGCAAGGCAAGCACCCAGGGAAACTAGTGGAAGTGAAACATGCACCATCAAACCAATCAAAACAAAATGAAAAGAGGTAAAACTAAACTTACCCTCTTGCAGGAGGGTGATCTTTATACTATGAACTTTTAAATACCCCCAGGGAGGTCCAAAATGCAAACTACCTAGCTTATCATGTTGAAGAACGCAAACTAGCTTGCCAAAACATAGAGGGTGGAGCCAAAGAGGGTTTTCCTGGTCATGAATAACCACATGTAAGCTCAACCAAAAGATGAGTTGTGTGGGCACCAAAAATTAGAAAATTCAAGATGATAGAAAGGCAAGACAACCACAAAGAAGGAAAAGAGAGGAAAAGAAATGATCACACAAAAAACCTAAGATGTAACCTACAAACAAAAGAAAAATGTGGAAGGAGAGAAAACACCAACCTAGAGTACTAGACCAAAGGGGTGTCATGATTCCAAGACCTTCTCTCACCTACACATAGACCAAAATGAGCTTGAACTCATGAAAGACATGCTCACAAATTTATATCATAAAAACTTACAGGTCGAGTGACAACTGAAACAATAATCTTTACTTGTAGAGAAAAATTTTGTGATTATCAAACAAAATTAAAAAAATTCCTTTAGCTGTCTTAAATAACCCATCGATCATGATACTAAAAAGGAGCATTAATTATACTTCTCCTTCATTAATGAACCTTGCCACATGTTCACCTTTAGGATCATAGAAATCTTTCTCTTCCATTGAAGACATATAAGAATAAATTCATGCCTAATCCAAAAGTATCATTTGTGAAGATTAAAGACTCCCTACTTGAGGCCATAAATCCTTACTTCCTTTTCCACATGCAAGGGTCACATATCTTGGATAAGGATGTGGAAACCCAAACGCCAAAGACCGAAACTAAACAAACAAAATTTACTCCAAGTGGGTTAAGGGAAAAATGAAGGCATAACAATGGCAACTTGAATGGGAAAATTTCTTGTATTTGAGAACTCTGGAAGTTAGCTTTTGAAATCACTAGTGCCTTATTACTATGAAGTTGATCCCTTTAAGCGTGAATGCTAGATAATATCCCAAATCACCATAACTTATGAACTTTACTAGTATCTAGTAGTAAAGTGTGTGCTTCAAAGGTGGTATATCATTTAAAATCCCAAAGAAAATAGAGAAACCAAACTCATTGAAGATTCCCTTTTTATTTTAGCTTTTATGTTATATTGTGCATGTTTCAAGAATTAGGCATATCTTTCCTTCCATCTTTTCTTGATAATATTTTTAGGGCATCAAAGGTGGTAACTTTTCCTTGGATGGAAAATTTATTTTTTTCATTGCAAGAGTACTTCTTTCACCATCCCATCCTTATGCTTTTTCCAATTCCTGAGATATCACTTAGCTTTAAAATCTTCATCCAATTTGAGCAAGGTTGATCTATTTGTTTTATTCTTATAATGATTCTTCTTTTCCCTTTTCTTGCCAGCTTAGTTAGCCATTTTAGTTTTAAAAGGAAAAGCTATTTGGATTCAATAAAGGTTGTTATATCATGAGTTCATACTTACAATTTTCATCCTATAATAATAGAACAAGCAAGAATTCGCAAGATGGGTACATGAATGACCAAATACCATAGATAGATTCCATTGAGCTACACACCGTCATGTAGAGCATACAAACTTACTTGGAGGAAAAAGAAGCAGAGTCTATGACAACAACAAAAGACCCAAAAGATCAAGACAAAGACCAAGAAACAAAAGACTTGGCCCAACTTTTTATAGGGGCCAAAAAAGGCAAACAAGAGACCAGAATAAACAAGACAAATGAGAATTTATAGGGCACATCAGAGGATACATACATGTAACTATACATATGTTACAACAAAAGGGGAAACAAACACCCTTATCCTACCTCCTTATTTGAAATAATTCTTGAGAAATTTTGCATTGACAGGCAACAAAACATGTTCTTTAATTAATGCATTAAGACAATAAGTATTAGCCCCAGGTATCTTCATGATCTACTAGGGTCCAAGCAAGAGTCATTGGAACTTTGTATGTTTCCTTTTCTTCTCATGTGCTTTGTCCCACATTAGGACTAAGTCTAAAATCTGAAAGGCCTTGTACTAGACTCTTTTGTCAAACCATCATATAACAACTACGTAGTCCTTGGTGAAGTCTTTGAGGGCTACATCCCTCTATTCTTCGAGGTGAATAAGATTGAGGAGGAATACCTCCACAAGATTATCCTACTTGTCAACCTCCCTCATGAATTGTAGGATTGGAATCTATATATTCATTAGGAATATAGGAAACCATGAAGAACAAAGAAGTCCCCAAGGTGACTTTATTTTGGATGCGATCTTACCAAAGTGTGAATTTGAACTTGTTGTGCCAATCCCTGGGATTTCTTTCTAGCATATGTTTGGTAACCTCTAGGAGGTCTTTGATGATTGAATATGATACTCCATTACCTTGCAATAGTAATTTCTTGAATACTTTAAGGTAACATTTTTGTCATTGGCACACTCTACAAATTGGGTTGAGGTGAACGCTATGTTGTTATTGCATACAAGGGGAAAAGGCCTTTTGAACCTCGTGGTGATGTTCTCAATAAACTAAATTAATATATATGTCATGTTGTATTTACAAGGGATAACTTTGGACCACTGAGTACAATAGTTTGTTGCACTCAGTACATATCAATGTTCAACGAATGAATTGGGGTTTATCTCCCCAATGAAACCAAATGCCCATTGGGAAAAAGGTCTACCTCAAAAATTGGTTGAAGAGCCATAAAAAGCTTTCACTTTGGAAGTAGCTATTTGACAAGTGTGACATTTCCTCAAATGATTGTGAACATCTCAAAACAAATAAGGTTAGTAATACCCAACTTGGATTATCTAATAGGTCATAGAATTTGTTGAGCCATGTTTGGTTTTTAAATTGTTCATACAATTATTTTATCATTTCCTTCTCCTAATCTTGATCAAGACACTTGAGATATATGCCTTCAAATTTTTGACAAAATAGAGTCTCGCCTTTGATCAAGAAATGTGTGCTCTTTAGTCAAAAGGCATGATGTTTGTGGGTTGGGAATCCCTCTAGGCACCTATTATGTAATGGGGAATATACCAAATTAGCATACCATGGGTCATAAGTAATATTTTCTATGGTGTAAGTAAGACATTCCAATTGAGGGTCAATAGAGGCCATAGCTTTTGGTAATCCATGCCTATGAACTAATTTCATGGGTTGTATTTCTTGATCATATTCTTGGAGGATGCCCATCCACTTTTTGTGTCTTTCATCGAATTCACTTTGAATAAGAAGGGATTTGACCACTTGGTCTGGAATGATCACATGCACTTTACTTAGAAGGATGTAGTGTTGAAGTACTTATGGCCCCAATGAGTGTAAAATATTGCTTCTTAAGGGTGGAATACCTCATTTAGGCATTATTGAAGGGGGAGCTCATGAAAGCTATGGGTTTCTCTCAGCCTTTGACCTTTTGAGTTAATATGATAGTGACAGAGTGTGCAGATGCAAAGGAATAGATATAGAATGGGTGACTGTAATCAAGGCTTCCCAGAATTGGGGCTTTAGTAATGGCTTTCTTTATCTGCTTAAAGGCCTACTTTTCCTCTAGACTCCACTCAATTTACTATCTTTTTCATTATGTCATTTAAGGGTCTTACCATGTTGACAAATTATGTGATGAAACATCATACAAAATTTACCTTTCCACAGAAAGACCTCATTTCTTTCTTACTATTGGGTATCTTTAAGCTTAACAAAGCCTCCACCCACTCAAGGTAAATATTAAAACCCTTTTTAGAGAAAATATGTCCTAGTGATTTTGATGCAAGAGCATCCTGGGTTTCCTTACAATCCTACACTTTTTCTCTTTCTACCATTGACTATCGAGTTCTTAGTTGCTGTCGAGTTCCTTTGGTTGCCGCAAGAAATCTTTGGATGTTGATTCATTCTTAGTTACTACTGAGTTTCTTTGGTTACCAAGTGAATTCTTTGGATGCCGAGTGAATCCTTTGGTTGTCAAGTGCCTTGGATGTTGAGTGATTTTCTTTGGTTGTCGAGTGTTACAGGATGCTAAGTTTGTAGTTTTTGCCGAGTGATCTCTTTGGATATCGAGCTTGTGTGGATGTTGACTGCCAGTATTCATTTACTAAGTTGTCTATGTCTAGTTCCAATTTGGGCCATCTCTACTTGCATTTAATTTTTATTAGGTAGCTAATATTTGTAAAGAGTCGACTTGTGGCCTTTCTATGATCTAGAATCTTCTATAAGTTGTTTTGGCAAGTATTTAAGGAAGTCTAAGGTTAGGTTTTAGGAGTAAGAGGGATAAGGAGATAGAAGCTAGAGGTCAGGAGTGCAAAAAGAAGTTAGGTGCTTGAAGTGAGAATTTGAAGATTGTAATTTGTATTGGTCATAACCCAAAAGGCCTTACAGCTGGGCATGTATGTTGTTTACTTGAAGAATTGATAAAGATATCTTATTCTCTCTCCTTAGTGTTGTATTGGTGTTGGATTTTCCATTGTGTTAACTCTTGCAGGGTGGTTTGGATAGCTAGGTGTGCCATTGGCCCTAGTTATTCATCCTTTTCCTGCATTAGTTGGTATCTTTGATAAAGATATCTTGTTCTCTCTCCTTGATGTTGTATTGGTGTTGGATTTTCCGTTGTGTTAACTCTTGTAGGGTTGTTTGAATAGTTGGGTGTGCCTTTGGCCCTAGTTATTCACCCTTTGCCTATGTCAGTTGGTATCAGAGCTTGAGGCCCATCCTTGTGGAGATCGGATCATGTAGAACCCTAATTTGGATTTGGTTGTAGGGTGGAAGATCTATAGATTCGACCTATAACTTGTAGAGGGTGATGATCTTGTAGGAACCTGTTTTGTAAAGATGGTTCATGGTAGAAGAAATGTTGATGATGCTATATTGGATTAGTTGAGACAAATTGCAGCTACGTTAGATGCTATGGAGACAGCCCAGAGGAAAGGAGCACATCTTGATGATGTAAGTGATGATCAAGCAGTAGCACCAAACCATAATTAAGAACACAAAGAAGATCAAGATGAGGAAAGATCGTTGTGAGTGTTGTCTAGGGAAAATTCAAAGCCTGTTGTAGAAGTTGTTCCTTATGATGGAAAATTGGATATCAATTTTGTGTTAGATTGGATCTCAAATATGGAGAAGTTCTTTGAGTATGAAAACACTCCTAATAATAGAAAGGTGAAGATTGTAGTCACTAGGTTGAAAGGTCATGCATCACTATGGTGGGAGCACTTGCAAACTGATAAACAAAGGAGAGGGAAGGAGAAGATCAGAACCTGGCCAAAGATGGTGAATAAGGTAAAGAACAAATTCCTTCCTATTGATTACCAAGTTAGCTTGTTGAGAAAGATGCAAAATTTGAAACAAAAAGACATGACTGTGAAAGAATATACCAAGGAATTCTATAGATTGGACATCGGATCTAGACATGTAGATGATGATGTTAAGAAAGTTGCACGGTACATAAATGGATTGAGATCTAGAATTCAAGATGAAATAAGTTTTGTGAATTTGGAAAGTGTAGAAGAAGCATACCAATATGCCTTAAAAGCTTAGGAGATCTTAGCAAACAAGCGTGAACAAAGACAAAGAGGTAGAGGTCATAGATTTTAGAGAGGTAGAGGTAGATCTTATGGTGAAGATGGCATATCTGATAGTTTTGTGTAGGATAAAGGAAAATTTGAATGGAAGAATGATGACAAAGACAAGACTGAGTGGAAAGATGGTAGTTCATACTGAGGAGGTACTGAATCTTACCGAGGAAGAGGTAATTCTTATTCTAGAGGTAGATTTCATGGTAATTGTTTTAGATGTGATAAAGAGGGACATAGATCTTTTGAATGTGGATCCTCTAAAAGTGGGCAAGCTAAAAAAAATGTTGTGATTCAAGGAGATGATGAGGGTTCACCAAGTGGACCTAAGGCTAGAAAAAAATTGATGGTGAGAAGAACCTTATGTAATAAGGGAAGTGATGAGGAACCTGTTTTAAAAAGTCTTTTCAAGACAAGATGTAAGATGGCTAGAAAATGATGCAAAGTGATCATTGACAGTGGAAGTTCTACAAATTTGGCATCAGAAGTGTTGGTTACCAAGTTGTAGTTGTAGAGGTTGAAACATCCCAAACCTTATCATGTTTCATGGATCAAAGATGAGCATAAGATATTGGTAAGTGAGCAATGCCTTGTGAAGTTCAAAATTGGACATTACTTTGATGAAGTTTTGTGTGATATTATGCCCATGGATTGTTGTCATATTTTATTGGATAGACCTTGGCAATATGATAGATATGTTGTACATGGTGGAAGATTGAATCAATATACTCTTTGGGTAAATGGGAAGAAACAAACATTGTTGTCTTTGATTGAAAGTCCAAATGAGGTCAGTTGTATTGCAATAAAAGTTTGCATGGTTAATGGAAAGCAATTTGAAATGGAAGTGAAAAAGAATCAAGTTTGTTTTGCCATAGTTCCTGGAGGACCAAGTGTTGGTAATAATGATCGAGTAACAAAAGTTGGTAATGATTGAGTGACAATAGATAGTGATAGCTGAGTACCAATAGAAATTATAGAATTGTTGAATGAGTATAAAGAGATTGTTGCAGATGACATACTTGATGGTTTATTGCCAATGAGAAGTATAATTTATTGTATGGGTCTAATTCCTAGAGCTAGTTTGCTAAGAAAAGCACCATATAAATTGACACCTACAAAGAATGAAGAACTTAACAGACAAGTGCATGAGTTGTCACAGAAAGGTTTGATCAGAGAAAGCTTGAGTCCATGTGTTGTACCTATTGTATTAGCACCTAAAAAGAATGGAGAATGTGTATTGATTCCAGAGCTATTAAAAGGATAATAGTTAAATATAGGTTTCCTATGACAAGGATGGATGACATAATGGATTGTTTGAGTGGAGCAAAGTATTTTACCAAAATTGATTTGAAGAGTGGCTATCATCAGATCAAAATTAGAGAAGGTGATGAATGGAAGATTGCTTTCAAGACAAAAGATGGTTTGTATGAATGGTTGGTTATGGCTTTTGGTTTGACTAATGCACCTAGTACTTTCATGAGGTTGATAAATGAAGTTTTGAAAAGATTCTTGGGTAAGTTTGCGATTGTTTATTTTGATGATAGTTTGATATTCAATAAGACTAAGGAAGAACATCTTGAGCATATTAGACAAGTATTGTTGAGGTTGAAAGAGGAAAAGTTGTTGATTAATCTAAAAAAGTATTCTTTTATGCAAGAGGAGATTGTATATTTGGGATTTGTGATTTCAGTTGATGGATTGAAGATGGATCCTGAGAAGGTTAAAGCAATTTTGGAGTGGCCTACACCTAAGAATGTGGGGGAGATAAGATTATTTCATGGTTTGGCTAGTTTCTACAAAAAGTTTATAAAGAATTTCAGTTCTATTTGTAATGCTATGACCAAGACAATGAGGGGAGATAAAAAGGAATTCAAGTGGACACATGGAGCTGATAAAAGTTTTGAGACTTTGAAACAAAAGGTTGTTGAATTACCTGTATTGGCTTTGCCTAATTTTAACAAAGTATTTCAAGTTGAATGTGATGCAAGTGGTAATGCAATAGGAGTTGTATTAAGTCAAGAAGGTAAGCATGTTGCTTTCTTTAGTGAAAAGTAAGCATGTTGCTTTCTTTAGTGAAAAGTTGAATGATGCTTGATGGAGGAGCATCCAGAGGTATAAGGGCAATCCTGTGTCAACCAAAAAATGTACTTAGACTTAGTTTCTGTTTCATGTGTTTTCATTTCTGGATACCCATTTGGGTCAAATAAAGGTTCGAACTCTCACAGTTCCACTATCAGTGTTCTAGGATAGAGTATTTGAACATCTTGGGATACGTGTAAATGTCAAAAAATAGGAGTATGTAATTGAGCCATCATTTTGGTGAACTAGAAGGTGTAAATTGGTCAGAATATTGTAATTGTAATTTAGAGCATTCCAAAAAAAGAATCAGCTCGAAAGGCCCCATGGTTTGAAAGTTATTGCAATTTTTTGATTATTGGAGACCTCCTAAGAATGCTTCAAAGTCAGGTTAGGGGCATTAAATGACCTTGAACAGGGCCAAAAAATGGGGGATGAGCAAAGCTTGTCCATAAGGCTATAGAGCGCTTTGAGAGCTTTCCAAAAATGTAAACAGTTCGTCAATCGAAGCTACGGTTCAAAAGTTATGCCTCCTGGAAGTTCGGTTACCGTTTCTGGATTCTTCTAATTTTGTGCCGACTTCTAATGCAACTTCTAGAGCCTTCTATTTGGTCAGTGGATGCCTACTAGCACTTTCTAGAATGTATTCCTAATCCTTAACCCTCCAGGTCTATTTAAGAACATTTCTGGCATTGTAAAAGGCAGTTCGGAGTGGAGTTTGAGAGGAGGTACTAAAAGGAGAAATTATCTCCAAACTTATACTGTTCTAAGCCCTTAGGGCATGTTTTGAAGTCTATTTTCTCTGTACTGAATGTAATAGCATATTTACACAGTTAATACAATTTTCCCTTTTCTGTTGTGTCCATTATGTGCTTGGGTTGTGTCTCCATCAATGCTAAAAGGAAGTATTTTGTGTATGATCAAGAGTTTTATGTTATTTTTTAAGCATTGAATAAGTGGAGACATTATTTGATTCCTAAGGAGTTTGTGTTGTATACTAATCATAAAGCTTTACAATACTTGGGAAGTCAACATAAATTAATTAGAGACATATGAAGTGGGTTGAGTATTTGCAAAGTTTCACATTTGTTATTAAGCATAAGAGTGGAGTTACCAATAGAGTTGTTGATGCATTGAGTAGAAGACGTTCTTTGTTGATTGAAATGAAGGTTGAAGTTCTTGGTTTTGATGAAATGAAAGAGTTGTATGATGTTGATCCTAATTTTTTTGAGGCATGGAGAGAGTGCAGAGCACCAAGTCTAACAAATCACATAAGTAAGTATGATGAGTATTTCGTTCAAGACGGTATGTTGTTCAAAGGTATTCAGTTGTGTATTCCTAGAAGTTCTATGAGGTTGAATCTTATTAAGGAAAAGCATAGTGGTGGATTAGTTGGACATTTTAGAATTGATAAGACATTGAGTTTATTGAAAGAGAAGTATTATTGGCCACAACTGTATAAGGATGTTTAGAAATTTGTAAAGAGTTTGGAGTTTGTCAAGTTGCAAAAGGATTAAGTCAAAATACTAGTTTATATACACCTATTACTATTCTTGAGAAACCTTGGAGTGACATTAGTATGGATTTTTTTCTTGGATTACCTAAGACAATGAAGGGGTATGATTCCATATTTGTTGTAGTGGACATATTTTCTAAGATGGATCATTTCATACCATGTAAGAAGACATCAAATGTTGAGCATGTTGCTAAACTTTTCTTTAAAGAGATTGTGAGATTGCATGGATTACCAAGAAGTATTATTTCTGATAGAGACAGTAAGTTTGTTGGTTATTTTTGGAAAACTTTGTGGAAGAAGATGGGTACTAAGTTGAAGTTTAGTTCTACATTCCATCCATAGATTGATGGATAGACAGAGGTTGTGAATAGAAGCTTGGGTAATTTGCTAAGATGTTTAGTGGGAGATAAGCCGAGTAATCGGGAGATGGTATTGGCACAAGCTAAATTTGCATAAAATAATTTTGTGAATAGGAATACAAGGAAGACACTTTTTGAGATTATTATTGGAATGCAGCCTAGAGGAGTATTAGATTTGAGGGATGTTGTTAGTGAAGACAAGAGAAGTGATACAGGGGAGGCATTTGTTGATTTTATGGAGCCTTTGCATAAGGAAGTGAAGTTGAGGTTGGAACAAAGTAATCAAAAGGATAAGGAGAATGATGATTAGTTTAGAAGACACCATGATTTTCAAATTGGTGAGGAGGTAATGGTTCATCTAAAGAAAGGAAGATTCTTAGTTGTAACATATAGTAAGTTGAAGATGAAGAAGTTTGGACCTTGTAAGATCTTGAAGAAGTTTAACAGTGGTAATGCTTATGAAGTTGAGTTACCTGATGACATGGATATATCTCCTATATTCAATATTGCTAATTTATACAAGTATCATGAGTCAGATGATGAAGTTGTTGTACCTAATGATTACCCTAAGAAACAGATTGAAGAATTTCAACGGATATTGAGTCAAAGAATTTGTAAGAGCACAAGCGAAAAAGATTACTATGAGTATTTGGTGAAGTGGAAGAATAGACCTATTGAAGGTGCTTCATGAATTTCCCAATCTGATTTGGATTTAGCTTAGGTTGTGACACTTGCATGATTTAGGAGAATCATTTTCTCCAACCCTAGTTGTCTAATGTAGGAGCATCCTAGGTTTCATTGCAATCCTAGACTTTTGCTCTTTCTGCTAGTGACTACTGAATTCCTAGTTGTTTCGAAGTTCCTTTGGTTTTCGAGTGAACTCTTTAGATGCTGAGTCATTCTTAGTTGTTGCCAAGTTCCTTTGGTTACTGAGTGAATTCTTTGGATGCTAAGTGAATCCTTTGGTTATCGAGTGCCTTGGATGCCAAGTGATTTTCTTTGGTTGTCGAGTGTTACAGGATGTCAAGTTCATAGTTGTTGTCTATTGATTCCTTTAGATACTAAGTTCATGTGGATGCTGAGTGCCAATTTTCATTTGTTGAGTTGTCTATGTCTAGTTCCAGTTTGGGCTGACTCTGCTTGCATTTAATTTATGTTAGGTAGCTAATATTTGTAAAGAGCCAACTTGTGGCCTTTCTATGTTATAGAATCTTCTGTAAGCCATTTTGGAAAGTATTTAAGGAAGTATAAGGTTAGGTTTTAGGAGTAAGAGGGATAAGGAGATAAAAGCTAGAGGTCGGGAGTGCGAAAAGAAGTTAGGTGCTTGAAGTGAGAATTTGAAGATTGTAATTTGTATTGGCCATAACCCATAAGGCCTTATAGATTGTCACTCCTTGGTGTTGTATTGGTGTTGGATTTTCCATGTTGTTTACTTGAAGAATTGATAAAGATATCTTGTTCTCTCTCCTTGGTGTTGTATTGGTGTTGGATTTTCCACTGTATTAACTCTTGCAGGGTGGTTTGGATAGGTGGGTGTGCCTTTGGCCCTAGTTATTCACCCTTTGCTTATGTCATATTTTCCTTTAGTGACCAAATATATGCATTTCTTGGGGTTTAATGAGATACCAAATCAACAACATCTCTCACAAATCTTGGCAAGGTGGGTAGGATGATAATTTTTTTCCTAAGAGAAGATTGTTAAATCATCCATGTAGATGATTATGCATTTTTCAACAATTCGCTCAAAGGTCATATCCATTTCCTTTTGGAAGATTTCCTCGGAAATGATCATTTTAAAGGGCATACATATGTAGGTGAACATTCCCCACTTGATGGTCAGCACTATCTTAAGTCAGTCTTTGTAGTTAACCATGATTTGATTATAACTAGAATATTCATCCAAAAAAGACATCATTTGTATGACATTCACAATCTGTAGGAACTTATCCAAAGAAGGTAGGGGATAGTTGTCTTTCATTGATCCTCTATTCAAGTTTTGGAAATCCACACACAACCTAGTTTTTCCACTCTTCTTCCTAATTGGGACCAAATTAGCTACTCATGTGGTATGTCAGATGGGGAGAATTATCCTCTTGGATGGTAGCTTCTGAACCTCTTGATAAATCAAGGGCTCAATTAGAGGGTTCATGTGCCTTTTCTTTTTCATGATTGGCTTGGCACCTAGTTTAAGGGGTATAGTGTGTGTCATCACAAACCTGTCGTATGTGTTTAAATCTTCATAGCTCCATGCAATGATGTCTATGTATTTTCAGAGGACTATGAGAATATTCTCCTTTTCTTTGGGGAAGAGGAGGTACCAATGAACACATTTCTCTCCTTTGTGTCTATCTCAAGGTTAACCTTTTCATACTTCCCTTCCCTAGAGGAGGGAAGGTGCTTGTCTGTGACCCATGGGTTCAAATAAAAGATATGTTTGAGCACTATCATTCACTTTGAGATAGTGTAGGTAGGAAGATTCAAGATTTCTCATGGTTATTCTCCTACCTTGTATCATCATGCATTTCTTCTTCCAAAATATGATATTTGAACACACCATTGTTGGCCAAGAAGGCCAGGATATGATGATCATCCTCAAAGACTTGGAAATGTTAGACATTTTCTAGGAACAATGTGAGTTACTACCAAATCCATGGCGAATCATCGAAGATGAGAACCAACCATGGGCTCAAGAGTATTGGCAGAGACAACTAAAGCGTCAAGGGTATAATTTCATTTTTGTGGGATGGCTTTGATACCAAAGGCATCAAAATCCTCAAGCAAGTCCCAAACATAGTTGTGATAAGTCACTAATAATTTATCATGCCATGTATACTATCTCCAAACTTGTTTGACAATGAGTTTTGACCCCCCCAATGCCCGTAGGTGGGTGATTCTTTTTTGTAGGGAAAAAAGAAGACCCAAAACCAACACTTCATACTCGGCTAGGTTATTTGTGCATTCAAATTGTAGCCAAAATGAGGCAAGGAAAGATATCCCCTTTAGTTCTATCAATTCTACCCCCATGCCTAATCCAACCTTAGCCTAGGATCTGTCAAATTTCAAGGTCCATAGAATAGTTTTTATGGGCAGAGGCTCAAAGGATGGGGCAAAAGGTAATACTTGTAGTAGAGGGGATTCCCACATGTCTTTTGAAGTGGGGGTAGAAAGAAATACTTGTGGCAAAGAGGATTCCAACATGTCCTCCAAAGTGGGGGCACAACGGTGTGTGTTACCTCTAAAGTTGACACCAATATGGGTCTTACAATCATTAGCCCTTCAGATACAATCATTGGAGAGCTATTTGAGACATGAATTTCTTCTTTTTGTTCTTCTTGGGGGATGTTGGAGAGGTGGATAGTTGCTACATTCATACAAGTATCACATCCCAACTCGGAATGTCCTTCATAATGGATTCTGCACTGAATCAGATAGAAGACTGGTCAAGGAAGCATGAGCAACCTAAAGATTTATGTCAATCTTTAACTGGATGATGAATTCATGAATTCTCTATGTAAAGATCATGTCCTCACCTAGAAATGTCTCTCCTGGAATAAAGTCTAGGGCTAAAGTCTACATAACTTGATACAAGCTAGGTTCAAGCTGAACACAAACAACTTTTCTCACTTGACCATAATTGGTAAGTGCTTGCCTCATTTGTAGTTCACTGTCAACTTTTATTTGATTCACTTCCCCTCTCTAGGGAATCCACAGTTGGGAAAAGTTTGTAGAGATGCACCCATTCAGGGCCTTGGACAAATTTTTACTTAGAAACATCTCATAAATTTTAGGGATGTCTACCATTTGAATGTCAATAAAACTAGACACTTAAGGTTCTTGGATGAGCTTGATTTGAACATTTTTTAGATTGTCTATCATTTTTAGCAATGGTCTTGTCAAGTTGCACCACAACACCTTTGGATAGCTTGGGGACCAACCCAAGCTTCTTGCATAAGGAAAGAGGTGTGACATTACCTAAAGCTTTGGAATCCACCAAGTAGTTGTTCAAGTTTTTACCATAGATTTTTAGACTGAGTAGGAAGATAGGATCCTCAGTGTTCCCTCAAAAAATAGCCACATTAGCATTGTTGAAAGTCAAATTTTTGGTAGTGGCCGACTATTTTTTAGGAAGATTGAGTTGATGTATGAGGGCCTTCCACTACTCAAGACAACTCAACAAGGTTTTCATCAAGGACATGGTAGTATTAGTGTTCTCCATCACCTGTATGATATTGGACTTCACTTTGGATGAACCTAAACCCTTCATTGTGGAGTTGTGAGGCTGCTAGGTTGGTCCCATAGGTGGAGGCAAATCCACATTGGCATGAGGTTTAGGAGGTTTTTTTGGGTGGGACCAACATTGTAAAGGGGACCCTATTAACTTGGTTCCTAGTCTTGTAAGGAGGTCAAGAATTAGTGAAAGCATTGGCCTCATAGTTAGGAATTGGGTCATCAAAGAATCTTTGGAGAATGGGTTTCTCCTCTTCTTGCTCATCCTTCCCATGTAAAATAGTTTCACAAATGATGACAAAGTTGGAAGGTTTTGTCAAGGCACCTAGGGATGTTTGATCAAATCGTAACTATAAGTCTATCTAGGAAATCTGAATCACTTTCTCCAGGGTGGCACAAGTGGCCTCCAAATGCATTTTTATATCATGTAACCTACAACAATTGGTCAAGGGATAAAATTTCTCCATGAGGGTGGTGCGACTAGAGCCTACACTCCCTTAATTATCTTA
Source organism: Cupressus sempervirens (assembly GCA_028749045.1). NCBI lineage: Eukaryota > Viridiplantae > Streptophyta > Pinopsida > Cupressales > Cupressaceae > Cupressus > Cupressus sempervirens. Next base: position 484,309,783 of record CM053787.1, on the reverse strand, counting down.
CTGACCTAGGGGATCTCCCCCATTGTTTGTTGTGTTATTCCATTATTGGTTACCTGACTGCCAATTTTAATTGCCATTATTGGTGTCACATAGACTGGAGTTATAAGAACCTCTTTGTCCCAAGAACATATTCCCCTACTAGGGAGGAGCAAATTGTTGGTTTGTTGTTGCAGTCATGTCTATCTTAAGTTGCTTCATATAATTAGCCATACTAGTGATAATTCTTTGGAAAGATTCTATGTTAGATACGAGATATATAACTTAATTAGGCAATTGTGAAGATTACACTTGCATACCCACCGAAGCAATGAGGACAACAATAATTTCCCCATTTGGTTAGACAAATAAAAAAGTTGAGACTTCATATGATGACATGGCTTGAGGGGCCAAAATAAGAAAAGAAGCCCCAAGTACCTATGGTATCCTTTATTGAGTCCAATGAGGATATTATAGAGTTAGGGTAGAAGTAACCTATGGTGCCAATGCATAGTGAGAGGTGGGATAAGCTTGTAATACCACCATGGGAGTCATGTTATAACTCCTTGGATGGGGAGCTTTTCTAGACTGAAATTGACATGGCATACTCTGACGAGGGTCAATCAAACGATTCATAAGTTGGGTAGAGACTTCCAAGACTAAGGCATAAACTTTGGCCAATGTATCTTGGTCTTCTTGGGGTGTGGTTCTTATGATGAAGGTGGGCACAACTCAAGGAATAACATCCAAGTATATTCTCAAGGCTAGTTCTGACATAGGAGCAAATGCATCTGAACACCATTTGAGAGCACGTTGAAATCTGTTATTGAATATTGACAAAGGTTCGTTGGGTTCCTTTTGAATACCAATGAACTATCAATGACACAAATCAAGGTCATTTTTAGACTGAAACATCGAGAGATTTTTTCTCCATATCAACCCATTCACTATTGGAATTAGCAGGGAGATTAAGATATTAGTTCAACTTGTTGGGATCAAGGATCATCAGGAATATGCAATAAGAAACATCCTTATGTTCTACATTATTTTATATTAGAGCATCCTTGAATGCCTGGGCATGTTCTTCTACCATCCGAGGACCCAAATGATCATACTTTGGAAAATGTTTCTCAGGGTGTATGGCAAATTATGTATTGTAGGGAAAGTTGCCAACAACGACAAGTGCCCCGTGCAAAATGCTAGTTGTTGTGAAGAAGACATTATCCCTAGTGGTAATTAGAACATAGTTACACTCTAAGTAGTTGTATGAATTTGGGGCTTGGAGGTCTTACCCTTCTTCTTCTTCTTATTTTTCTTTTTTCAGACTACAGGTCCAAGTTCTACAAACTATGTGAGGACAACAAATGATCACAACTACCAAAGGTGAGTCTCAGTAAAAGAGTTGAGTTAATGCAGGGTTTGGGGGCTATGATACTCACTGAATTGTCATTCAAGTGAAGACCAATCAAGGTCCTCAAATAAAATCCAAAATCAGATGGAGCCAAAAAACTTGAACTTCCCTAGGCCTATTTTTACACTGCACGTGACCAAACAATGCCAAGGCTCATCAATAGTATGCGAGAAAACTAAAAAAAAGCCAAAAAGGGCCATCCTTATAACACCATTTATCTATTGATATAACTTTTTTTACACACTGTCAGCATAGTAACAATTGTCACCTGATTGGAATGTTTGACCAATATCACCTGAAAGAGCAGAGAGAAGAACTCTCGACTCCCAAGTTCATGTAGACTAGGTCTCAATCATGCAAGAGATTAGTAAAGTTAAATAAGGAGGTGATTGTATTTATATTAAGGTAGTTGAAGATTTCAATGGTCCTTTACACATTTTGGTTTTGGCAATGAATCACCTTCAACTAGGTTGGGAAAATGTCATAGAATGAGACCAAGGGGGGTTATAGAAAGAAAATAATAGGAAATAAGAAACCTATAGGGTTAGAGATTTAATCTACCTGTAGTCTACTTTTGCATCATTACTATCAATAATACATGTTTGGATGGTAGGATAACTTAAATACATGCTCAATCAATCAATGTTACATAAATAAGTGTTGCAAATGAAATAGTACCAAAGTAAACATGATCATTCAGATTTATCCAAGCCAAGGAAGATAATAGTAACAAAATAGAAAGATCTCACAGCTTTTGAAGATAAAATAATCCCATAGCAAGCACTCTAAGATTCCTTTACTCTAATGACAACTTATAAATACCAACATGCACTAGGTGAAATAAATGCTTCAAGGAAGTTTTCTTGCAACAAAAAAAGCTGGTGCTACTTTCATTCATAACAATGGTGTTACAATGAAATGGAAGATAAAATCATTGATTTTACTTTCCCTAGAACACTCGATATTCTTCTTATTTATAGGTGACTATCTCCAAACTTGGACGAGAAACTAACATCTTACCCTAATTAATTCACCTATTACCTTTATTTCTAAGAGCTTCAAAATCTACTACCATCTTCATGCAAAAATAACTACAGAAGTGGAAATTAAGCTTGAAAAGCCATGAAAGGAGGATGAAAAGAAGTGGGAAGTGAAGAAGGGGATTTCCCAAGAAAATTTGGTCCATAAATGTTGATCTTTGCATGCTTTTTCCATCAAATCTTTGTCAGTTATCTCCTTGAGGATCCCATAGATTGATATAGGAACTCCACTTCTTTGATGGTATTAAATGCATTAGGTACATGGGGAAATGTGCATTTGACAAAGGGAATTCTTTATCTATTGTTATTAACTACCCATTACATCATAAATAGGTCTATTGACCGACAACGACAACAAAAGGCCAAATTCAAAAGGAACCAAACACACCCACCTATATATCCAAAGGACTTGAGTTCCAAGAATATAAGATATAGAACATTAATTGCTGACTAACACATAATGCAATCTCATCTAACCAAGTCATGAGGAGAAGAAAATCCCAAACCCAATTTTGCACTTAGTAGAGTTGCATTGCCTTTAAAAGAAAGTGAAGCTCCTTTTGAGAAAGTATTAAAGTTGATCAAAATGATCCCGAAAAGCTCAAAATCTTTCTTTTAGGGGAGCCCTCATTAAGCATCCTCCCATATCATGAGACTAGAAGGATCAAATATAAATGGAGAGGCCTCATTGAGCTAGGAAGACAAATATTTTGGATCCACTCCTCTAGAGTGTCAATTGTGCAAGCATCCCTTTTTTTGCAAACTTGCTACTTCTAGAGATTCCCTTCTTGGGAAACCTTGTATCCTATGTTGAAAACTAGTCCTTTCATGGCTAGGATCTCAAAACTTGGCTGACTAAGAACCCTTGAGGAACCATCTTCTCATCTCTGCCTGGAGGTGCCCCCTTTATTAGGTGATCTCCATCTTCTAGAATTTGCATTGGTTCTGTCTAGTCACAATACTCAAATAATATTTTCAATCCTCCAAAGAAAATACCCATTACCTATAGAAACAAGACAACCATTAATAATATGATTCACTCTTCAAGAAAAAATTCCTTATTAGATTCAAGATTTTAAGGACTTCAGATCTTGCATCTTCCCATCCTTTAAAAATGACAAATTTGTCACATGGGAAAGATTAAAAAACCCTAAATCCTAAACAAGTACACTAATGTCTGATAAAAGGCTCATGGGTGCCAATCGAGAACCATACTTTAGAAGCATTAAAACTATCTCTCACCAGTAATGGGTGAGGGCAAAATCTCTAAAACCTAAATCGTGTAATTTTAAACCTTGTTAATACCAAAATAGATAGTTTCAAGCTCACCACTACATACTACTTTTTCTCTACCAAAAAATCAAAAATATGTCGCCTAGACAAAACTTCTAGAAACGTGGCTAATGACACTGAGTTGTCCTTACATGATTAACAAAACTACTTTTCAACATTCACTAGTGTGATACATGGGATTAATAAATACTAGGTACTCTTGATGTGGCAATCATTTAAATTCAAATACCAATAAATTTATTGTAAGTGATGCAAGACACTCAACTGGAGGAAAATTTTTGCAACCAAGTAGACAAGAAAAAGTGTAAAAACCACCATTCACTGTCACCTTAGAAAACCATGGAGTCGTTGGAACCATGTCATTGAACTATCATATCCTACTAAGATTGGAGTCACATGTGTACATGTAAGAGTAACAACATACCCATATTCTCTCTCTTTTAGAGCAAAAACCACCACCCAAGCACCCACGAAGGCATGCCCACAAACCTCTAGTTGAACAAAACATAACTCAACCTAGTGAGATCCTACCTCATGCAAAAACTAGGACCAAAAGAGGATACTAGAGAGTACCTAAATGATGGAAACCACTCTTAGATAGGGAAAGCACTTAGGGAAACCAATAGAAGCAAAACTTACACCATCATACCAAGTGAAACATAGTGAAATAAGGCAATGTTGAACTTACCCTTTTGCAAGAGGGTCAACTTTGCATTATGAATGGTTAAACACCCCTGGGGAGGTCCAAAAAAATAGACTACATAGCTCATCATGTTGAAGAACACAAACTATCTCACCAAAACATAGAGGGCAAAGCCAAAGTGGCTCCACCTAATGACAAAAAACCACAAGCGAGATCAATCAAAAGAGGAGCTGTGTAATTACAAAAAATTATACAAGCCAAGGGGATAGAAAGGCAAGATGACTACAATGAAATAAAATAAATGATCACACAAAGACCTTAAGAGACAACTTGCAAACAAAAGAAAAATGTGGAAGGAGAGAAAACACCAACCTAGAGCACTTACCAGAGGAGTGTCACAATGCCAAGACCCACTCTCACCCATACACGAACCAAAACTAGATTAAAATCATGAAAAATGCCCTTATAAATTTGTAGAATGGACACTCACAGGTGGGGTGACAACCCAAATGACAAACTTTGCTTGTATAGCACTATGATTATCAAACAAAGTGACAATTAATCCCTTCATGTGTCTTAAATAACCCATCGATCATGATACTACAAATTCTAGCATAATCCAAAAGTAGACTTTGTGAAGCTTGAAGACTCCCTACTTGAGGCCATAAATCCTTACTTCCTTTTCCACGTGAAAGGGTCCCATATCCTGAACAAGGATGTGGAAACCCAATCATCGAAGATTGAAACCAACCAAACAAAACTTAATCCAAGCAGGGTAAGAGAAAAATGAAAAGAGGGGACCCAACTATTTGCTCACAAAAAGTAGGGGTGCGTATGCAAGGCATAATAGGTGGAAAGTTAAGTAGGAGAGCTTAAGTATAGACAAGGTGGAGCCATTGATAGGGAATGAGGAGTGGGAGGTGAATCTTTAGACAAACACAAGTTTTGTACAGGAACAAAATACATAAGAGGTGAAAGATTAAACAAACTAAATATTGGAAAGGGTAACAAGGGAAATGAACACAAGTTTTTTTAAATAAATCATTATTGATATTTTCTTTTTAAAAACTATAGTATCTATATATTATACATTTTTATCTAGTTGGCAACATACCATATTTGAATGAATATATGTGTCACATTTTTATTTGAAGCTTGTGAGCTATAAAGGGATACAATTTGTAGATGGTGATACACTTTAAAAAATAAAAGTAAAAAATGAAGTATCAAGAGGGATAAATATGGAAAGATTAGTAGGCAACAACGTACAACATAATGGTTAGTTGCGAGCCTCATCTCAACAGATCAATTATAAATCGTAATTAAATCTTATGTATTAAGCCAATAGGGTTATTTATTTGTGGAAGAAAATTGTGAGAAAATTGTTAAACATCATAAATGTGTCTGATATTAGTTGCTTGGAAAAGTGTCACAAATTGGAAATTTGTTTTACTCAATGGAGTGACTGCTCAATTGGAGGAACATGCCTTACCATTTGGGGAGTAGACTTTAAAAGAGGAAAGATTAAAATGAGAAACGACCTCTTCTCCTAAATTTAGTGAGTGGAGGACAAAGCTAATCATAATCATTTCCATTTAATTCCTCTAATGAACATTTATTTTTAAGTATTCTAATTGAACATCATCCTAGATATGGGGGAATGGTTAACAAGGAAGTTGCAGAAGGATGATTTTATAGATCAGTGGTGAGATTTATGATAGTTAGTTGCAAAAGGAAAGGCTAACTAGTTGGTGCTCCAAAGTTCTTTTTTGGTTCTCGTTCTCCTTACTGCTAATGTATTCCCCATTCTCCTTACTAGGAATGCATTTATCTTGCTTTTAGGTTTTGACATGTTTTTTTTTGCCCTTTCTATGTTCTACCATAGATATTTATACCCTATATTTTTGTGTGTAGGTTGTGGATGATAGTTGTGGCTAATGCTGATGGCTCCAAACATTATCCCCATAGAGAAGAAATGCTTGTTTTGGTGCAACAGTTGTTGGAAGCATGAATGTTGATGATAATTTTATGGGGGAGTATTGTAGAAACATGGTTAGATCATTATCCTAATGATATGTTACATTCATGACTATGTTTTTCATTAATGTTAATATAGCAAGTTTTCTATGGTATCTGACAGAAGAACAATGGAAAGATCAAGTTGGTACAGACAGATCGTTGAGTACTTTCACTAGCAAGGTTAAAAGGAGATACTACCAAGTGTCTAGTATATGTAGCTAACCTCATAAGCATAAGATATTAAGTCTACAGAAATTTATGCAAATTTCAGTGAAGATTGTTTTGAGATAGAGTTTACAAAAGCATGTTTTGGTAAACTTGTTATATCTCTTAGCATAGTTGTTATTTTGAGAGCCAAAGTTAAATATGTAAAGAAGACATTCTAGAGATAACGTAGCTAAGCTTGCTCATCATAATGTTACACGTATGGAAAGTTATTTGAGTTACAAGGTGAAAGACTAATGTTATTGCTCAATATAACATGTTCTTAATAAGGTCCTGTAATAATTAATTGAGAAGGTGTAATAGCCAACTCAGGGAATTATTTTATGGTTTCAATATAAAGGAAGGACATTTTCCTTTATCATGCAAGTGAGAGAGAAATGATTCTAAGCAACACAAAGAGAAAAATGTGAAGTAAATAAAGTAGAGAAAAGTTGAAGGAAACTTCATTGTTAAGGTTTTATTGTGTGATCTAAAGTTTGATATTTGGATCCAAGGTTTGTGACCTGGTCTACAAAGTTTGATAGTGATTAGTCTAGTTAGCAGGACAAAGGAAAGAAATTAAAGTATAATACAGACAATTATTCTACAAGGAATAGTTGAGAGATCAAATTAACAGTGAGCTCGATGGTCTTAGCCCAGAAGCTATTTGGACAGTGGGTCCTTCTGTCTTCCACAACTCCTAACAGGGCTGGCACAACTCCTAATAGGGTTAGAATCTCCTAACAAGGTTTCAAAGTCTCTTAACAGGGAGTCATTTGTACTAAATGTTGTAATAGACTCCTAACAAGGTCCATCCTCTAACAAAGAATATTTGTATTAGTACATCATCTTGTGGGCATTTTCCCTCTAATCAAGGGTTTCCCTAGTTAACATATACAGTGTACTTATATACATGCATCTTGTTATGGTTGTTGTTTACTTTGGTTGAATGGTTAAGATTATTTAAGGTCGATAAAATATTTTAATTATTGGATAATTGATTCACCCCCACCCTCCCCCCCACCTCTCAATTATCTTGGTGGACTATTTTTTGTAACAATTGGTATTAGAGCATCAAGTCCTTGAAGATAAAGTTTAACAACTTTGGGAGATCCATGGAAAACATATCTAGAAAGGATAGTCTAAAGTTTGATGGAACAAATTATGATAGCTGGAAGGAAAAGATGAAGACATGTCTATTGTGTATGGGTCTAGGATATTGGATCTTAACAAAATCAACAAAGACAATCATTGTTGAAAAAGATTTGGAAACTTTTACGGGGGAAGAGAGAGAACTTTTCATGTGTGACATGAGAGCTTTAGAAGCACTATTGTCTGCACTTCCTAAAATCAAGTACAACTAGGTAAAATCACTAATTACTTCTCATATGATTTTGAAAGCTTTAGAAAATAGTTTTGAAGATGATGAACACTCTAAGAAATTGAGGCTACAAAGTTGGATTTGTGCATTTTAAGATGCTAAAATGATGGAAGATGAATCTATAAGAACATATGTAGGCAAGATATTAGAAATTATTGCAGGTATTAAATCTCAAGGAGGAAGCAAGGAAGATGATGAGGTGACATGGAAGATATTGAAGAGCTTAACACCACCATTTAAGTAAGCAATTCAAATGATACAGTTGTTGATCTCTTGTACCAAAGATTTCACAAAGGAAACATTACTTGGGAGACTTAAAGTAGTTGAGAATGAGCTTAAACAGTCCAAAGAATTGACTAGAACAAAAACAACTTTCAATGCCCTAAATATTCAACCTATTTTATCAAGGAGAACAAGTGCTAGAGGAGACTTTGCTAGTACTAGCAAATCTGATGAGGACAAGCAAATAGAAGGAGTAGCCCTTTTGGTAAGAAGAGAAAGGGATGGTAAGAAAATCTTTAAATGTTGGACTTGCAATGAATTTGGTCATTATACATCTAAGTTTCCTAAAAGAGAGAAAATGTATAGAGGAAATTTCAAACCTAAAAGAGATAGAGAGTGTTTGTATGCAAATGAAGAAGATGATTCTGATAAACAAGCAATAAGTGCTAGTGATGATGAAATAGGATTTGTAGCTATTAAAGAAGAAAGTCTAGAGAAAGTAGCTTTGGTATAATAGGTTGAAAAGAAATCTTATTGGATTATTGACAATGGTTGTTCACATCATATGGCTGGTGACATGAACAAGTTTGTTGACTTCAAAAGTCATCATGGAGGCATTGTTAGAGTTTGAAACAATGCAACATGTCATGTTAAAGGTATTGGAACTATAACTCTTGATGGTAAGACTAACACTGAGGATGTATATTTTTTTGATGGTTTGAAACACAATCTTTTGAGTGTTAGACAACTAGTGGATAAGGGTTATCAATTGTAGTTCACAGAGAAGACATGCATGATCAGAGACAACTATGGAAAGCTAATTGGAATAGGAACTAGATCCAGAGGTAATGTATTTTAGTTGAATCCTATTGAAATGAAATTTTTGGTTGGAAAGGTAGATGATAGTTGGTTATAGCATAAGAGATTTTGTCATATAAAATTTGACAACATTAAGAAGACTAGTAGTATGTTTGTAGTTAGAGATTTTCCTAAGATTGTAAAGCCTACTAACACAATTTGCAAGGAGTGTGTATTGGCAAAGCATAACAAAAGTTCTTTTTCCAGCAAGAAGTTTACTTTAACAACAAAATTGGAGATTATACATATATATCTTAGTGATCTACGAAGACTAGAGGATTCTATGGTGAAAGGTATTTCATGATTCTAGTTGATGACTAAAGTCAAAGAAAGAAATTAAAGTGTGAGGTCGATTTGAGATCAGAAAACAACCCAGATGTGTGGTCGATTCGAGAACACATTAGGAAAAATAATACAAATAAATTTTCACTTTAAAAAGTCGGGATAAAATTGGTAAAATTGAATTGACGATTGAAGTTGATAGGTACTACCCCCTCGTGATTGAAATTGAAAGGAGTTAGAGGAGAAACAACAAATTGATCAAATTGATCAAATCAAACTAAAGATAAGGTTCTTGATGTAAGATGAAAGATATAAGAACCAAGAAACCAAGGTAGATCGTCAAGCATGAAATATTATGCCCTAAAGTTGAATCATAAGATAGAAATTTTGAAGAGATGGAAAGAAGAGGAAATAAGAAAGAGAATTTTCCTAAGAAAGAGAATGCTCCAAAATTAATCAACTGTTTAAGATAGAAAATTTTGATTGAGATCACAAAAGAAGATAAAGAAATGAAGATCAAAATGCAACCACAATTGATTAAAAGTCCACAAGAAAGATGAAGGGAAAACCCTCTAAAACTCATAATGCATTCTAAAAATGCAAACTAACATGAAGTTTAATAATGCAAGCTACATGAAAATGCAAAGGTTTACTTGCAATAGAACAATTGTAACATAGGATTTTGTGTTCATCATTCATTAGAGAATTTAAAGGAACTTATTTCATCATTGGAGCATTATTAACAAACATCGAAAAATCACATAATCATCACTAATCACAAGTGCAACTATGAAGATATGAATGTTGTAAGAAAACTTGGCAATAAAAAATATAACCGTTTCCACATAACCCATAATAGATCTAAAATAAACACGGAATTAAAATCCACATGCAAGAGAATAGACTACATACCCACAAAATTGTGACATAAGATATACCCTGGGAAACCCTCATTGAGGGAAAAAACCCAGCCTCCAAAAGCATCCATCACCATGTATTATTCAACAAAAAATACCATTGCCATACAACCATGGAAGCCTTCATGGCCATAGCCACAACCGAGCAAACTATGTGAACAAGCATGAATCCACACATCCCATGCCATGCTTTCAACCTTCACAAATGCTCCCTTGGCTAAGCTGTCAAGCCTTGTCCTGCTCGACTCTTGCCTTTTTTATTCTCCTTATCACTCTTTCTCTCTTTCCTCTCTATACAACAACTACCCTTGTGGCTGCTTATATAGTAGCAAGTCCCACAAAACCACCAAGTGGTATTACATAAACCATGTGCTAAAACCATGTGCTACCTAACCCACTGACCCCACATTTAATATTGGGCATTTAATTCTTTTGCCCAATATTAAATAATTACATAAAATATTATCACAATGTTACAATACAACTCATCAAGAATATTCCATGGGAATCTTTACATGTTGCATGTCCATCTAGGTACAACATTACATAATAAAATAAAATAATAAAATAACAATATTATGCAATGTGTGCAACACCCATTATCTCAACAATCTCCCACTTGTTGTATACATTGCATAGGGTCAATCTGTAGCCACACAAAATGAACAAGGGAACAATCCCTCCCAGCACATCCACCATCATGGATCAAAATACACCAAGTGCTCCATCCTGGTACCCGCGACAAAATCAAAGTCTCCAGCATCTCAAACATGAATGATCTCACCTCCTATTATGCCACTACCACTGGACATACATAGAAGCCATCCAAAGAGAAAGCCACCCCACCTGTCGCATTAGAAGATCATAAAATCCTATACCAACTGAAATTCCAAGCACAAAAAACCTGATCCAAAGGAAATCACATGTATCCATAGTTGTCAAAATATTCATAGCTGAAATAGCACCCATAGCAAGTGCCAAACCCATCCAACTATCCATACCTCAAAGGTATAACAAGTGAATCTTATATCACCGACATATCCAATCTACAACCTGCAATCATAAGCCTCAAGAGCAATACCTACCACATATATACCAAGAAGCTCCCACTGCAAAAGATAATGTCAAATCTATAACCAATCCACTCACAACATCTCAAAGAAGTGAATCCATGTAGTATCAAGGACATCCACAATACATAATCCAATATTCTGCAAGAATAACTCTCATAACAAGTCTCCAATAGTCTCTCAAATTCTCCACAACCAACAAAGGAAAGAGATAAAGAAATAACCATGTCATCTCTCACATGACATACATGAGCACAAACCAGTGATCACAATCTCTAACCAATCTCAAATCCAATGTAGGCAGAACTGAACATCCAAAAAGATAACCAAGACCAGAGAAATCATGCAAATCATAACCTGTATCATGTCCTTCTACACACACCTCTAGATGTAAACTGTGCAAGTATGATCTCCTCCATAAAACCCCAACAAGAAGCCTCAACAACACCCTAACCATACCATATAACTCATCATGGATGTAAGCCTCTCACAAGAAGATCAAACTCAATAAACCCATTCCTAAACCAAGGAATATGCCCAATATAAAACCATCTCCCAAACTCAACCAGCATAACAACATATGCACATGAGGATAACCAATGCTAAACCATCTCTCAAATGAACCCTCCAGAACTAACTCATGTACCATAGCTCAAGATCCATATCCATGAAAGACAAGCCTAAATATAATGCAACTAAGAGAAAATAATGGGCTATACCTCTCAAGTAGCAAACTGCCAAGTAGACCAAGAGTGGGGAATGAGAATGCTTATCAAGATACCCAAGTCTCCAACCAAGACTCATCTAAGAACAATCTCCTCTCAAGTCCATATCAGGTGACTGCCCCTTGGACTTCCTGCTGAAACCATCAACCGTCCCAATAAATACTTCTCTAATCCAAGAGAAATCAGCGTCACCACCGTCTCTAAGTATCCATGAGCACCTATAACCAATCAATCCATGCCAACTCCAAATGCAACATAGCAATATCATGAAGTATCCAGCTTATGATCAGTGTACTCAATACCAAGAAACTAAACCAAGATCAATGTCAAAGTTCCAACCATGGCTTTAGGAACATAAACATGACAACATGATCTTACCATCTCAACTAAAGAGATAGCATGCTCCATATGAACATACCATAACATGTCACAACTCTAAACGCGTATCAAGAGTATACCATGACATAATAATGAAACCATCCTCATACCAAGGATAACATGCCAAATAAAAGCATAAACCACACTTTTACCAAGAATCCTGTGAGTCCTCAAGATGCAACCATCTCCACACACCATGAAGAAAACCATCTCCACATACCATGAACAACCATCTCCACACACCTTGAAGATAACAAGTGCACCATGCAAATGTTAAAGATGCTTCTGCAGCAACAGGATCTAAGACAAACCTCTAACATCTGCAAACACTCAATAAATATATCAATGCCAACAACTCCCACTCAACCGTGGTACCAAGTCACCTATGGCATCATAAAATCCATCCTCTCCAAACCAAGAAGATATAAACCAAACCAAGAACTAATCCTGCACTATCACCCCATCACTGTCACAAGCTCCCACTAAACCATGTATCCAAGCTATCCATGACATCATGATGAAAAAATCCATCCTCTAACCATGAGAATCAACCAAGGCATCAAACCATCAAAGAACTCAAAAGTGCACATCATGAGCTCCTCAAAAGAAACCAAATAACCATGATCCTCAACCAAGAAGATATACCACTATAACCAAATCAGAAATCCAAGCTAATGAACATCAAGGATGTACCTGTATATCCAATCATGTCATGCCAAAATCCATGACACCATGATCACATCCATGAATCGAGCATCTGGCTCTCAAAGTGTCCAACCTGTCAGCATAAAATAGTCAACCACAATCCTTCACCATGACTATACCTGGTAACAACATCTCATCCCTTCTACATGAAGATAAAATCATGTGACTTAGGGCATAGACAACCCAAATCCAAGCCACCAATCTGAATATGCATCAATAATGAAAGATCAATGGGCAAAGACAACCCATAACCAAGTTATAAATGCAACTTGTAAGTATAGACCGCTTACAACACTGCACAACTTGTAGACCCAACAAGTCATCATGCATATCCAAACTAAACACTAATAACCATATCATCATGAGACCAATCTGAAATATGAACTGAGTATACAATGACATCAAATCTTAAATCTCCAATGCCATAAACTCACAAGTTACCATAGTCAAAATATACCTATAAACTATTTAGATCAATATATCAACAAATAAATCATGCCAAACCTGCACCAAATCTAAACCAATATGTAGAGCTCTCTAAGAGCTTTCCGTTGACTACTCAAAGTCCAAAATCTGACTCCGTATGCCCAAGTTATGCCCTAATTCATGCTCAAAATAAATAAAATCTGACTTTAGGACTCTTAAAACCTGATAATATCTCAAAATCATAGAACCAAACCTACACCATCTTGTAGTGCTCTGAATTAGCTTTCCAACGCCTATAAGAACTCTGAAATATGATATTCTGAGAAAAAGTTATGGCCATTTTACTAAGACAGTCTTTTTACCATTTTCAGTACGATTTTTCATTTTTAATTTTTTTTCAGTGACGAGAATTCCGATAGGATTAAATTTGACGGCCATCATGGGCTAAAATCAAAAAACTCTTTTATTTCTTCTGAACATGGCCAAACTAGGGCATATTATATATCAAAATTTATGAAAATGTCAACCCGGATCCAATGGTGAGGTCTGTTTTTACCCAGGAGGTCATTTTTGCAAGCTACCCCCCAAAACCCTCATTTAAATGAAACATCCAAAAAAATCTTTTTGTCCAACAATTTCACATGCCCAAATCTTTTAACATCTCATCATAATAGCAAATCCAAAACCCTTAGATCTGCAATAAAAACTCATATATCTTGCCCTTTCTTTTATCCTCTCATGCATTCCCATGGATTCAATCTAGGGTTACAATAATAAAACCATAGCTCTGATACCACTTGTAAGAAAACTTGGCAATAAAAAATATAACCATTTCCACATAACCCATAATAGATCTAAAATAAACACGGAATTAAAATCCACATGCAAGAGAATAGACTACATACCCACAAAATTGTGACACAAGATATACCCTGGGAAACCCTCATTGAGGGAAAAACCCAGCCTCCAAAAGCATCCATCACCATGTATTATTCAACAAAAAATACCATTGCCATACAACCATGGAAGCCTTCATGGCCATAGCCACAACCGAGCAAACTATGTGAACAAGCATGAATCCACACATCCCATGCCATGCTTTCAACCTTCACAAATGCTCCCTTGGCTAACCTGTCAAGGCTTGTCCTGGTCGACTCTTGCCTTTTTTATTCTCCTTGTCACTCTTTCTCTCTTTCCTCTCTATACAACAACTACCCTTGTGGCTGCTTATATAGTAGCAAGTCCCACAAAACCACCAAGTGGTATTACATAAACCATGTGCTAAAACCATGTGCTACCTAACCCACTGACCCCACATTTAATATTGGGCATTTAATTCTTTTGCCCAATATTAAATAATTACATAAAATATTATCACAATGTTACAATACAACTCATCAAGAATATTCCATGGGAATCTTTACATGTTGCATGTCCATCTAGGTACAACATTACATAATAAAATAAAATAATAAAATAACAATACTATGCAATGTGTGCAACACCCATTATCTCAACAAATGTGATTTATATCGAATTGGAATGTGGAAAGATTTTAACGTAAGCATCAAAGACATAACTTAGGTCAAGATGACTTCGATGTTAGCTTACCCAATGTAATGTAGCAAATAAAACATATGCCTCATGCCCCAAGTCCTCTAGCTATGCATCCTGGTTAGACTTAGGAACAATGACACTCAACAAAAATCAATAACAATCATCACACAGAGAAAAGATCATGACATAGCTCAAATATTAAGTGTTTATGTTTAAAAATTTAAGTATGTTAACTAATATCAAGTTCCAAGGATAAGGATTGAATGCTTACAAATAGGTAAGATTACATGACAAAACTGGGTAGAACCAAACCAATAAGTGTTGAAAAACACTCAATGCCAGGGGTTGTATTGAAAAATACAATTGGGGTGGTGTTAAAAAACACCATTTGTGAGGTGTCCTAAAGACTAACGCATCCAAAAGACCAAAGATAACACAGTTATGCCCCCTAGACAAAGACTAATTCCAAACCAAGGCAACAAGGATAAGGCATGATGGAGAAAGGCTAAGTGTCGAGGACGCACGCTAAGAAACAGGGGTGCAAAGGCCTCAAGTAGTGCCTGTTTCTAGGTTTTCACCACTTGGATTTTTTTTTTTTTTTAAATTTTGGTTCAAAACTTTTTATAAATTTTTTTTTGTATTTTTGCTACCAAGGCACCTGTTTCCAGGTTTTTACCAAGGCATTTTTTTAATAAAAATATTGAATTTTTGAATTTTTAAAATTTTTTTTTGTATTTTTGGAACATATAATTATTTTTGGAGATACATCAAAGCACCTATTGCAAGGTTTTCACCAAGGTGATCATTTTTTCAGGACATTTTCTAATTTTTAGAATTTTCACAATATATCAATTTTTTTGGATTTTTGAAATATATGATTTTTTTGAATTTTTTTAGGATCAATAAATATATGCCAAGATATGCAATGCCCTTAGATAAAAGCATGGACCAAACTCTCAAGCAAGATCACATTGTTCAGTCCCAATGTCTAGCAAGGTGGAGGACAAGAGTGATTAGCAAGTTGGTAGAAGAAATGAAAGGCAAGAGAATGAAGGAGAATAAAGGGAAGAAATTTTTAAGGGAAAAATCCTCAACAGTATCCAAGCTAGGGAAAAATTGTCATGTAAAGCACATTTGGACAAGAAATGAAAGGCCAACATAGGATAATTCATGAAAGCATAATGTAAAAGTGGGAAAGATGCAATCCAAAGGAGTAGACATGTCAAGAGGCTTTATAGCATCGTATTTTAAACCTTTTTTATTAGATCAAGACCAAAGGGGTAAATGGGAAAAGGGTAAAGAAATACTAGAATGAATGGAGGAAAATAGATATGAAGGCTAAACATGAAAGGAATGAAAACAAGGTCATCATAAGATAGCTCACAAGATAGTTAAATGTTTGTGTATAGGTCAACATTGTCAAGATCAAAGAGAGAAGATGGAATTGATTAAAGATGTAGAAGAACTATGCATGATGCCTGGTTGTCAAGTTTTCATCGTGGTACTTATACAAGGTGCCACAAGGGAGTGGTTTTCACCATAGGAAAAATTTATTTCTCTTTACTTTTGCTACTGAGGTGCCTAATTACTAAGTTTTCACCAAGGCACATTTTCATAATTTTCATTTTTTTCTTTCTTTTTTTCAAATTTTTGGAAGAAGTCAAGTTTTTAAGATAATGCTCCTTGAAATTTTAAATGATGACATGAAAAGGAGTTGAAATGATGTGCTCAAAGATGTTGATAGGGAAAGGAAGATGGAAGACAAAAATGGGGAATATGGCTTTATGCAAAGTAAGTGAGATTGGAAGAAAGAAATGTAGGCAAGATCAACATCAACACACACCTTGAAGGGTGGCGAGAGGATGGAGAAAACATGAATGAAGGAATACATGAAGGAATATGGTGAGTGGATAAAAGAGGTTGCAGTTTAGGCACATGGAATGGAAGAATGCTTTTGGAAGAAGAGGAAGTGGAATTCTTTGGAAGCTTGAATGTCAACTTCAATTATTGCTCAACAAACTCTCTCAAGAAAGAATTTGGAATCCATATAGCCCTAGGCCTCTTTTCATTTCTTTTTGATGATTTAGAGATAATATCTTCAATGATGGATTTTGGAACCCATACTTTTCTTATAATTTTTTTCTTAGATATCTCTTTTGATTTTATGCCCCTGTGTTGATTAGAGGAGACATGGTGGACTTCTATTTTATATTGATTCTCGAATTACTTCTTTTTCTTGTATTGAACATTTAGATTACTACCAAAAGACTTGGGATTTGTGGAAGAAGAAGGATGATATAACTAGTTTAGGTAAGTGGATGGATGAAAAGGAATCAAGGATATGCATCTACGTTGATCTTGAGGAAAGATAGGAGAGAGAGGGACATAAGGACCCAAGATGGATGATGAATTAGAAGAGTTGGGAGGGGAAAGTGAAGGGACATAAGGACCCAAGATGGAAGGAAGATGTGAAGCATTTAGTATTGGTGGGGAGGTCCAAGGATGGATGTGGAAGATGCAAAGGGGTATTCAATAAGTTCATCAACATCTATATGACAATCAAAGACATCAACATCTTTAGAGTGAGCATTAGGATTTTCAATAGGATCATGAACATCTTGAATAGGAGAAACTTCTTTGATAGGATTACTTGAAGCTTGAGACTTAGGAAGAGTAGAAAGTGGAAGGGAACATGGAGTGGTAGAACAAGAAGATTGAAGACTTTGATCTTGAAAAGGATCTTTGGATAGCATAAGTGTAGAGTTTTTCTCTTGATTTTCAATAGGCTCAACATTGGAAGTAACAACACTATTTTCAATAACCTTAATGGAAGTATCATCTTTGGAAGGCACAAATGTATTAAGGTCATTTTGATTGTCAATAAGCTCAACTGTGTAATTAGTAGCTTGATCTTGATTAGAAGAAGACTTAAGACATGGTAGAATAAATGAGGAAGGGCATTGAGGATCAAAAGGACCATGAAATGGATTAGAGACATCATGAAAATAATTGGATGACATGGAGGGTTCTTGATCTTGATCTTTCTTTATATTATTTCTTTGTCATTTTTAGAGTCCTCTTGACATAAAGCCACTCCTAAGGAGAAGGAAGCATGTTGGAATTGTATGGAAGACTTTGGAATAGATGATGAAGGACTAGCTGAAGTAGGCATTATAGTGCATGAAGGCTTAGGCTCTTTAGGTTTAGCATTATCAAGAGTATTTGCAGCCAATTAAAAGTTAGCTTAAGTTTCTTTAAGAAGTAGCCTTTGATGATAACTATAGGGAACCACATGAAAAGCATTAGGATTTTTGTTGGATGAAGGATTCGTAGAATATTTGAGAGACTCAGTCTTTAGGGGATGTATGGATAGTGGAGGAGGTAGAAGATGGAAGGGAAGCATCAAAAGACAAAGGTTCAACATTAACATGATCTTGCTCAAGAGTGTAATCTTTATTTGCAGCATAAGGGTTCTTAGAAGAGGAACTCTTATGGCATTGATGTTTTATTTCAGTGTAAAAAAATGCTTTCTCTTCCTCAAAAAATGTAAATTTATCATTTGGGTATTGTTCACAAAATTTATCAATGTTGTTTTCAAAATTTGAGTCATATGGATTACCATCAATATCTATCTGTGACTCATCCCCATTAAGCACAAGCATAGGACTAGGAGGACTTTTAGGACTTGTAGGAATATAATAGTCATCGTCATCATAATCATTATCATTATAGGCATTATAGATAGGCATATCACAAGACTTTTCATGTTGTTCATTATGGTATGTCTCAATAAGAAGAATAAGTCTCTTGGTAGAAGTAGAAGAAGAATGATATCGTGAAGAAGAGGTAGGTGAAGACCTACACGAATGATATTTAGAAGAATCATAGTAAGACTTGGAATATGAAGAATGTGAATGATATTTACAAGAATCATGATAAGACTTGGAAGATGAAGAATGTGAATGATATTTAGAAGAATCATGGTGAGACTTGGAAGATAAGAAATATTTGGAAGAATGATATCGTGATATGATCTTGCATATGATCCGAGCAAGAACATCAAATTCCTTCCCCTTTTCCATCATTTTTGTCACAAAGTTAGCATCCATATATCTATTGGAGTAACAACACTTTTCAAATTCAATAAGGAGGTCGAGTTCATCTGTGCTCAAACGAGGGTCCCTAACAAGATATTCAAGATCCATGGTTCTAGAAGAAGAAGAATCAAGCATGGAAGAAGAGAAAGGATGAATACGAGAAGGTAGACTATATGATAATAGGAGGAAAAGAATCAAGAAGACATGAATAAAAGGAAGAATTGAAATGGGAGACTAGAAAGACATCGAAGATGAAGAATAAAGAAGACCAAGAGTCATTTGATGAAATTTGATACCATTTGAGCTCATTTGAATGTTGAGCAACATGTAATAGCACTTGTAACCAACATGAAAGAAAAGATATTAGTTGATAGGATAACCCTAAGAAATGTTGGTACCAAACTAGGATAGAAAAAGAACTCACTTGTCCAAAAAAGAAATGATAAAATAAAATATTGCAATAGGCATAAACCAACACTATCATAGAGGTGCCCATAACTTTGGGTGAATACCCTAGCACATATGGATCAAGAGGATGATTTACCCAAATTATAATTAATTGAAATTGAATTTTGATGAAAGTGAATGGACAAGAGATTACTAAGACTCTCCAAGTGTAATATCAAAGAATCCAAGGTATATCTTTCTCAACAAGGACAATCTCTAACTCACCAACTCTGAACAAGGTCACTTGTGAAATCAATGATTACTAATTCAAGAGGTCAAAGCACAATAACCCAAGGTGCAAACAAGCTTCTAACAATGGGGTAAGTAGCCTAATCTAAATTGGATCAACCTAGGGAGATTGGAAATAATATGTGAGCACACTTCTATGAATCATTATATCCAAGATTGCTCATGATTGAGGTATCGAATGGTGGTTCATAACTCTCTATTTATGGAGTGCAAGGGTTTGTACTAAAGGTCCTTAGTTTGACCTAGTTTGTGCTCATGCAAGTACATCATAAAATGAGAGATTCAAAGATCCAATATGCATGCAAATGGAGATGAAAGCTAATCTATATGATAAAAATGCAAAACAATGCAAGATCTAATATATCAATGCAAGATCTAATCTATGAAAGCAAGCTCTAAGCTAATATGAAAATGCATGGACGAGATATGATAATGGAAGTCATGGATGCATGAGAGAAGAAGACTAAAAGATAAAATTTCTCCACAAAAAGCTTTTATATTCAAACTCCTTCAAAAATTGCTCTCCAAACCTACAGCATAACAATAGCATAGAGCATGTGTATATAAAATGAGGAAAGGGCTCTCCCTTATAAAGAAGATTGGACAATCAAGATTAAGAGGCAAAAAGATTTAATCAAAGGTGAAGAAAGAATGATCGGTGTGAAATAAAGATCCACCAATGAGAAAATAGGAAAAGAATTAAATGGAATCCCACTTAGAAATATGTGCATTTAAGTGTAGAGGAATTTTTAATTTTTAATTATTTTATTTCCTCTTTAAGTGGGGATTTATTTAATTAAAAGGGAGCAAGTTCTTTTAATTAAATAGGAAATATTAAAGTAAATTAAAAGAAGGGTTTTTCTCTTAATTAATTAAATGTGGATGGATTATTTAATTAAAAGAGATGTTTTCTTTTAATTAAATGGGGACTTATTTTATTTAATTAAAGGGGAGATTTTCTTTTAATTAAATAAGACTTAGGATAAAATGATCAACCTTAGAAAATATTGAAATAATCAAATTTGACCAAGGAAATTGATTTGAATTGATTCAATAAAATATTGCAAACCATTGATTCAGGAAATTGATAAATTGAATAATGGGGGCCCATAGTCTAGGCGACCATTTTAGGGTGCATACAATGACTTTTCTAGAATGATGTGAGTTTCATTTCTTAAAGAAAAATATGAGGTATTTGATAAGTTCAAGATATTCAAGAATATAGTTGAGAATGAATCAAGTATGAAGATTAAATGTTTAAGATTAGACAGAGGAGGAGAATTTACTTCAAAAGAGTTTAACATCTTTTGTGAAGCTAATGGAATCAAAAGACAGTTGTCAGCTCTGAGAACACCTAACAAAATGGCATTGCAGAAAGACGAAATAGGTCAGTAACTGAAGAAGCAAGAGCTATGTTAGTTGATAATGATGTATCCAAGATATTTTGGAGAGAAATAGAATATGTTGCAGTAGCAAACAATTGTAATCAAATTGTTTGGATGAAGTAGATGCTGAAGAATATAAGAATAGAATTCAGCGAACCTATTGTCATACATTGTGACAACACAAGTACAGTGAATATGTCAAAGAATCAGTGTTACATTCTAAAACTAAGCACATTTCTATCAAGTATCACATGTTGAGAGAGAAAGTCACATAAAAGAAAATTAGATTGGAGTATGTATGCACCAAAGAGAAAATTGCAGATATTTTCACCAAGCCTCTTCCCAAAGAGGCTTTTGAGTATTTGTGAGGTATGTTAGGGGTTATGCCCCTTCCCACATCAAAGTAGATGGTGCAAGAGTGCATAAGTCTAGTCTAATAGAGCACTATTATTTGTCTGGACTCAATGTTGATGCTTCCTGTATGGGGGAGTATTTGTGATGGACAGAGTCATCTAAGACTTTTGTTGGATGTAATTTTTTGAACATGTCTTTGGAGACTTGAGCAAGTCAGAGACAATTGTTACAAAGATTGATGGTTGCTAAAACCTTTGACATTGATGTCAATGGGAGAAGTTACAACATGAAAAACAATTTGAGAAAAATAGTTTGAGCATGGAAAAACAATTTGATATAGAGCACATTGAGGTATATCAATGGGGAAGAATGATTGATGAAGAGGATTTGAAAAGAAAGGTTAACAGTCTTTTGCAGTTGGTATTTTTGGAACTAGATGTTTTTCATCTATGTTGTCATCAATGCCAAGGGGGAGATTGTTGGAAGTATGAATGCTAGTGATACTTCTATGGGGGAGTATGGTAGAAAAAGATTAGATCATTATCATGATGATATGTTACATTCATGACTGTGTTTGTCATTGACGTTAGTATAGCAATTTTCTGTGGTATCTGATTAAAGAACAACAAGAAGATCAAGTTGCTACAAATAGATCGTTGAGTACTTTCACTAGCGAGGTTAAAAGGAGATACTACTAAATGTCTAGTATATGTAGCTAATTTCAGAAGCATAAGATATTAAGTCTAGAAGAAGTTATGCAAGTTTCAATGAAGACTGTTTTGAGATAGAGTTTACAGAAGCATGTCATGGTAAACTTGTTATATCCCTTAGCAAATTTGTTATTCTAAGAAGCCAAAGTTAAAGAAGTAAAGAAGACATTTTTGAGATGGCGTAGCTAAGCTTGCTTATCATAATGTTACACACATGGAAAGTTATTTGAGTTACAAGGCGAAAGATTAATGTTATCACTAAGTGTAACATGTTCTTAATAAGGTCCTATAATAATTAATTGAGAAAGTGTAATAGCAGACTCAAGGAATTATTCTATGGTTTCAATATAAAGGAAGGACATTTTTCTTTATCATGCAAGTGAGAGAGAAATGATTGTAAGCAACACAAAGAGCAGAATGTGAAGATAAGCAGAGCAGAGCAAAGTTGAAGGAAACTTTGTTGCCAAGGTTTTATTGTGTGATCCAAAGTTTGATATTTGGATTCAAAGTTCGTGACCTGGTCTACAAGGTCTGACAGTGACTAGTCTAGTTGACAGGACAGAGGGAAGAAGTTAAAGTACAATACATACAATTATTCCGTAAGGAATAGTTGAGAGATCAGTTGGACAGTGAGTTCAGTGGTCTTACCCCATAAGCTGTTTGGACAATGGGTTCTTCTATCTTTCACAACTCCTACTAGGGTTGGAATCTCCTAATAGGGACTCATTTGTACTAAATGTTGTAATAGACCCCTAACAGGGTCCATCCTCTAACAAGGAATACTTATAATAACACATCATCTTGTGGGCATCATTCCCACTAGGGTTTTCCCACTGATCAAGGGTTTCCCTAATTAACATATTTGGTGTAATTGTATATATGCATATTGTTATTGGTTGTTGTTTACTTTGGTTGAGTGGTTGAAATTATTTAAGGTTGATAAATGTTTTAATTATTGGATAATTGATTCACTCCAACACCCCCCACCACGCCCCCCCGATCAATTATCTTGGTGGACTATTGTTTCTAACAACAATGATGTGCTTAGTGGCACACAGGTTGTCTAATCCTTAGAGGTTGCATTTTTCTACTGAGGGTGATCATGGTGAGCGGAGTGAGGCTGAAGTCGTATCCATGTAACCCTACAAGCTTGTTGTTATGGCTACTCATCTCTGCACATCTTGCACATCCCATCCATTGCAGATTAGCTTTGTAGCTGAAACCACTGTAGTTCACACTCCTAGGTAAAAAATTCATGATGTTTCTATTAAATCAGTGCTTCTGGTTCAATTTATGAACAATCTTGCCAAAACCAGTTTATGATTCAATTAATTTTGTTAACGTGATATTAATTATTGTCCTTCCAATTTGAATTATTTGCACAACCATTTCCTTTTTCTTTTTAATACATACATGTTTGAACTTTGATGTGCAGGTATTGAGTATTCCCTATCTCAAAGGAGTACCCCTGAGCTAAAATGTGCTTTAAATGTGTGGCATTATTTTATACTAGAATTATTTAATCAAACCACAAAGGAATTTTATTAAAAGATGTCAATGTATCTAGAATTTTCAAAAACTTCACATATATGTTTTTGAACAATTAGGAAAATTTATAGTCTTCGCTTGAGGTCATGATAATTGGGATGATCTTTATGCCCATAAATGGAGTTTGCATGTTGTGTTTACTTTCCTTGTGGTCTTTAGTATCTTTTAGTTCATCAATGTTGTCTATTTGGTTATGGATAGTTGGGTACCACTGATTTCATCAGATATAAATGAGTTTTTCATCATACAATGAGACTTGCATAACATTTTGCCAAAATCTTTTTAGAATGGAAGAGGTGATCAAGCCAAATATGACCTGAGAAGTAGAGGACTATGTCTTGTGCTTGTATCATGTACTCTTCATGTTGCCAACAAAAATGGCACTAATTTTTGAATTAGAAGGTAGTTCAAAGTTATAACTTTTGACCATATCTTGTTTCTCTCCATATATATATCCCTGCATTTTAAAGTATGTTCCTCCTTTTTTCAAAGGAACAACTTTTAACATTGAATTTTATGAAATTACATTTATGAATCAAAATTTACCTATTGTTGTCTCTTTTTTAGCCATATTGATCTAATGCTCTACAAACCATGAATAAAATATTTATGTATTTAAATAGCCCTCTTTGAGGATTACTTTTGGCCTCTATGGAGAGTTATTAGAATGTGAATCTTCCAAGGTTTTTCTCCTGCTCTCCTCCTTTAATTTTTTCTTGTGGGTAGTGTCATCTTTAGTAGAAAATAAGAGTCTGCACCTTATAATGTGGACTACAGGGACTATTAAATGTTAGAGGGTAAAGCGGAGCTACGGTTTGACGAAACTAATGAATTACCTTACAAGAAACATACTTTTACATTGATAGGTATATTTTTTGTTCTGGGGTTTTCAGAGTCCGATGTTTTGGGACTTAAATTGGCTTGCAGATGGAGTGGATGTAGGAAAATATGAGATCGTTTATTTCACAGATGCCAACTACAAATAATTTAGATTCCCTTCCTATGTCAAGTTGAGGAACAAGTGTGAACACATTGTTATAATCTTGATTTTTTCAAAATAATGAATAAAATAATATTGAATATCTTTCTCTCATATACTATTCAATTTAGCTTAAAACATTTACGTTTTAGATACTATGCATAACATGTGTTGCTATTGGCTTAAGCATTGCACCTTCTCGTGCAAGCGCTAGTATTACTATAACTTAATATTTTAATTTTAATTATAATTTATAGAAATTATACATCTTTTAAAATAACATCTCATCTCCAATGTCTTAGATTTGAGTCTACTTGAACTTAACCAATATCTAAAATGTATATTTAATTAAAAATAAAATATTTATAAATCCAAATTAAATCTTATTTATGTTATTAAAACTTATTTTAGATTTTACAATACATACATACATACATATATATGTGAACGATCGAAGCCTTATATTATATTAAATAAGCAAAAAGGATTACAAGATTCTCTATTTTGGCAGGCACTAGTAAGAAAGAATGGAGTAAGAAAACCTCAAGTCTAGCCTAGGACCAAAGTCCTTTATTATATATATAATAAAAGGGGCTTACCCTAGTAAGAGAAAAGATCAAAATGTCATTAAAATACTTGGGTGAAAAGCAGAACAACGAATATCCTTAAGATGCAAGGAACTACGAGACTGTCGAAAGGGAGAAAACAACAACAAAATCTAACAGCTAATAGGGTTAGACCTTAATAATATTAAAGGATAGAAGCATAAACCTAATTAGGATAGACTTGTTAGGAAATAAAGACTTCCAAATTCTTAGTTTAATAAATGAGAAGTACCTAATACCAATGAGTTAGTAAAATGTTCTGAATTGAATTAGCAGTCACCTAAGGCTGAATTTGATTATTATCTAGTTTAAGATTTGTTTTGATGTAGTTATGCCTAATTTTATTCTTTACTGATTTTGAGATTTAACTTTATTAATATATTTGCTGTTAATAGCTATTTTATTGAGAAATCCATATAAGCCTCAACAACCCTTTATAATTTAAGAATTCAATATTGATAATAGGGTGATAGGTCAAAATGCCAAAGCAGAATTCATCTTTCTCATCTGCAGTGATAAGATCTAATACTAATGAATTACAAGCAAGTGTATACTAAGTAAATATTTTAGTAGTTAAATAAACTATGAGCAAGATTTGATTTGGTCATTTAACCAAATTTGATGTCCATATACAGGCACAAAAGACAAAACCATACAAAGGGTCGATCTCAAGCCCATCGATTTAGTATTAATATAAACAGAATTTTACGTAAGTAAGTAATCCATAATTCATCAAGTACTGGGAAAGCCCTATATTATATATATTCTACTTGCTACCTATGGAAAATGCAACACGTCAAAAGTGAAAATTACCCTAAACAATATCTAGAGTCATACCTAGAGCTACATAGAGAGAGGGAGTAAGAGCCATAGCTAAGAAAAACATAAAGTACGCCCATGATCCTGATTATACTTCATGAGTCCGCTTACCGAAGACATAATGATTTTTGTGGCTTCCCTGATTTGTTTGCCCTAGAGCTAGGTGGGAACTCCTAGGTATTCCTCATCCTGCTTGATTTTTCAAAGTTGGGGAGGTAGAACTCAACAACTTCCAGGTCAGAGAAATCCACATCCAGGTGAATATATGCGTCAAAGGCCGAAAAATAAGTCACAAGCCACTCCCTTGCTGGGTCCTCTCTAATGCCTCTCCATCACAGTAGGAATTGCACACTGGCTTCCATCCTTGGCCATTCTCGAAAGAAAAGGATGTTATCTCTGATGACCAAGCAGGGGCGCTTGGGAACAATAGTGAGGTTGAAGCTACCCAATTGGTAAGCCATGTAGGCTTTAGGTAGCGAGATTTTGAGTTTTTCATCAATGCTAAAAACCACTTCTTCTAAACCTACTAACCAACTCGGGTCAAATAGATTGTAACAGAGTTTGATTATATCTCATTTCTCTACTCTAGTCCTACCTAGGCATCCAATCCATGACCCCATGATGTCACTGTTGGTGCGCCACGAATATTTGTAGTTGAAAACACCTTCCCCCAAAACCCTACTGACTGCGACCCTACTCATGTCATCTATGGGCTTGAGTAACCGATTCCATCTTTCGAGTTTGACTGAACCACGCAAGGCCATGGTTCTATTTTCAATAGCATGATACAAGTAAATATTGGTAGCCATTTAATTGGGGGCAACATAGAACCTAATTCAGACAAGGTGAGGTGAATATGAAGATTAGTATATCCAATTCGCATTTATAGTTAATAATTAATATTTAACATTTTATACTACTTTGTTTAATATTTAATATCAATCTTTCATATTTCACATTTTACCATGGTTCTATTTTCAGTAGCATGATACAAGCAAATATTGGTATCCATTTAATTAGGGCAACACAAAACCTAATTCAGACAAGGTGAGGTGAATATGAAGATTAGTATATCCGACTCGCATTTATAGTTAATAATTAATAATTAATATTTTTTATACTACTTTGTTTAATATTTAATACCAATCTTTCATATTTCACATTTTATTTAAAATAACAATTAAATAAACTTCATATACAATTTACAACTAAAATGCCATTTCGTAAAAATATAAAATTTCGGGGGCTGCACGGACGTTGCCAGTTCGGTTGTCGTTGCCCTGGAGTTTTTGTTACAAGCAGCATTGCGCCAAACCCTGATTATTTTGTGATTTCATATTTCTGATTGTGTGAGCGACGATGTATAACGGCATTGGATTACAGACTCCCCGTGGCTCAGGTACCAATGGGTACATTCAGAACAACAAGTTCTTCGTTAGACCGAAGGCTGTGAGAGTGGAAACTAGGGAAATGGAGGAGGGGCAGGGCGCCGGTGGGGTGTCGCGGAAGGCGAATCCGCAAATTCTGGAACATGATCGAAAGCGCCAGATCGAACTCAAGCTGGCTCAGCTGGAAGACACTCTCGCGGACCAGGGCTTCAGTGATCTCGAAATAGTCCAGCAGCTCGAGGAGTCAAGGAAGATCTTGGAGACTCAAGATGCATCTCCTTCCGATAGAGAAAAGTAAGCTGTGTTAGGGGTTTTCCAACCCTTTATATTTCTTTTGTGCTCGTGTATTAATCACTGCAATTTATTTGCAACGTTTACTATAGCTGCCCTATTTTTCTCACTTTCACGCAATGTATATCTTTACACAGCATCACAGCTCTCCTCCTTTCCCCCTATTCGATGAGTTCTATTTTATTAAGTCCAGCTTTATCCATTAAATCCAAGTCCTAACATCCATTAAATCCAAGCCCTAACATCTCTTGAGTGCCTAATGTACCGACGTAACTTTTTTCTCTCGAAACACCACACTTTCCATACAACTTGGGCCTGGAGTGTCCTTCGAAGGCTCTTTCCATCAAGCTATACCCAATTGGCATTTTGTTATGTGTGCAAATCACAAATAAAAAAATGGATTTTGGTAAGCCCTTTCTATCTAAAAAGTAATTGTTAATCGGACAAACTATTTATTAATGTCCATTCATGTCAATAGACACATTGGAATGTCCAACTGCGCCTTATGTTGCACACCTGCCCCTTTGGAAACAAAATACCTCTCTTAATTATCTTTAGGATTAGCATTGCATTGACTAAATATTGGTTCTTCTTTGCATTATTATGTTTTTGAACTTTGCGTGGCTTTTGTAGGGTGTCTGAGACACAAACTCATCAGATTGCGGCCAAAAAAGAAAGGCAACTAGAGGTTTTCAGGGCTGCCTTAGGTCTGGGAGATATAGAGGAGGGCCAGATTTTTGATGGAGATCTTCAGGAGCAGCGTAAACAGGAGAGAATAACGAGGGAAGAGAGAGAGCAGGAGCGTCAGCAGCAGATGCTGGAGCAGAAAGAGGAAGAAAGAAGGAAGGAAAAGGAAAGGAAGAAGGCTCTTAAAGAGGAACAAATGCAGAAGGAAAGAGAGGAAAAAGAAAGAGAGCAAGAAGAATACAGGAAAAAGAGACTTGAGAAAAAAACACGAACGGGGACTGAGGAAATTGACAGGAAAAGAAGAGAGGAGCAGAAGCCAGAAAACAGATTGAAACAAGAAGATACAAGGCATCACAGAAAGGAAAATTCTAAACATTCTGACAAGGGGAGATTAGATATCAGTCAGAAGTTAGATGGGAGGCATCATGACAGTAGGCATGCCGAAGGTAAAGATCTTAAAAAACACCAGGGCAGTAGAAAGACACATGGAGATGAGATGGACCGTGACAGTGAGAGTGAATTGAAAGATGAGAGTAGAAGATCAAAAAAACATAATAGCAAGTATAATGATGACAGCGAAAGTGAAAGTGATAGTGAGAGTGATAGTGATACTGACAGTAATAGTGATACTAGTTCAGACACCAGCAGTGAAAGTAGCAGTGAAAGTGATCATGACACAAGGAGCAGAAGGAAGATATCAGGGAAGCGTGAAGAGAGGAAATATCAGGATGCAAAGCAGAGTGAAAGTGATGATGAGATAGGGAGCAAGAAGGAAAAGCGCAACAAGAGGACCAGGAAGTATGCAGACGAGAGTGATGATGTTTATGATGGTACTGTTATTAGAAAGATGCCAGGGAAGCATGATCAGAGCACGAAACAGAAATATAAAAAAGAAAGTGACAGTGACAAAGGCATAAAATCTGTGACTAAATTCCCTAAGAAAAGAGAGTCAGACAATGAATCATTTGAGAGGGTACTGGAAGAAAAGGAAAAAAGGAGAAGATATGATCATGATCTTGATAGTGAAAATAAAAGCTATGGACATGCTGGAATGGATTCAGAGAAATATAATAGAAAGTCTACAAAAGTTTCTGATCAGAGGAATGAGATTTATGGAGGTACCGCACACGATGATATTATATATGATGCAGAGGGAAAATACAAGAACAGAGAAATGGAAAGGAATTTTTCTGATCGTAGAACTGGTAAGCATCATACCTTTGTAAAAAGTCAAGATGATACAGAGCCTAGAAGGGTTGAGACAATGGGAGAAAGAAGTAATTGGCACAGAGATGCTGAGGATGATAGGTGGTATTCTAGTATAGACTATAGGCATGTGAATCGCAGTGACAAAGGCATAAAATCTGTGACTGAAGTCCCTAAGAAAAGAGAGTCAGACAATGAATCATTTGAGAGAGTACTGGAAAAAAGGGAAAAAAGGAGAAGATATGATCATGACCATGATAGTGAAAATAAAAACTATGGACATACTGGAATGAATTCAGAGAAATATAATAGAAAGTCTACAAAAGGTTCTGATCAGAGGAATGAGATTTATGGAGGTATTGAACACGATGATATTAAATATGATGCAGAGGGAAAATACAAGAACAGAGATATGGAAAAGAATTTTTCTGATCATAGAACTGGTAAGCATCATACCTTTGTAAAAAGTCGAGATGATACAGAGCCTAGAAGGGTTGAGTCAATGGGAGAAAGAAGTAATTGGGGTAGAGATGCTGAGGGTGATAGGTGGCATTCTAGTACAGACTATAGGCATGTGGATCGCAGACCTTGAGGATCACAGACCTTGAACTTCTCATCATCGAACAAGAAGATATGAAGAAGAAAGTGGTGGGAATGTTTGTAAGACTAAAATTTGATGAGAGAGATTCCTGGAACTCTGATAGGAGGTGACAAAAAATATGAGTGTAAATGATGACATTGATAAGATATATGCATTTAGAGGTAAAAAGCATGAGGAAGACAGTAATAAATATGATTGTTAAGTCAACAATAATAAAAACATAATAGTCAGAGAATGTTTGCATGAGCCTGCAAGCTCCTTGAGATGTTATTTTGTATAATGTAGTATGTACATGGTATGAGATTTATTTTCTCTTTATGTAGAATATTACTAAGAAGTAAAAGATTTTATATTTTAGTTTGCCATTAACTCATAATCTGGTATGGTGGGTTTACATATTAGAATTTGGTAACTGCAAGATTTGTTTTTTGCTATATTTCAAAATATATTTCTATTTGTAACTTGGCCAAACAATATTTCTGGGCTTGCCATTTTGAAAATAATTTGAAGGTTGCTTGATTAATATCAACAATGTACTTCACTTGAAATTTCATTTTTACCTTAAATGCATCATGCAGCAAGAAATTCTGTTTGAAAAGTGTATGGGCCACTCATTTTCTGGTGGTACTATTTCTTAAGTTATTCAAAGTTAACTTCTTGTTGGCACATGGTGGATTAAAATGTATCTAAAAGAAACAGTGAATTTATCAAGGTTTCGCTGTCAAACTACTTGTTACTTATAAGCTGTTACTAAAAATGAAAATACAGGTAGCAGTGACGATTCTCACTCTTGTAATAATGTTGTTAGTAAATTCTTCAAAAAACCAAACTCATACTGAAAAAGCAACAATAGTCTTGGGAAAATAAAAAGCACTTTAGTATAACTGACCTTGAATTAAAATTCAAGAGCCATTTACTTAATCTGGTTTGTGATGTATATACATAACCTAGTCAGGTGTAACCCAGTTGAGTGTATTATATTAAATAGGAGATGTTCCAGTTTTTGGAATCTAGGACTATTTTTGTATTCCTAGTATGTGAGGCAAACAAGCGAATTTGACCTCTGTTATACTGTTTTCAGGAATAGTGTTAATAGTTTGCTATCTGCAATTTCTGTACTTCATCACAGTTTTGACGACTGTCATCTGCAATTAAGGCATATCAAATGGATTGATTGGTCAGTTACCATGAAAGATAGGTTCAAGAGTCATGGTCGCGTCCCTTTCGGTGAAGTGTGAACTGTAACTGGATTTCCTCATGATTGTAATTGGATATAATCTAGCCATACCTTAACCTTTTTTTACATATTGTCCTGTACACCATGGGGACATTGTTCCTCTCCCTGGATTTGTACCCACACATCCTTGTGACTATATTTAGTGTAATATGACTGCACCTCCCTTTAGTAACATTTACTTCTATCTTTGCTCCATATTAAGATGATTCTAATCTTCTTATACTTCACATGTCGCAAAGGGCAACATTACTTTAAACCCAGGTTTGTTGTGATGTAACATATGTACTGAATAATCAATATAAAGATATATTCATGGCTATGAAAAATCCCTTCCATTAAGTTCTACGATACTTTTTAAATGGCAACATAAATGGACTTCCGCTTAACCTGAGTAGTATTATCAAAATTTGTTCATGATTTTTTATTAACTTATTCTTCAAAGCTATGATCAGTATTCATTTTTGTTAGCATTTTAATATGTTCCTTTAAAAATGGCACAAGAAAATAACGTGAAAGATTAGAGCTTTGTTCCTATAAGAAGGGCAACCTCCCTGGTAAATTTGTAAGTAAAAAACTAACCTAGAACTATTGAGATGATATTCTGTTTTTAGTATGCAATATAAACAGATATAAGTTGAAATTATTGAGCACAAGGATTTTTAAAACTAACATGCAAGATACAAGATTTTATGTATTTTCCAAAGGCTTTTTAAAACTTACATGCAAAAGACAAGATTTTATGTTTTTTCCAAGGTTACTGGGAGACGGGGAGACTTTGAGGACTCTGGTACTGGTACTGGTACTGGTCCCAGTACAACTATTTTTCTAAAATAGCAGATTGGTACCCTTGGAGATGGCAACTTTTTTTAGTAGTTTGAAGAGTCTAATACTAAATACAAAATAGAACTGTAAGACTAAAAGACTAAAGTAAATAGTCATAGTAATGTCACATTAATATATAGAGTCAAAGAATTCAAAGCTCACATAATCACATTACATTACAGTATCTCATAGTCATATCTGAATTCTAACTATTGCACATGATCATCATCACATCAGACTAATCAGCAACTATCATTACATATTCAAATTTTAAATTTAAAAAAATATATTGATGGTAAGTCATTGATATGCAAACAAAAATGAAAAAACTTAGTACTGTAAACAAAAATCAGAAATCCGTCTATATCTAAGATGACGATGATACTATCATCTACTCCACAAGGTTGTGATCATCCATCTCAAGGTCTTCAACTATCATGCTCTACAAAAAATCATCACTCTCCACGTTGGATTCTAAGTTATTATCTAAATAAAATTTTAAATATTTCTAATTGGATTTTGGAACAAAAATAAAAATTTAGAAGTGTTTCTAATATTTTTTAAGTTATTAAATAAAATATTAAATTTTTTAAATAAGTGAAATTGTCATGTGTTTAATTTTTTGCATTAAAGTGATAAAAATGAGGGCTAAAATATGAAAAACAATTTATATTTTATTTTACATTTTTTTTTATAGGAGACTCCAGGGAGACTTCACTTTTTGGACTTAGAGACCCAGAAGACTTCCTCATAAAGTCTCCAACCTTTTTTGAGGTCTTTGAAAATGCAAGTCTCTGAGATGC
The DNA here is from genome assembly GCA_028749045.1 of Cupressus sempervirens. NCBI lineage: Eukaryota > Viridiplantae > Streptophyta > Pinopsida > Cupressales > Cupressaceae > Cupressus > Cupressus sempervirens. The sequence goes on along the minus strand of CM053787.1, from coordinate 484,276,448 downwards.
ATCTTCATCTCCGAGATGTGTCTCCTATGGGGGAGCCAAGTCTCCCTGTAACACAATTTTTTTCTGTATCACAAATGGCTTGCTGTAGAGAAGAAAATATTCAATTTAATAGTTAATGCAAAGACTAAGAAGTGAGTGGGACACAAATTGGATTGGATTCAACATATCAGATAAATGTAATTGCACACAAAGTTACAAGAACCATGCTTAATTGAAATCTGCAATACAAAGCATGTTTTAATAAAAACAAATCAATTTCTCTTGACAACATAGTATTGTCTTAAAATGGAAGCACCCATCATTTAAGACCTTTAAGTTCCTATCCTTTAGTGACCTTATGAACAATGGATGGATTTGTGCTCAAGTAGCCCTTTCTCCCGTTCAATTTCCTCTTTTTCAATTTTGTTAGCATAGTTTTCGAAACCCTTGGGGCTCTCCTCCTTTGAGATAACGTTGGAATAGGTCAACTTTTGAGGAATAGGTTGACCTAGGTTACCTTGTTTCATGAGGATTTCGAGACTTGAGGTCATTTTTGTCTCGGGGAATTAATTTTTAAAATTGGGTGACTTTGTCGGCTTGCTTTGTTTTTGAGCTCAGAAACTAGTATAAAAGAAAAGCTTAGGCACTTCATTTTTACATCTACTAGACATCCATTCTCAAGACATTCTCAAGCATTTAAGCAAGTAGATTTCATCAAGCATTCAAGGCACTTAAATATTCAAGGATCCTTTGTGAGCATTTCCTTTTCAAGACCTAGCGTTTTATTGGCTATTAAGGGAGGAGATCTACATTAGTGCATTCATCATCTTCTTCATTGATGCATATTTACCTCCATGGCTCCACAATGTGGTTTTGATAGATCCATTGCAATTGTGGAGATTTCCCACATTCTTCATTGCGAATTCAACATTGACAACATACAAGCATTACAAAATCCTTATTGACAAGGGTTTCTTCAAGCAAGGTGAATATTTACATTTGTCTTGCTTTTTTTCACGTTTTACATTTCAATTTGAAGGTTGATTCCTCAATCTAGGGCTTGACCAAGGCAAGACCTCGTCAAACTAAATTAAAAACCAAGTTTTACTGTGTATAGGAGCAAGTTATCGAAATTGCGACTATAAATCTGGACTACTTGCTGAAACATTTTTGAAGAAGTTTGGTTTATGCTGCTATTGTGTCTTGGGAACATGTCCATCTTCCCATATAGTGTCCAAATACTCTACCCCTAGGTTGACATCTTCCTGTCGGTCTATGAAAAACAACATTTTCTAAGTCTCTTGTTGTTATTGCGAATCTGCAGTCAAAAGTTCAGTCATAGATTCATGATTTTTAGAGCAAAAATGCATATTCCCGTTCACATTTCGAGGTGAACACTTTATCATTCATTTCACTTTTTAGTCTAGATCTATGTCCATATCTTAATTGTGCTGATTCATACATTTAGCAACTAGATCTATCTTACTCTTCTCATTGAATCAATTGGTTAATTTTCACATTTATATGTACATACCTTTGTAAAATTAACATTGAATGAAAGAGGGCTTGCTTGTGTACTTCCTTGATATAATTTGGGTTTAACATTGACAACCCTTCATTCATTTAGAGTTTTGTTAATCCAACCTCGGCTATATTGAGTGATGTTTGGAAGCCCCTCTTTTTCTTGTATTGATGCTAGTGTGAAAGTGGAAGTCTTATTTGATACAGTTCTTATTGAACGCTTCCACTCTCCCCCTAAACATTTTGGTGAACTTGACATGTCTCCTCTTTTTGGCTTTGGAGTTAGATCTCTTGATCACCTGTATTTGGTATCGGTTTCACCTAAACATTTTGGTGAGCTTGAATCATGCTTCTTTCTTTTTAAAGTTAGATTATTTATTTGCATTGGGAGTTAGATTTTGCTATTTTGTGGAGTTAGTTTCCTTTATCTCTTCTTTATGCATCTAGTTAATCTTCTTTTGCAATTCATGTCTAGATATAGTTTATATGCATTTCTCTCATGTTGCAAAAGTTGTTTAAAGCATTTTTCCACCACAGTCTATCCTATTTGCGAGAAGACAACATCCTCCTTTAAAATATGTTTCCTCTAAAAAGAATCAATTTAGCGTATGTAATGTTGCTTTGTCCTCTCTTATATCACCTTATAAGGACCTATTAGAGCAAAAAGATGATTTTAACCTTTCTCTTAATGCTCAATCTCTTTGTGAAGGAGATTTGAGGATTGATATTAACTCTTCTACTAATATAAGCCTTATCTATGGGGATGCCTTTGGTAAGGATGATATTATACCTTCTTTCAATTACACTCCCTTTTCTTTGATATTGTGCTTTCTTGATAGAGATATTCTTACACTTTGAAGATTCTCCTATTTGGGATGAATGCTTGGATGATGATACAAATTACTCTCCTCCTCATGAAAGAACCTTTGTTCCAAAGGATGATATCAAGGTTGACACCTCTTCTATATCATTTCAACATGACATTCCTGATATTTCTCCTTCTCCTACAAAGATTTTTAGAGCAAGGGGAGGACATTATAAATAATTTTATCAATGCCACCTTGCTTTCATTTGACACTCCTAGTAGAGATGAAGCATTAACGGAATGTCACAATCCCTCTTCTAAGAATTCATTAGGAAAAAAGAATATTACTAATCTCCTTAATGCTTTCCCTTCTAGTTGTGAGTTTGAAGAGGTGAGATCCTAATCAAGTTAATGTTGCTCAACCCATTCTTACTCTCAAAGGTTAGCCTCCATTAGATAAATCTCTGATCACCCTTAAATGTCCTTCCTTAACTCTTAAAGGGGAACCTCTTGATTGTTTGGATTATCATTCAGTGTCTCACACTTATCATACAAAAAAAATCCCTAACCTACTACTTCTCTCCCACCTTCTCAACTTGTTCTCCCTTCACCCTCTCTTTCTCAAAATCTTGAAATGGAATATGCTTTGCTAGTGCAACAATGTAATATCCCTGACAAGATTTCTCTTTGGAAACTTCTTCAAACATCTCCAACATATCATAAAGCCTTGCAAAAAGCTTGAGCCACTCTTCTAACTCCACCTTCTAATCAAGATAATATCAATGTCTTTTTGTAGTGCATGAATGCTACCTTGGCCCCACCTCAAATTGTATTTACTCAAGATGATTTACACCTCAAGAATTTCAAGATCGCTATGATGCCCTTATGGTAACTTCCCTCGTCAAGGGTAATCTCATTAGTAGAACCTTAATTGACAATGGGTCCGGGCTTAATGTTTGTACTATGGATATGCTCAAAGCGATTAAAGCTGATCCTTCAAATATCAAACTTGACAATGCTCCTATCTGTGGCTTTGATAACGTTTCTAAGAAAACTTTAGGCATCATCACTCTACCTATTAAAATAGCTCCAATATGTTATGCTTTGACCTCTTAATTACAACCTTCTTTTGGGTAGACCTTACATGCTATTCCTTCAACTTGTCATCAAAAAGTCAAGTTTATCTACAATAGTGTGATGTACACTCTTTAGGATACTAAACCAAATAGTTGTTTGAATGTTGAGGAAAGACAAGATCAAAAGTCTAACGATGATCCTCCTACAAGTGTCCTTTCAAAAGATGATTGGGGATCCTTAGATTTCACACCAACTTTAATTGGATAATATAGAGTTTCTGACCTTTCATTTATGAAATCTAAAACAACTTTTCCTAATAACTTTGTCTCTACTTGCACTCATGATGAATCCGTCAAACCTATTGATATGTCTTGGTTATCATGGACTCATTGAGAATGGATGTGGTAAACAACAACAAAATCAAATGCCTTTAGGCAATGGGGGCATGCACATTCTATAAGACACAAGCTATCCACACAATCGTCGATTATAATTTAGGATTTGTGCAACAAATGTGCAACAAAGTGTTTGAATCACATTCTTTGTCCACATCCTCTCCATCATCTAATACATCTTCTCCTATTAATCAAGAAATCGTTTGACCTAAATTTCTTTGTGCTAAGGTGATTACTAGACCTATACGTAGAAAGAAAAATGATCAACAACTTATGAATCTTCCATTTTGCATGTATCATTGTCATGATGATCACTGTACTCATGATTGTCATGCTTTACATTACAAGATTCAACAACCCATTGATTATGAGCTTATTCACATATCTCCTTGCAATGAGACCTATTTCAACCCTAATTTCTTTAAATAATATCTAAGTCTCTATTATGTTTCTCCATGCCATGTAACATTGTAAGCCTATCTCTTAGGGGCTCATTATCACACATGGTCTTCTTTGTGAATAGCATAATAAGTCGTCTCTTCCCTTGTTCCTAAACTTTGGGAGACAAGGGAATCATATTCATATTTCTCACTGCCCCAACGATCTACGATAACCTTGGTTGCGTGTTATTTGTTTATCATGTGACATCTGATCTTACATCATTTGCAATTGGGTTTCCATGGTAGATAGATCACTTATCTTGGAGCCTCACAATAGTGTGTTATCTTTTACAAGGATTTTCTTTTTTACTTTTTGCATGGTATTGCATTGCATTCTTCCCTTTCATGGCCCTCATAGGAGCTGTGACCTCTTTGGGTTCTTGTGGATACTATCTTGATGTTGAAATTGCTTCATCCTTCTTCATCACTTCCTTAATATGCTAAAATAAGCAATTATTTTTCCATCTTATGCCCCCCTTATTTTTCGTACTCTTCCCCTTTTTATCTCTTGAAATGGTTGACTAGCATGCCACACACACTTGCTAGACCATTTGACCTTTCCTAGCACATACACAAACCATTCTCATGGTTTAGGAGTACTATATCATGGGGGTGTAAAGCTACCGCAAGGCACAAAGTTTGTGGGATTGACTATCAGACACACAAACCCGCTAGACCAATTGATCTTTACCCCTTCTGTTTTTGGCTATTCAATCCTATCTGTTTTGTGTGGCTTACAATAAGGAACACAAACCTTTTTCTCCCTCCTTCCTTCTCTCTCTTTGTCTCGTGAGTGACATCTCTCTTGTTATGATTTTGGAATTGACAAAGAATCAAGTCTGTTGGGGGCTTGGTAGTTTCCTAGTCTCCTTAGTCATGATAAGATCAACTATTGCTTTTGATCTACTTTAGTGTGAATATGAGGTAGGTCATACCCTTGCTAAAGTGGGGACTAAATGTATTGCCTTAAAATGGATGCACCCATCACTTAAGACCTTTTGGCTCCCTTCTATTAGTGACCTTATGGACCATGGATGAATTTGTTCTCAATCAACCCTTTCTTCCATTTGGTTTCCTCTTGTCTAGTTCTGTCAGCATAGTTCCCGAGACCCCAGGGGCTCTCCTTTGACATAATGCTGAGATAGGTTGACTTTGGAGGAAAGTCAACCTATTCTAGAAGAGGTCAATCTAGGTTAATCTATTCCCTAAGGATTTTGAGGCCCAAGGTCAATTTTGTCTTGGAGAATTAATTTTTAAAATTGGGTGATCTTGTTGACTTGCTTTTTTTTGAGCCTAAAAACTATTATAAAAGGAAACCTAGGCGCCTCATTTTCACATCCACTAGACATCCATCAATCACAAGACATTTTCAAGCATTCAAGCAAGCAGATTTTCATCAAGCACTCAAGACATTTAAAGATTCAAGAATCCTTTATGAGCATTTCCTTTTTGAGATCTAGCATTTTGTTGGTGACCAAGGAAGGAAATATACATTGAGGCATTTATCATCTTCTTCATTGATGCACATTTACATCCATGGCTCCATGATGTGGGTTTGATAGACTCATTGCATTTGTGGAGATTTCCTACATTCTTTAGTACAGATTCAACATTGACAACACACAATTATTGCAAAATCCTTATTGACAAGGATTTCTTCTAGCAAGGTGAATATTTACATTTGTCTTGCTTCCTTTCATTTTCCTCAATCTAGGGCTTGACCAAGACAATCCCTCATCAAACCAAAACAAACACCAAGTTCTACTGCATATAGGTGCTGGATATCGATATTGCGACCATAGATATGGAAACTACTCGCTGAAACATTTCTGTAGAAGTTGGGTCGACTTTGTTATTGTGTCCTAGAGACATGTCCATCTTCTCGTAAAGTGTTCGGACACTTTACCACTGGGTCAACGTCTATTTGGAGGTTTGCAAAAAACATCATTTTCTGTTGTGATCGTGCATTTGCAGCCCGGAGTTTAGTCACATGTTCAGATCCGCGACTTTCAGAGCATTTTCCCTTGTACAGTTTGAGGTGAGTACTTTATTATTCATTTCACTTTTTAGTGTAGACCTATTTCCATATCTTAATTGTGCTGATTGCATACATTTAGCATCTAGATCTATCTTACTTTTCATTGAATCAATTAGTTCAATTTCAAAATTACATTTACATACTTTTAATCAATTAGCATTGCATGAAAGAAGACTTGCTTGCATATTTCCTTGATATAATTTGGGTTTAGCATTGGCATCTCTTTATTCAGTTGAGTTTTGCTACTCTAACTTGGGTTATATTGAGAGTTATGTTTTGAAGCCCCTCTTTCTCCTGTATTGAATGTTAGTGTGAAAATAAGAGTCTTATTCGATACACTTTTTCTTGAATGCTTCCATTTCCCCCCTAAACAAACACATCACAAAATCACATGAGAAGTTTGACTAATAATTTTAACAGCAAGCAGGCATGAAATTATCATAAAAAACTGAAGTGCAAATAACATGTATTTATAACTTTTTACAATATATCTGTCTGCAATTTATTCAAGGTAAATAAATGCATGTTAAAAAAAATTCAAAATAAACATTACCCAAATATAGAATCTGAAACAGAATAATTGAAAAGATTTGTGACAAAAATACCAAATGTTTATACATGGACCATCTAGAAGGTCATTTTAAATTTCCTTTGACTGAAATAAAAATAGCTATTCTGTAACTCTGATCAGTGGCCTTCCATAGCATCAACATTTTGAACTCTCTAGAACCTTTAAAGGGACCCCTGCACTCCTATTCTTGCAAGCTTGATTCTTTGTGAGTATTCTTTTTTGGGCTTTGGTGTGAAGTTCTGCATATGTTTTTGGTTTGAGTTCAGCATGGAGTTTTCTGTACTTAAGTTAGTGCTTGAGAATTCATCTTCCATTTCTAAGAAGGAAGTGTGTATCACTCTAGAATTTTCATTGTAACCAACTTGGTGAACGATAATTGATTGTAGGAATGAACCTTTGCCCTTTTTATTTGTCATATTCATTATCAGATGCATTAATAGTTTTTCTATAAAAAATGATCATTAGATGTTATACATAGGAATTTTTGGGATTCAATACATCGTTCTGTTTGTGATATGTATTGTATGCTAGCTATTGTCTCAATCATTACATTAAAAAGTTCTGTTCCTGATGCACCAGATCAAATCATTACTCATTTACCTTGCATCAGTACGTAGCATGATTCTCTTCTACAAAATCCTTTCAAACATGTAAAAATAGTATTATAGTCTGCTGTGCAATGCATATAATAGTAGAGAAGTTAAAAAATGAATTGATTTCATATTATAAAGCTTGTACCCTGTTTTTTGAGCATGGGTAGCATATCTATATTCTTTTCTTATCATCAGTGGTCTGGAATTAATAAAGTGAATCTATCATCTTGTCATGAGAAATAGAATAATATACTTAGGCTTAGATCCTTAATTTTTAAGTAGAGCCATGGCATGGCAAGTGTATTTTTCTTGATGCCCTGTATGCGTGTCAATCTGGTTTTGATGAATGTGGTCATAGTCTGAAATAGTATTGTATGATCAAGTATTCTTGAGTCTTCTTCTAGCTCCTGTTCTTAATTGTTCAGGTGAAACTTAAGGGCTTGTATTGCATAGAATAATAAACTACCAACTTGATTACCTGTCAACTTAAGTCACCAAGATGGGTTTTGAGCAACCTAGAAGCTGGGTAAATGAAGTTATGGCCAAGAATATGGGTGGTATGGTTGCTAAAGGATGATGAGTTCATGGGGTTGTGGAAACATATATTAAGAAGTATTATTGACTCTTAACGATTCTGGTGGTGGCATTGACCACGTGAAGAAGTGTGTGTTTACCCAAAAGCCTTGGTGAAGGTGCTCAAGGTGGTACTATGCTATGGGTAGTAAGTGTCAGTCACTAGAACCACTAGGGTAGGGCAATGTCTAGCTAGGAGAACCACCTTGATAGGTGAAGATGTCTATAGGTTAGCTGGCTAAGACGGTTGTGGGTTCTACACAAAGTCTCAGATTGAAAAAGAAAACTGAAGCCCTGGTTCACATGCCTTTGAGAAGGGCTGGGCCGCTTCCTTGTGGAAGCTGTGTGGGTGACCTCTAGGTCATGATTGTAAGATCAATATGTTGGGGTGGCCAAGTTCCTTGATGATAACTCTTTCATCCTATGGAGGTTTGAAGTTTAAAACTTTAAAGAAGTACATTCAGTTATAAATTCATAATCGGAGATTTTTATTTCAATGAAGAATTGTTAGCTCCTTCTCGTGTGAAAGAATATGCTTTGTTCGTCTCGTAATTCTTTTCTTAAATCCTGAATATAACGGAATAAGTTAGTTGATCAGATTTCAAGGAAGTTATTTGAAAATCCTTTATCAGTTGACAGACTTTTTAATTAATGTTCATAGGAAAAGGATAGCTGTTAATTTTCTGTTTAAAGCTTATTTATTTACCTCACATTTTATTTCCTACTTTTAGGGAAGTTATAGTTGGTATGTGACAACAAGGGTTAGTATTCTGTGAAAGCCAGATTCAAGATTTTATTTTGGACCAAAAGAAGTCATAACGAATGATTTTTCTCAATGAAAATTGTTATCTTACAGTTGTGTTTATTCAGGTTTAGAGTTTTTTCTTTTGGCAAATTAGTGAGGTTACTAACTGTTGTGCTTATTCAGATTAAAAGTTTTTTCTTGGATTCATGGTCCCTTGTCTACCTTTATTAAGCACATAAGTCTTATCATAGTGAAATATTTTAGTCCAATTTTTGTGCCATTTGGTTCAAGAGAGTTAATAAAAGTTCCCATTGTGCTTGATCTCAGTAATGGCTATATACCTTCCTTTTCTCATTCCATGTGTTGCATTCTGATGTATAGTTACTATCCAATAACTTGCTTAACAAGTCACTGGGAAGAAAAGCACCAGTAGTAACCAGATTTAATCATATTTTAAGGCAAAAGGTCATGCATTTCCAACTTTTTAACTAACATATAAACTATTTGTTGTTCGGCATGCTGCAATTTTACATTATGTATGGATTCTTCCCTGGTAGCTGGGCAAAGCTTTGTTCACTTTTCTTTTGTGCACTACAGGTATAATTCTTGTCAATAACAATGCTTTTTGTATGGGTTTTTCTTTGGTCTAGCTAACATGCCTTCAAGACAAGCATGTTAGCAATTGTGCAAAGCTCCATTTGTGATATCCCTAATTTCAAACTGCTTGAATTTTTCATGAACAATGTAAATATTATGAAAGGTCACTTGTACAAAAATAGTATAATATGCATAGTAATAAGTGAACCGTAGCAAGGTTCCTGATTATACATTGATTGATGCACTTGGTCAGCTAGATCCACCCTTCATCTATAATCAATATGCATAATTGCACAAGAAATTATAAAATTGCATTCATATTCATTCCATTTCACATGTTCCACGACAATCATATCTCTCCATAACATCATTATGCACATTTGCATTAAATAACCAGTGTGACCACTACTTGGTAATGATTACCATATTTCATATGTATTGTATCCCATGTCAACTTACAATTCAATTCCATCATTCATACATCTCACATCATCATTTATATCCCACACAATTTCCATATTTCCATGCAGTACATATCCACATTCATCAATTACCCATGCATATTAGCCAATTGGCTATAAAAGAATAAATCAGATTTAACTTTATGTTTAAATCAACTAAGTAAAGTTTATAATTGGAATATTATAATCGACTAATTTAGTCGATTGACATAATTGACTAATAACAGAAAGAACCATACGTGGCATAACGAACCAACTGATGATTGAAGAGGTATGATGTGGAGAGGTACATCTCTTCAATTGTCAAGAGATGTAACCGTCTGATAATTGCAAGGATATAAGATGGAGTTCTAATTCATGGCAGTGGCTATGCAGCCATGAAAACCATTCTCCATACCAAGAAGAAACATTTTGTCAATTTTGCAAAAGTTGTAAACATTATATAAATAAAATGTTTTTTGTGGCTGGATAGCCACTACCCTAATTCACAACATAGGCATCATCATCATATACTTTTATATATTTTGTCATATCCTTATGGATTGCTCTGTTCAGAGCATATTGTCTTACGATATCCTTGGTGCAAGAATATAAAAGCTTTATTCAGAGATGACATCTCCAGTGCATACATTTATCATTACATCAGACACAGCCGACTTTATAAGCCATATTCAGAAACATCTCTTGTGCATATATTTATCGCTACATCAGACACAACTGGCATTATCATTGCAAGCATATAGTTGATTATTAGAGACAACAAGCGGATTGCTGTAGCAAGATCATATCAAACTTTGCATACAATCAGTGCCTCATCAGAAACAGCAAGACATACATATAAATACATCGATTGTGCAATTGTTTGCACAATTGATAAGGGATATTTACCATTGCACAATTGATAAGGGATATTTTCCATTTTATGTCCCATAGTTGTATGTATCAGATATTGAAACTGACATTGTCATTATAAAATCATTGCAATTTACATTGTAGTGAGCATCATAGTTATATATAGTCTAGTAAATAAATTTATAAACAGATACAGATTACTCATTTATCTTCCCTTGCTTAAAAATCACATCTATTTGACATAGTATGTAGGGAATTTGGAGTAATAGTCTTAGCATTCAGAATACTGAAAAAGGAGACGTTATGAGTGGTATCAGTTCCTTTTATCTTGTTTGCTATAAAGTGAATGATTGACAAGAAGCTCAAAACAAATAGTGGAAGGAAAACAAGTCTAACTCTTAAGATAAGACAATGGGCGAAGGAGAGAATAGCAAGATGGACCAATTTTTGTTTGAAAGAAGGGAAACCCAACAAAAATAAATGAATTAGAAAACAATAGATGTTTTGATACACTTAGTCCTAAACAAAGAATCAGAAAATAATGGGTGAGACAAACATTCACAGATTGAAATCCCAAGAGGCAAATTTACACCACCTAATTCAAGATTGGGTATGCCCACATTCTCTATAATCGAACAACCAGAAAAGGTTGAATCGTATTTCATACAATTATAAGAACAATTTAAAAAAGATTGGATAGATGGCGAATTACAGACTGAAATGTCACTAAGATAATATCTAGAGAAATATTAACCACAAAATGGAAATAGAGAAGGATACTCTGAATTGAAGAAGATTAAAACTTAGTTTTACATCCTTCGATGGATCCAATAAAACATGGACAAGACTATGGGTGCACAAATTAGATATCTACTATTAAGGTTGTAGCTTCTGTCGGATTGATTTTATCATGAGATACCTTGTTGATGGTAAATCATCTTTAAAAGTTAAATATCTGATATATATATATATATATATATATATATATATATATATATATATATATATATATATATATATATATATATATATATATATATATATATATATAATTTTTTATATATATAATTTTTTATTATTATATAATAATATAATAATATAATAATATATTACATATATGGTTAATATGTCAATATTGCATATATTCTTAGAGATGAGTTACATACATAGTTATTTATTAACTAATGATTATTAACTATAGAGACATGTCTCTTCATGAGACATGTATCCTCTTCTTGTATTTAGGAGTCTTCAAATCTGCACTTGGAAGACATCAATCACATTGGCAATGTTACTACATTTGCAGAAATGATCCAAGTTATTCAACATGGTATCAGAGCCAAATTGCAAATGTAAGAAACATTGAGATTTATTACTATTTGAATTAAAGCTAGTATATGCTATGCAAATAAGTCAAAGATTATTTTAATAATACCATACCAAGCCACCATGGAGTTCATAGCCTTATATTAGCGCAGAGTCATATACGCTGATATTATTATTGAAATGGTTAATATTTGAGTGAATAAATCAGTACATATTCAAATGTATGCAGACATTCATAATGGATCTGAAGATACATTTCAGACAATAGTCGGAAGGAAGAAATATTTAGAATATGCCTTCTTGTTTTCCTTTTAATGAATTGTATCTACAAGTATGTGATGAGAATTTGTAACAGTTGAAGTGTTGACTATGGTCGTCCTCAATAATAAATTGATTGACATCACGAACTCTTCTAACATCTGTGTGATGGTTATCATAAACTCTTATAGTTTGAGTTGTTAACTTGTAATGGTAAGAAGATAACATCATTAAACAAAAGCAACATAAATAAAACATGCGGTGACCAATGGTACCATTTCATAACATTTGGGGGTTCTACTCCAATCATAATAGTAAATCAATAAATTGGTGCTCATATGATGACGACCACTACAGTATTGAAGGTGTTAATGATGTTAATGGGCAATCATTTGTAGGGGGGAAGTCACCAAATGCATGCTGGATCATAATATAACCAATATTAATTTATCCAAGTCAGCAAAATACAAGATAGTGAGCAGGAAAAAGAAGAAAGGACAGTTCACACTGGGTCAACAATAGATTTACTATCTAGTTAGAAAGGGGGGAAAGAAATGAAGAACTCTGAGGCAATAAATAGTTATACGTGTTTGAGTTAGAATATGAATCATATGGCTGTATTCATATCCATCACTCCATAGTTTTCTTCATCGTCATTCATTATTTATTCAATCCAATTTAGCATCATGCACAAACAGATTACAGAGAAAGAGATATTGACATTCATATTGGAGGCCCTCTACTGTCACGACTTCTGAATACCAAAAAATTGCATATGTATAATAACAGTTGGGTATTTGCACATCCCCTCCATAGAATTCAGATGGGAAGTTATCGAAAATGAAATAAAGATGAGGACATGAAATGGGGAAATGAAACCCGTACGCATTAAAGTGATCAACCAATGTACAAGGAACATGTGCCCCTATTAACAGGAAACAACACATGAAGTAGTTCAACAAGAGTTGACTGTGCGTTAGTGAATAAGATTGAAAGGAATTTGACATGGCCAATGTTACTAGAGGATAAGGGTAAGTGGGCACGACATTTGCAGGTATGCCACATTAGGTGTGGATTGTATTATGAATTTGTTCTCACATATATAATAATAATAATTAGGATGTTACTATTTAATTAGATATTTGTTCTTGTAAATGTAATATGGTTATTAATAAGGAAATATTATATTGATTCTATAGGAAAATAATAATATGTTGAAAATATTGATTAAAGTATATCTATAGAAAATGGAATATATGTATAAATGGTTAATGTATATGCTTAAATTAGATATTTATTATATTGAAATAATTTGGATGATTCTTAGATTAATGTCTAATAGAATGAAATATCAACTAAAAGAATTATTGATGTCGTTGAGTATTTTATTTATCTAATCTTTGTAATATCTCGCTTACTTGTTTTTCTCTACAAGCATCTGCCTTGATCTTTTCCTTCGAGAATGTTCTTGCAAGAAAAGGAGGATTAATATCAGATTCAAAGAGAGTCTTAACACTTTGTTAATGGAAAGTTTATTTTAGAAGCTTAGAAGATTTATGTTCAGAGGGATTCTGACACATCCGTCAGAGGGAGGAGATAGAGGATATGGTTTCGTCAACCATTAGTGATATCGATCATATTGATTCAGACGGAGTAAACCAATGTTGTGATGAAATCTTCAGTGATCGATAAATTGTAGCAGTCAAGAGGATTGTAATTCATGCAACTGTGTGAATGGGCCTACCCCTTGTGTACATCTTAAGAAAGTTGTGACTTTAATTAAACTATCTACAAGTCTCTCTTTGATAAATGAAACTTGATGTATGAGTTGTAGAGTCATTCAAGTGGCACAATCATACTCAATCAAGATATTGGCGTGTTGTTGACGAGTTTGTGTTCGCTTCTACTATTAAGCTTAATGAATGTTTGGAGCTTCAATGGATGAAAAGAGCAAGTTGGAACTTAGAAAGGAGTCATCGCATTTGATACAAAAATTTTCAACAATATAAGAATGAGTTGAAATTTTACATGGTGGAGGGAATAATAGTCAATTTTCCATTCCCGTTTGAACCTTATTTAGAGGGGAGATGTTTCATTCTCAAATAATCTAAACAGACAATTTTTGAATCTTCATGTGCAGATAAGAAAAGAAAGTTGGTACTTTTCACATACTACCAAATATTGTGTAGACTCAATCTAATGATAGTAGTTCCAAAGACCCTGATGATTAAGATGAATAAAGTGAGGATTTTGAAGAAAACATTTTTGATGATTAAGATTATGAGATTCTTTTACATTAAGAGGGAGTATGACACTTCTTTGAAGGCGACGCAGGAGCTTAGAAGATTGATACTCAAAGGGAGTCTAGAAATACATTTATGTGACTGCATGATTTTGATGGGCCTACTCCTATGTATATCATGAGGAAGTAATGACTTACCGCCATAAAGTCCGAAGATTGATATTAGTTTTAGAGGGAGTTCGAAAGGCATCCTTGGTTGAAGAGAGATTCTATTGGAGTAACTAGAGGACTTGACTTCCCAGGACCATTGTTCAGAGGGAGAATTTTGAGGTGCAATCCTTTGTTAATGATATCTTCTCTATGAGGAGAAGTTCTAAGTGAAATTCCTTGTAATGTATTTTTCTGTGAGAGAATGAGGTGAAAGCCTTTATACCATACTTTGACTAGGTTCATGGTGGTTACTATTTAACATATGATATGTAACGAAAGGTGACAATCTTTCATTGACATATATAAACAGAAGGTAACCATTATAAGATGATGATCTTATAAATGGTAGATCTGTTATCATTGTTCTTTGGGACGGATTTTTCCCTACACTGTGATAACGAACTATTAGAAGGTAACCATTATAAGATGACTATCTTATAAATGGTAGACTTGTTATCATGGTTCTTTGAGCCAGATTTTACCGGACACCATGATAATGAACAGTCATAAGGTAACCATTGTAAGGTGGAAATCTTACAAATGGTGGACCTATTATCATGGTTCTTTGGACCGGATTTAGCTGGACACCATGACAACAAACTTGTTATGGTTCTTTGGGCCGGACCTTGCCGGACACGATAGGTGCTACTATAGACCACAATTTAAGGTGGTGTTTTTTTAAAAGTAGTGAAAATTACTTCAATTTTGTGTTATGAAGGGTGAGAAATTTGGTCTCAGTGAGTTGAACATCATATTGAGATGATATCTCTTCTTATTCTTGAGAGCATAATGTGTTCTATAAATCCTCCCTAGCTAAGAGGGAGTGTTAAGGTTGTAGCTTCTATCAGATTGATTTTATCATGAGATACCTTGTTGATGGTAAATCATCTTAAGATAAGTATCTGATATATATAATATATATTATACTTTATATATTATTATATAATAATATAATAGTATATTACATATATGGTTAATATATTAATATTACAAATATGCTTAAAGATGAGTAATACATATAGTTATTTATTAACTAATGATTATTAACTATAGAGACATGTCTCCTACTCTCATAATTAGGAGTCATCAAATCTACATTTGAAAGACATCAATCACATTGGCAATGTTACTACATTTGCAGAAATGATCCAAGTTATTCAACACCTACTTTCAATTAAATCTAATGGCGGAAGAGGAGGCCATCAAATATGTGCGGCAGTTCAACTAGATGGGATAGTCCATGAATTGTGGTGTTGTAGGTTAGTCACTAAGGGACATTCAAGGATCAAATCTTATATGGGCTTTATAGAGAAATTAATTGAGAGATATCATTATAATGACCCAGAGCTGCATTTCAAAGAACTTACCCAAGAAAAGCAAAAAGGATCAATCAAGCAATATATCGTGAAATTTTAGAGGGTTTTTGAGGGATCCGAAGGACACCTAGTAGTTCCTTTAATAGATTGTTTACAAGATCCTCCAAAAGGTTGGGTCTAGGCATTAAATCACCTCCGTACAAGAAGAGAAATGGATCTAGGGACTACCAAAAACAAGTTCTCACCCAAGGAGACAACAAATCTCAAAGAATCCAATAATACTCCCTTTTATTTAAACATGATATGGAAACAAGACAAGAGTTAAGTAGACAAAAGTTATGTTTTACTTGCAAAGAACCATGGGTACTTGGACACTGATGCAAAGGTGTTGGTTAGCAGATTGTTCCTTCAAATGAAGTATAGAAAATGACTCGAAATGCCTAGGGAGAAGGATGAATAAGTATCAACAGTTGGAGAGATTGTGATCGGATTGATAATCTTCTGAATTTTAGAGGTACAACTCCCTCATGTGATATAATTTGGGTGTTCTGGGGTATGCTTATAACCATAATGCAGAAATGGAAAACTAACACCTGCTCATCACCATGATACATATGTGGTTATGGATTTACAATAAGAGGGAAAAGAAATATGCAATACAAAGATCATTCACTCCAAAACCCACAAATGACTACTATTAGGAAAATGAAAAGAGACCTCTTTTAGATGTGTACAAAGAGATAAAAACTCAAAGATTCTAGAACAGACATGTACCCACAATCAGATGTAATGAAAGAAAGGTTA
The DNA here is from genome assembly GCA_028749045.1 of Cupressus sempervirens. Lineage (NCBI taxonomy): Eukaryota > Viridiplantae > Streptophyta > Pinopsida > Cupressales > Cupressaceae > Cupressus > Cupressus sempervirens. Next base: position 484,259,645 of record CM053787.1, on the reverse strand, counting down.
AATACAATTTCAAATTCTCAAAGGAAGGATTACAATTGCAAAGAGAACAACTAAACAAAAAGATTGAAATTGTTTCTGTGTTCATGATCAAACTGAAATGCAAAGATCTCAGCCCCTCGATACAAAAGGCTATTTTTAGAAATGAAATTCCCTGTCATTCCCTGTTTACAGAATTGAAAATTAAATTCCTTTTTTCCTCCTTACTGGGGGTGTGTGCTAGCTTGTGAGTTTCATAGACTGCTATGCCTTTGTGGATGTTATTAAAATCTTTTATTCATTCATGCATTCATTCTCCTCTTGGCTGATTCTCACCTATGTGTTGCCCCGAGTTTGTGGGACGAGGGAAGAGGAAAATGGGTTTTTGGGAGATTTTTCTAAAATTCGGAGCAAGGGACGATAGGGGATGGCTATATCCGTGTGTGTGTGGAAATATTCATGAATTATATAACATTGTAATATTCATCATATCAACATAATAACATTTATTAATTTAAAAGCATTAAATCAATGATTATTCACTCATTAAATCATCATAGAATACAGCATTAAATGAATCAAATGAGAGTTCAAATTTCAATTTCATACATTCATAGATATACCTCATTGAAACAACCGAAGAATCCTAAACAGCAACAACAATTAAGTCTCAATATGCTGAAGTCCCTAACTGTTCACAACTTCACATTCTATTTTCTAAAACATACTCAGACAGATTTTTGATTAAAACTTTGAGAAGTTTTTTTTGGTACTAAACAATTGCTCTGCAATATTCAGCATGGATAGAAAGAAATCTATTAAGTCCAAAAATTTGATTAATGAAAAAAGCGCTTGCTGTGCTAAAAATGTCTTTTCAGATCAATCAGTAGTAAATATTTATCACTTGGGCCAAACAATGAAACCCTGCAAACCCTGCATATATCAATATACTTAGGTTAGTATATATGCAACCTTGCAAAGTGCAAACCCAACAATGAAACACCCACTCACGCGACAATAAGAGAAGAAATAATTTTTCATGAGATGATGAAATAATAGAATGCCTTAGGCGTATTTCAGTTGAGGCCAATAACAACATGAATGCATATTTTAGTGTCCATGAATGATTAAAAAAGTTACAAATATTTATCTTCTTTCGCCAACTATTGCCAAAAATATCTGAGGGTCCCCAGGATGCTGGGGATGTTTTTGGCTGTCCCCAGCAATCTTGGGGACAGTCAAAGGTATCCAGAAAATGTGCTGACTATTTTCAAGTTTTTGGGATTGTTTCAGATTTTTTGCATGACCGGGGACTGCTTGGAAATGTCTTCAAATCCCCTAAGTTACCAAAACGGTTTCTGTTTCTTGTACTTTGGCATTTAGGGTGGAAACACATTTTTGGGTAACACTGATTTTCACTCTTGCCTCCCTGTGCAATGAGGGTTTGAAAGAACAAAAAAGAAAGTCTTGGCGAATGTCATTTGATTACATGTATAAAGGATTGTCTCCCCTTGGGCCCTTCAACTTTTGTAACTGCTCCCTTCTATTTGGGAAGATAAAATAACCTCTTGGGAGACTCCCTGACTTCCAATAGCCACTTCTTTAAACTTTCAACTATCAGCTATGAGTGATGAAACCCGAACAATTTGCGTACATACCCACAAGGATAAGGTATGATGGCTATGAATTCTATGAACTTCATTTCAAATGGTTTTCTTATTGACATTTGCATTCCCAGTCTTTGTTCTTGAGAGAAGGCCCATACAACTACTTTGTCAACAAAATTGGGTATAATGTGATCTAATAGCAACAATATCTGGGTAACCGAATCCTAATGCTCCAACCTTTGAAAACGCCTAGGGAGGAAAATTGTTGATATATTTTTCTTGCAATATTGCCTTCAGTGATGGACAATATGACTTGCTTTTGATACTATGAAATGGTTTTAGTAGGTTCCGTTCTTGGGAATTGCACATCACAGATGATTCTAAATCCTCTTCATTGTATATATGGATGTAGAAATGTTGTTCATACCGATCGAGACTCAATAGGTCAACAAGTTCGCATTATATGCTCAAAGGAAGCAAATGCCATGGCTGAGACAAAATAGGAGATTTTTTTTTAATGTATTGATTTATCAAGATAGACACACTGTGGTTAAAACACTCCATTGTTTCCCTGTGTTCGTACATTGCTAGCAGCTTGCCTATATCGTATGCTGTCAATGATGGTAGAAAGGTGCTAAGTGATGGTCGATTACCAAAAACTGTCTTCTGCATAATTAGAGTATCATGAACTTTTATCATTCTTCATCTATGTTCCCTTAAGTTTTTAGGATGGGGACGTCAGGGGATGGCGGGGTGGGTTTCCAGGACGACAATTTTTTTTGGTGATTTTGGAGAGGGAGGGGGGACGACAAACGGGGACAACTATATATATATATATAGGGAAATTTTAAAACATACACTGAAATTTACAAATATACATGTCATTCATATGAAACTAAGCACAAAGCATATCACAAACATTATAGAACTATAACATACAACATTCGAATGCCATCTAGGAAATAATAACCGATTTTAGTACTCAATTGTCAATATGCATATCAATATGTGAACAAAACTTATTTAAATATAAGTTTAGCAGTGAACAATATCATAAAAATTTGACAAATCTAAATATGCCCAAAGCTATAGGCCCAAAGGTTAGAGGGCTGACATAAAGTATCAATGTATCATCATGATGTTCTAGTTCAACATAGAAAACAAAACATAGAAAAATGAAGTAGACTGCTACTCCTATTCTGCCTCTGCCGCCATGGCATCAAAATTAGAGTCCTCACTATCATCCTCCATAGGAAGCATAGTCTCATCGAATGGAACCCCAACCAATCTTGGTGCTGTGTCATCCTCATCTATCTGGGCCACATCCTCAGGCCCAACATCCCACCGCAAAGCTGGTGTCTGCCTATACTCTGGAGTTTGACGATTTGCAAGTCGAAGAGCATGATGCACTGTCACTAGCTTCTTCGCTCTTTTAGAGGTAAGTTCTAATGGAGCTCCAACTATTCACAAGATTAAAACCTCCATTTGTATTTTTTATTTAGTTCATAGGATGAATTTTTTATCTAATCAATTATGAATCTTCTTGCTTGTTCTTAAGATTTATTTTTAAGCTTCATATCATTATTTTCATTCAGCAGTGCTGCTAGTTTTCAACCATTCAAACTATATGTTATTCTATGGATAAAGATACTCAGTTTTCATGTAGTAATCTCTTGTGACCCTAAAGGATTATGCATAGAAGAGGATGTGATAGTAACTGTAATATGGATTGTACAGATGCAACTTTAAATGATTGTGTTAGTGAGCTATCTTTTGATGGGGAGATTCCATGAGATATAGTTAGATGAGAGTGGATATATCCTAAGTGATATGGTTGCAAGGAATATGTCCATAATGGAAATACTTGTGTCATAAATGTTAGGTCTTCTTGAGAAGGCAGCAATGACTTCAAACAACATAGCATAATTAGGCAGAATTTGTAGCATAGAACTATGTATACAAGGTAAGATTTTTCCTGTGAAGGAGACTGAGATTATATCAGCCTGATTGGTGTTTGAAGATGCAAGTAAAATGATTTATTCCACATATTTTCTTGACTGAAGTGTGTTACATATATGAAAAAGTTTGAGGAACCTGTGTAAAATGAAGCCACCTGTTTTGATTGTGTGTGCAAAAGGAAATTGATTATATCCACAGGTACAAGATCCTAGCTTGCTTCTTGATCCAAAGAATGAGGGATTGGAAGGGATTGTATTGATTCAGTTTCCTACAGGAATTTTATTAAAAATATATACATCCACATACTTTGTCGATGTGAGCAAGTAGCCAAAAGGGGTCTTACTTCAGAACTATAAAACATGAAGAATTTTGAGAAAAGACGACCAAGGGATGTTAAGGCTTTGATGATGGCACTCACAAGATACAAGTTTTTTTAAGATGTCTTTGTCTGGATTCCCCCTGAATGTGCAAGACAATTTAGTGGTGAGCTTGAGGATGCGAATGTTTTCTCAAATATAGTAGTGGAGACCATTGAGAGTTATGTCCAAGCAAAACTTATTATCGAGGTATGGAAGAAGTAGCAAAGATTTCAGGATCATGTGATATACATGAAGGCTATTAGCAATCACTTCCAAATATTCAGTCCTCATGAATAGTGAATTGTTTCTCTTCCAGCAAAGCAAAAGAATGGGATCACAAGGTAATCGTCAGTATATTAGTACATTTCGAATGAATTCCTATAGTGAAGAGATACCATTGGAGTTCTCCAAATACTAAACAAAATATCTGCACAGAAATGTTTGTACAACCCAAAATTAATGTATTCATCACATTTTATGACATTTTATATTTTCTTGAGAAAACATCAATCTCTAAATTCTTGGAACTTTATTTGAGTTTGGCTGGATAGAAGTTGCAAAGAGCGCTTTGTGAAAGAAATGTTACAAATAGGTAGAAAGACATGTTTCCTCTATTACCAGACCTTCAGAATGGGATATCACCAGATGATTACTGCCCTACATCCATGTCATTCTGATGGTATTGAAGTACTGGTATAATCGTTGGGATGCAAGTATCTGATGACATTCTATGCTTTTGTAGGTCTGGACATATGCGTGTGGCAACATAAATGTATTCTAGACAAAGTCTAAATGATATCTAAGGAATACACGGGAGAAAGAAAATCGAATCACAAAGAGTGTTCGAACGGAGTGGAACCTGCGCGGAAAGACTTGATGCTAGTGATTAACGAAGAGGTCCAAGCGTCTGAATCTCTATGCATTCCACGGGAAAATGCTCACTTCAAAGATTTCATTTTCTCGGATTATAGTCTTGGCCGACATTTGAGGACAATACAAGACCAATAAAATACAAGGTCTAAAATTATTAAACCATCGGGATTATATTAAAATTTTATATTGGTGGTTATTTGTTATGAACATGTGTGATGTTTTATGAACACTTTTCAAAACTTATAAATATGACATGTAAAATCAATTGAGAGGGACGATTCATTCATATTTAAATTTTTACATATACTATATGCACTTGATATATTTTATTTTCTCAATGGTAAATAAATGAAGTTTTGAACTAAGTCCGTGGATTCTAGATTGCCAAGCAAATTTATATGTGATTCTAGAATTGAAGTGCAATAGATAGATCATCTGTAAGGATTGTCTTTATTGCGATTTTATTTCCGGCATAATTATTTATTTAAAATTATTATTAAGTTGTGTTTTTTTTTTGATTAATTTCTATAAATATTTTAATATTCGGATAAGTAGATTGGGTCAATATTGCATTTTAAATTTGATAAACATAAATATTGTGAAGTATTTAATCATTTTCGTATTTATGTCTAGTTTGTCTCCGCAAGAGTTAAAGTGCGTCTTAGACTAGTTTAAAATTGCATTCATATACTTGATCCGTTGCGTCTAAATTATTAAAATTGTTTATAGTTTAAAATATATTGAACTTTATAAAGTTGTATGTTCCAACTTATAATTTTGACTCTAATTGCCCATTTAATCAAGCACTAGTCTTTATATTGCTCTTGATTCATAATCCATATGCTGGCAACTTTTTCATTTCTTTCCATTGAGGAATTATTATATTCATTTGTTGTATTCATTCTTTATTTAAAACATTTATACAATTATTTACTTTTAATTCATAATTTGTAGGATAAAAGCTTTTTATAATTCTTGCCGTTTTGAAAAGCTTTTGTTGTATTTGCATTCTAATTTATCTGCTATAAGCATCTTGGATCTAAGTGTTCTGTCCAGGATCAGGTACACCCACCTCGGTTTTGCAGAGTTGGAAGCGTAGGAGATTTGGATTGCATCGATCAATCTTGTCAAGTTGGCCTTAACTAGTTGGGTATCCCAGCATCAAGCAGGCAAGGCATGTAGGATTCCAATTTGTGATTTTGGAAATCAACAAGTCCGTTCCTCTTGATAGAGTGGATAAATGAATGTGGACCAATTCCTCTCTACAGCTGAGGAAATAGCAACCTATGCAAGGAGGCGAGTGGTAAGTGTTTTTAACTCAGGTGTATCTCTCCCATGTCAAGTCCACCACCGATAGGAGAATGAAGTGTGGTGGTTGCAAATAAACATTTGCACTTCTCTAGCTTCTAGCACTGCCTGTTTCACCCATTCAATCTTCCTTATGTCGTTCAATGGATTTTTCAAGGCATGAACACAACAAGGGGTCCAAAAGATGTGCCTGTAAGCACCCTCTATCATCATACCAATTGATTTGCACATAGGTGCAGAATCTTTGATAACCTTTACAACACTAAATGACCCAACCTCCTCTATGACATCTCTCAAAATGATGAATTGAAATTCTGCATCCTTCTTTTTTCCTGAGCAATCTATGGCTTTAAAAAAAAAGAGCCAGCAGGGGATGTGACAATGATATTGATGAGTGGTCGATGTCTAACATCGGTCCATCCATCCATCACAATAGAGCAGTCCATCCTAACCCAAGTGTGTTTCATATTCTCAAACAACAAAGCAACCTTTGAGTACTCTTCCTCTAGGATGGTGATTCGTAGCTTATGCTCACCAAGGGTACAAATGATGGATTCATATTCAATATATCTTTTGCCATTTGTTTAAAATAAGTTGAACGGACTACATGATATGGGATACCATTAGCAACAAAGAATCTACCAATAAATGTCTCACTTTTCCTTTTCATGTGCATTAAACATACTTTTCACTGAGTCCTTCTCACCACTACTAATCTTTCTCTTCCCTCTAGACTTAGTAGGGCTGCCACTAGTACCAATGGCGGATGATATATGCCTAGATGATTGTTATAGAATAGATGGTGATGTCACCGTCAAATATTGCCCCTCCATTTCAGCCTCTAAGTGCAATCTTTGTCATTCTAATATTTGTTCATTAGTCAAGTTAGGACAAGCTTTGACTCCATGACATGCAACACCTAAAAAATGTGACTTCACCCTTGTATAGCTGCCTCTAAAATCATCAACACAAGCATGACAATCCCACACCTTAGTCCCTCCTGAATTTTTTTTATCTTTTGGCTTAAGTGTGACATATTGGAGAAGAGGATTTTTCTCATTGACAGAACCCTTTGCAAAATCCTTCAAAATGGTGGAAGGGCATTTAAACAAATCAGATATAGGATTAGCTCTTAAACTTGTCTCACTACTAGCAACATCACCCCCGATCACATTTTCTTCCTCATCACCAATACTACTAGTACTCTCACTGCTACTCATTGTGCTTTGTTTTGATATTTAAAAATGCAATGGAAATATGAGTTGAAACAATGAATTTAAAAAAAAAAAATTCAGACTTTTGAAGCTACAAATCTATTTAAAAAATGGAAAATGAAAGCATAAAGATTTCCATACTTGGTGCACAAAATGGAAACTCAAACCCTTAGTCAAACTCTTGGAAGCAAAAAAATCACCTCCTCTTTTTGCAAAATGAAAACCCTAGCCAACTGCAACACACTTCAACTTCACTAACAAAACTAAACAAATGATAAAATAACTAAAGTGTGGTCTCTTTTAACCTTTTAGGGAATTTGGAGGGGTGGGGCCTGTTGGTTCCCAAAACTGTAGAGTGGAATCCTACGAGCCTTGCTTGCTCGATGTTGGGATATCCAACCGATTAAGGCCAACTTGACGGGATTGATCGATGCGATCCAAATCTCCTGCACTTTTGGCTCTGCAAAACTAAGGCGGGTGTATTTGATCCTAGACAAAACACTTAGATCCAAGATGCTTATAGCAGATTCATTAGAATGCGAATGTATTGGAAGTTTTCTCAACGGCAAGAATTATAGACAAACTTTAAACTTGAAAATTATGAATTAATAGAGAAATGTGACAACGTTTTAAATAAAGAATGAACACAACAAATGAATATATTAATTACTCAATGGAAAGAAATAAAACAATTGCCAGCATATGGATTATGAATCAAGGGTAATATAAAGACTAGTGCTTAATTAAATGGGCAATTAGAGTCAATATTATAAGTTGACACGTACAATTTTATAAAGTTCAATGTATTTAAACTATAAACAATTTTAACAATTCAAATGCTACGCAGCAGATCAGTTATATAAATACAATTTTAAACTAGTCTAGGATGCACTTTAACTACTGTGATATGGACACAAACTAGACATAAATACGGAATCGATTAAATATTTCACAATATCTATGTTTATCAAGTTTAAAATGCAGTAATGACCCAGTCCACTTGTCCAAACATTAGAATGTTTATAGAATTAAAAAAATAATTATAAAGGACACAACTCAATAATATTTAAAACCCTAATCAAATATATAAAATAGACACGCTTACAAATTATGCCGAAAATAGAAATTGCACATTAAGACAGTCCTTACTGATGATCCATCCAATGCATTTCAATTCCAAAATCAGATAAAATTCAACCAATAATTCAAATTCACGAGCTTTGTTCAATTACTCATTTCCTTACCAATGAAAGAATATAATATATCAAAGTGTGCATAGAATATGTAAATCTTTTAAATATGAAATGAATTATATCCTTTCTTATTTTACATCTCCTATTTTTAAAAGGAGTAAGCACCGCACCTCTTCCTAACAAATAACTGATATAATTTTTAATAAAAATAACTAATAGTTGGATGATCTAATGCCTCCTTAACCCTCAACGGTGATTAGGATTAATCTTTAAAGTTTTGTTTAAAAGTATAAATATACTTGAATCTCCATATCTCTAATTTTCTCGGGTTCATCTTTCATTGCGCATGTCCATTGACTAAGGCTTTTGATAAAGAATTTAATTATCTCAACATAAAAATGGCATTAGTGTTGGAGATAACTTCCGAAGACTAAATATTTATTTTGGAACATAATAGCGGTAACTTCCGTTAACTCATGAGATGGCACCATTCATGTCTTTTGAAACTCGGACTGCTACTATCATTTTGTCTCCACCAAAGAGTTCTTCGATCACTCTAGGTACAAACAGATGAGGATATATATTTTGTATGCTTCAAAAACGCTTCTTCCATCGTTTAGATGCCTGCAAAAAACACAAAGGAGCAATATGTATTATTAATTGAGCCAAACATACAATTTAACTTCTTGCATAAAATTTAATGTCCAATTCTTTGCTTTTGTTCCCTACTATTCTGTATTCGCACTCCTGCACTCTTTTCATTGTGAACTCCTTTCCTACATTGTCATGAACCTTCAAATTTTCATACTAATACACCAGTATGATTTCTGCCCTCAAATTTTCTCAATGATGGCACTGGTCTTGTAATTTATCATTGCTTCTTGTATTAATAATTTTCGTAGAGCATCGTTCATTAGTCTTTCACAAAAAACACTTGCCATAAAATATAATTTTTCTTATGCATATTCATTTTATGATAGCCATATTCCGTATTTGTTCTATTTCAACAATAAACTCTGTCTCATTGATAATTACTTCCACAGAAAGAAAAGTGGCATCCAGGCTGAAGATTCATATACACTGAAATTCAATGGATTTTACAAATTTCTCGTCCATAAAATAATATGTCTTAAGCAGGTTCAAGCACTAGTTCTGACAGAGCTTGAGACAGTAAATGTTTCCGTGCTGCCCTTAGAGATTCAGTTTGTTTTTCAACATCTGAAGCAACTGCTTTGTTCTCTGAGTCATTCAGTTTACCCTCTGAAACAAACATTTTATCCCCTGAAGCACCCAATTTACTCAATAAATTTTCATCTTCAAGTTCCATCTCAAGTCTTTTGAAGTCTTCCTCCAGGTCCTCATCTTCGATGTCAATGGATGAAATTGATTTTGCCCCCAAGGAATCTTCCATCTCTTTTTGCAAAGCAACACTCTCATCAAGATACTTTTTCATTGATTCAGTATCCACTATTACACCAAGAACTTCTTCCACTCTGTCCATGAATCCAATGCATTTTTCTTTACTTTCTACTGCCATCTTCATGTAATGTATATGTCTGAGGGCAACTCGTTTGTTTCCACTCTGAATTGCAGATAATGCTAATGTCTTTGACCTCTTACATCATGCATCAATCACTTCAAGCTATTTTTGAAGCATGTCCAATGTCCAATACAAATGCAAAATGTCATAATTCAATTGTGAAACATTAATCACAGGAACTGAGAACAGAGATGTTTTTACACCCTCACTATGGTCTTCTTTGTCAATTAGAAGGTACTGAGCTATTTCACAATCCAGAAAATATGCCATGACCACATTTGCCTCTTCAAACCCGCCACAAAGATTTTGGAATCTTTCCATAGTAATAAGACAATGAGAAGTCCAGTGGCTTTTTGTTAAAGAAATTCTTACTTGTTCAACTCATTCCTTGACCAATACCGTCACAGTGAATTTCCCTTTAACCACATCTTGGCCTTGGTTGTTAAAACGATCCCTAGACTTGTACATTTCAAGCTAGTGAATATGAAGGTTCTCCCCTTGGCATGGCATTTCGGAATCTAAATATTGCAAAAAATGTAGAGTTCCATCAGGGCCCACTTGGGCGACCAAGTTGGGAGCTTTAAAAAAATCTTTTAGTGTTGACTTTTTAAATTTTTTGCATGCAAAAAATTGGGGATGACTGGCCATCCCCCTTTTCTTACCCAAGCATTCCCGAGTTTTGGAGACCTCCCTTGTTCATTTGATGATTTTGGGGACGGTTGGGGGACGTTCCATAGCTGTCCCCTTGTCCCTGGGACGTACCTGTCTCGGAAACTTTGTTTTTTTTGCCAAGGACATGTCCCTAGAGTACATATTTCTTCATCTTTTCTACAGTCTTTCCCATATGCAAGACCAATTGGTTGTGCTAAGAAATTAGACATAAGTTCATCTGATTTTCCAGAACTTCACCTTTCATATATAGTGGTTGTTGACTATTGATAGTACAAAGAAATCACAAGGAATCATTGGAACCTGGAGGCTGTTCCTCAAATAACAAACCCAAATCTCCTTGATATGCATGTGCATAGTGAAATTTTAAATCTCCATAACTTGCCTCCATGAGTCCAATGCAAGCAATACAAAATGTGACATCAACATTCTCAATTTATAATATCCTAGTCGGTTAATTTTCCCAAATTCACTTTCAAATAATTTTTAGAAAAACAATAGATATTTTTTGCAAATAAACTGAAGAAAATAAACCAGCAATGAACCAGTAAATGCTTGTTAAACATTATTACATTATAGATCAACAATACAATAACCGAATATCAATATCCAATCTGAAATATAGTTACATCAGATTGGAAATAAACAATTAAGATTCCCTTTGCAGTCTTAGATGTGAATCTGCCGTAGACGATGAATCAGGGCTATGTCTTATCCACCTAGAAAATCCTGAATATTTTTGGTTCTCAGGCTTCAACAAGATAAAGCTAACAACTTCCCAAAATTCTCCAAAGAGAAACTAGAAAATCAATCTAAAACTCAAGCATACCAAAATGAGTCTCCCTTCTTTTAATGCATTTCAACTGTGACTTCAGTTTCGACTTCTTTGTCTTTTGTGTTCCCCCTTTTGTCACTTCGGCTCACTTTTTATTATTAAATTGACCCCTTTTCAATTAATTTATATTATGTTCTCATAAGTCAATTTAATATTACATGAACATGTCGTTAATTTCCTAATGTCCTGAAAAGGTGACATTACAGTCCTCCCTCCTTGAGATTGCTTGCCCTCAAGCAATCATGAGTTTGGGACATTACAGTCCTCGTTCTTCGAGATTGCTTCCCCTCAGGCAATCATGAGTCCATAAACAATACCAGGATCCCTGTTACATCCCAATTTTTGACCTAGCTTGAAATATAGCTGTTGAGGTTCACACGAAGTCAGTTGGTAGTTTAATTTGATATAATCTGGCGAGATGGTAAGATAGTTGGTCGTTATGATTTCAAGTGCAGATGACATGTTAGTTGATCGTTAATCACGAATTCATGGAATTAAGATGAAAGGTTAACCGTTATGATTATTTAAGATTATATAATTTATAATTTAATTACAGAGAAATTCCTTGCAGGCAGCATGTCTAAGGGATGGAAGCAGTGTCAGAAAAGAATTAGGTAAGGTATCACCATCATTGGACACACAGGTAGAGGACCTAGCGATTTGAAACAGGATACATCTGTGGAACTGCATGAGTTATTTAAATAAATAATTTAGTTAAATAATTGGGTTAAAATATATAAACATATCTCTAAGGATTTTAATATATCTTTTATCATAATATTTTAATTAATATTTATTAACGTTTGTATTTATAAACTTAACCAAGATGATAAGATAATATAAAATAATATTAATAAATAAACTCTTCATCTTTCCTTTTCAATTTATTTTTCCCTCCTCTTATTCTTCTTTTTTAAAACCGATTGAATAAGAAACCATATGAATCTTGTAACGGCAGGGAGCCATAAGGTCATTCCCAAAGTATTATATGATGGCCTTGTCGTGTTTCGACACATAGATATCCGACTTGTTCTTATTTCTACCACTTATCTTTCAATTTCCCTTGCTCTATTATGGTGCCCTTAGCACCTGAATTTATACATTTTTGCATTTCCAATAATCAACTGCTTTCTCGTGGAGATCTGAAGGAGGCGTTTGAGTCCAAGTTATAGCAAATTCGATTGCAGAGCAGTGAGTCATGTAAGGAGACATCTTGCATATTCTTCCTTATTTTATTCTTAAAACCTGTTAAGCTAAGTTGGCTTTGAGTCTTGTTCCAAGTTTTTCCAGACAATATTAAAACAAGCCATCTTTCATACGTTTAGGAATATACGTAAATCATCTTTAAGTCTGCAAATTTGTCCACTGCATTTAAGCATAACCTTAGTTGGCTATGATTGTTTATCCAAGCAATATTTTCAAAGCAGTCTAATGTCTTGAAAGGACATAATATATTCATGATTGCCAATCTTATGAATAATCTCTGAAGTTCTTCATTTAAACTTTACTTTTATTTTTTGAAAATATGTTATAATATCTGATAATAGTAATGAGAGCACCAAGGGTATCACCCGGCTAATGCCAGAATGAGGTGATGAAGGTGCGAGTTATACAGTAAGGATAAATATTCAGGCACCAAGAAGTCATCGGCCTGATGGCCCGAATTATGGTGATGAGGTTTAGATGAACCTGTAAAAGAAAATACAAGGATGATATCAGAATCAAATAAGTAATAAAAGAAATAACGCCTTAGCTCATATATGTTCCATTTGTGTTGAATGATTGTCAAGGTTGTCTATTTTGTGATCTTTAAAGAACATAATCATAGAATGTGAAATGATGGATGTATGAAATCTTCTTGAATAATTGTTAAAAATGTTTGCTCTAAGAATTTCGGATACCTAGCACTCACTCGGCTGTGTAGCCGAAAAGATGGGTGATCGTCAATAATACGAACCAGTATCAGTTAAGACATTTCAATATTTATCATTTAATATGAATTAATTAATAGCTCATGCATATTCCTATTATGATGATCTCTTGCTGCCAAGTCGTATGGCGTGTTATATATAATGATGCTCAGTGGATGGTAAGATGTTCCCTGTCAATTCCGAGTAGGGAGGGCCTTTCTCGTTAGAAATCGTGTGGGGATATATTGTGGTCCGAGGTTGGGTGGTTAAGCCCCTGACAGTGTTTCACCCCTCTCAAGATGTCGAATGTGTGTCGGATAGAGATAAGCCATGCATTCGATTGTTTTATCGAAAAATAGGTATTATCATTTTTATTTATGTGGAGGTAAGATTAAATTGAAGTAATTCATTGTTATCATTATATTACTTTCATATATATACGATTAACGAATATAAGTATATTTTCTAATCTTGAGATACTATCACAGTTAAGTAATCGAAAGGAAAAGAAAATCCGAAGCCCTAATTGATTGGGTGACAGCTAGAACCTTAAATGATACAGTGGAATTGGAAGCCCTAGTTGAATCTGTCGTTGCAAAAGCCGTAAATTGAATCCGTTGTCGTGGAAGCCCTAAATTGAATTCGTTGTCGCAAAAGCCCTAAATTGAATCCATGGTCACGGAAGCCCTAAAATGAGTTCATGGTTTTGGAAGCCCTAAGTGAGATAGTGGTATCAAAAGCCCTAAATGAACCGAAGGTAAACAATGCCCTAATTGATACTATGGTATGTGATGCTCTAATTTAATTTGATTTTAAGATAGTAGTTTTTAGATAATAGTTGTCGTATGAAATTGTTATAGTGTATTTGTAATGGGCACCCCTGAATGTCCCAAAAACTAAACCAAATTGCTGAAAGGAATTATGTCAAACAGTTTGCATTCAACCTCTTATTTCTCCGTTTAATGTTTTAAACCCCTTATAACTCCAGAAATCAAACGTTTATTTGTTTGTTGTGTTTTGTGCATGGAATTGGTATCATACAACATAAACAAGAAAGAAACTACAATAATATGCAAAGTGGAAATGAACTACAGCCAATAAAATGTTATTTTCAGAATTCATAAAACCAAATACATGGCAGATTTATCAACTCACTAATTACTCCAGCATTATTGACATAATACTCCAGCCCATGCTTTCGAACTTGCTGCTACAATACTTTGTCCTTCAACCAGTCCACTACCTTCGTAATATCATTCCCTCAAAGCGGCATAAGCGTCGGACAACTAGTGAAGAAGATATGAGCAAAATACCAAATCTGCCTGTAGCCGGAAATGCAACTAGACTGCCTGATAATGAAGCCGATAACAAATAATTCCAAAGGCCAAACCCCAAGGGAATGACGTCTAGAATGTTACAAGAGAGGATAAACGTCCTCAAATGCCAAGAACGGAGCTGCAACTCACACACCAATTTCTTCTCATATTCAACCTGTCTAATGAAGCCACACATGCTTCCTTTTATTCTATTTCCAAGGGTCCGCTCAACTCATATCGGCAATGTGGGATAAAAGATGTGTAATATATAAAACATATATTAAAATACCCCTTATGTCTCCCTTGGGTACACATCCCCATAAAATAAATATTAAAGTAACACTTTAATATTTTACAATTAAATTAGGCGTTACTTTAATAAAACTTCAGGCTTTAAAATGTATTAGCAATCGGACTCCGAATAATGCGAGTGATAGCTCATCGGAAAGCTCTCACCGAGGAGTATCAAATCCAATCACCAAAATTGACCTGCACTGTGTCCTGCTGACTTACTAAAAATAGTAAGTATGCCTGAAATTGAGTAAATCAACTTCATTTTGGCCCAAACTGGAAATGACTAGGCCAAAACACTCCAGGATCCCATTAAACCCTTCGTTAGCCCTCAGGACCATGTAGAACAAGGCTAACACACACACACTTGGTCAACTGCTAAAATGGGGACATTACAGTATTTGTGGACTAACCCGGGTGGTTGCAGAAGCATCCCTAGTTGAATCAAACTTAGGTTTCTGAGGTATGTGGTTTTCAATTTCTGTAGTAAATTCAATGATGGTAATTCAAGTTTTTAGTTAAGAAATTTTGTCTAACAGATTTTAGCGGTAAATCTTATTCACATGAACATGAATGATATAACTGTGTTCCTATGAAACGAAGTAGCAACTGTATTTCCTTGAGTATGGTATTTGTTAAATTAGACATTGGAAAACTAGATGTTACAATCCCATATCCATCTGCTAGCATCTCGGCAACTCATACTGGTAAATCTGAAATCAGGACCTGTCATGTTGTGATTCCAAAAATGAGAATGCAACTTGTCTATCACTATGCCCCCTGGATCCCATATAAATATCTAGATTTCTATTGCATCTATAGGTTGTGCGACTCTGATCGTAAATCTCTAAATCTGTAGCATCATATCATGATCCACAAAATGCAAAACATACATCCTGTTAACACTTGGACCCCAAACCAACTTGTCACCACAATCCTGGTAGTAGAAATTGGTGCCTATCAACTTGTCATCATCCTGAATCAATCAACTGAACAAACAGATCGCTCAACTGAACTTGCAAAAATGCATGAAGTAAGTCTCATAAGTCCACCACATATTGCTGTCATAAACTAGACCCACAATATGGAGGTTGACACTATTGTCACCGTACCCCTGTACTAGAAGTGTAACCATCTCATGAGGTGTTTGTCTCAAGATGAGGAATGTCCACGAATCAACCTGCAAGTCGCTAACCTCAAGAGGCTGGACCAAATCTTAAAAAATAATTGTAGACCCAACATAACAACCTCTGATAGGTGAAGTATGCATAAAGATAAAATCACCTACTAAAAAATAAGTAGCTACCATCTCAAAAAGACTTGGTGATATGTCTCTAGATAATCTATAGAAACTATTATTATACATTAAGGACAATTCTGAATTTTCAGCTCTCCATGAGTATCATCATTCAAACAAACACTTCCATCAATGAAATGATCACCATCAAGTGAAGTCTCTGAATCATTTTCACTTGTTTCATCCCTATCCTCATGACATTGTGTAGATATATAACTGCTGTCATAAAAATTAGAGTTCTCATTGTTCATTTCTTGCTGGTCCTTAAGGTCTTCCTCAACATAATGAGCCTCCTAGAGATAGGGTGAAGTGGGAATACTAAGTTCACCTTTATCCTCACCAAAGGACTGATCCCTTCTACAATGTGTATGAGATCCATGGTTCTACGATCATGTCCATTATCTATGCAAGTGGCTGTTGTAGAATTCTGATTTTCAGCCTCATGTAATGAGTATTCTGTCATACATCGATGGAGATATAACTCATCTATCTCCTTCTCTTTATCTTCAGCATGTTTGATTGCCATATCCCTATCTTTGAGCAACTTAAGTAGCTTGATTTCATTCTTTCCAATGCCGTTTTAAGAGTGGGAAGGTTTGCACTATTGGTTCCATTCATTATTCCCTTCTCCTTTTCAATAATTTTAACTTCTCATATGGTTTCTTCAATGTTTTATGGGTGTTATCAAAATGCACTAAGGCTGCAATGACCATATTATTTGTCGTTCAACTTATCATCCAAATTATACGCTCCAAAATCATCAATTGAAAATGGAATTTCTAGTTGATCCTCCAAAATGAGCCCCTATAGAAACATCACCTTGCTCTAGTTCTTCAATACTAGATTTAATTTCATTTTCAGCTGCACCATTTTCAGAATTCTCCTTTGACTTCAAATGTATTGTCTCATCAACTTTTACGTCATTGTCTCTACAATTCATCCTCATGGGGATATTACGATAATAGATAAGTGTCTATTATTAGTTAATGGTAATCTATTGTAAATATTCGAAATTATAGATGACAATTAGTTTTCTCTTGGCTAGAATAGAAAGTTTATATTCTTTATGATCATTTCCTAAGGAACCATCATTCCATTCTTTTGTATATGACCTCTTGATCTCTGTTAATAACAATCAAGTATTTTACTAGTTACATCGTAATATAGTATTAGAGCTAATTCTTTGAATATTTTTGAAAAAATATTATAATTTCTTGTTTGAAATTATCAGAGCAATACTTTTCAAAATGATTTTCTGTAATATTTGCTTCTTACATCCATTTTTTTGCAATTGTCGTCTGTTTTTTTTTGCATATTTCTACCATTTTTTGTGGTTTTTTTGCAGCAGGGCCGTGTTTGTTCAAAGCCCTAATTTTCTTGTATCAAATCAAAAAACAATTTATAGATTTGTGGTGGGTTTTTCGAGATCTCAACTGGGTTGTCGTCCGATTTTTTTGGGTGCCTCGATTTTTGTGCCAGTAGATCTAGAAATTGACAACAAATTCTTTTTGAATATTTTGAACTCTCTTTTGGATCACCTTTCAAATTTTCTAGGTCTTCCATTTTTTTGCCTTGAAGAATGTGCCTTCATAGATACTCATGTTTTTCATTGGAAAACATGCTATGTCATCTTTAACAAATATTCTGCTTGAGAGCGACTCAAAATTCAATGGTCAAAATTATGGCACTTGGAAGCAATGGATCATAGTAGTTTTTGAATATCAAAATACCGATCAGGTTGTTCTAGGTGTTACATAGTGTTTGACTACCCTTGGCACTGATCATGATTCAAGGGATCTAAATAATCGAGAGGGAGTGATACTTTTCAAATTATCTGTAGCTAATGATCAACTCTCTCATATTTCAATGCAAGACAATTGTCAAGATATGGGCACATCTCAAAGGTCTTCATGAGACTTTTGACAAAAGCAAAGCTTTCTTCTTGAAGTTGTTTTCTATTATCATGGATGAGCGAACCTCGCTCCAAGCTCATCTGAATAGGATTCAAGAAATCTGTGATCAATTGCTTGGCATCGGTCGCAAGATGGAGGAAGAGGACATTGTGGTCATCACTCTCCACAGTTTACCAAAGTCCTACGAGCATTTTATCGAGACTCTCAACATCACATCTTCAGGTGTTGATTTGAAGTTCATTGATCTCTGCACACTTTTGCTTCAACAAGATTGGTGGAAACAACAATTCGGTAGCAGTTCTAGCTTCACCTCCACATAGCAAGCCTTTGCTACTAAATTCTTTCATAAGGATAAAGGCAAGTCTCAATAGTCTTCTCAGCATAAGTCCACTGCTCTAGCTTTAGAAGGTTCTCAAAAGAAGAACATTCAAAGCAACTATTGCCAAAAGTTTGGTCACATGAAGGTTGAATGTCAAAAATGCTTAACTGCTTAAATTTAAGAAATCAGGTTCACAGCCTAAAGCAAATAGTGCAGAGCACACTGAGCAGACGAAATCTGCCTTTTACACCTTCATGGCTAAAAGACTTGTAGATCATGTGAAGTCATTTGCCAAGTAAATTAATTTAGGTGCCTCTCGTCATTTCACCCACTGCAGAGATTGATTCATTAACTACCAGCCTTATTCAGATTCTATTATTTGGTGGCAGAGAAGAGTACACCGTTGTCGGTATAGGCAACATTCAGATTCAGTTTGCTAGGAGGAATCTAATTTTTCTTAATGTGTACTACGTTCTAGAGATGAAACTAAATCTACTCTTAATCAGTGAGTTATTGTGACATTCTCCACACTTGGATGTCACCTTTGGTTCACATTAGTGTACAATCACTGATCGGGTGACTCAGTCAATTGTTGCAGTGGGTCTTGAGGATCATGGTCTTTTCTGACTTATTGATTTTGGTGATTCTTCGGACTTAGATATGGCTGCTCGATGCTCTTCTGTTAGCACACTTGGCATTAGTGGTATGGATACTTATGTGTGTATTATCTCTCTTAGCTTGCTTAGGAAGAGCTTGTCCTTGATTTGCTAGAGATTCAGACTCAACAGCTTGGAGTTTGTGATGCATGGCAAACAAGGAAGCAACATCACACACTTTTCACCAGTGGTGATTCATGGCGAGCCTCTTAGGTACTTCAACTTGTTCATGCTGATATTTGCGGCCCTATGACCACCCCTATTCTTGGGTCCAGGTATTTTCTGTTGTTTTTTGATGATTTTAGTAGAAAAATGTGGGTGTATCTTCTTAGAAAGAAATCATATGCATTTCTTGTATTTCAAAAGTTTAAACCTTCAGTTGAAAAAGAGTCCGAAAAATCTATCATTACTCTTAGATCAAACAATCGGGGGTAATTTTGTTCTAACAAACTCTCTAGCTTCTTGGGTATTCATGGCATCATACACAAATAAACCACACCCCACACACCACAACAAAACAATGTAGTTGAATGCCAGAACATAACAATTATCAAGATGGCTCGATCCATGCTCAAACACAGATATGTTCCAAAGAATTTCTGGGTAGAAGCAGTCAACACTACAGTTTATCTTTTGAAACAGTCACCCACAGTGGCAGTCAAAGGCAAGATATCCGAAGAGGCCTAGTCAGGTCACAAGCCTAGAATTAGTCACTTGAAAGTTTTTGGCTCCCTTGCTTTTGTTTGGATCCCTGATGCGTTACGCACCAAGTTGGATGCCAAGAGTCAGAAACTCATGCTTGTTGGGTACAATAGTCTTCACAAAGTCTACCACTTGATCGACATTGAGAAATCTTGTCTCCTGTATAGTCGTAATGTAGTCATTGATGAACAATGAGGACCATTCATGCTTGTTTCTCCTGTTCCCGATCTAGCGAACCAATCTATGAAGGCTCATGTTTTGGGAGTTAGGCTTCTATTAGTTCCACCTAATGGGAGTGCTCTAGTAGCTCTTGTAGCTCTAGTTATACCAGTGATCCCTATACAGACAACTCTAGCTTCTCCTGCAGGATCATCTAGATTTGTAGATGCTTCACCTGAGTTTTATCCCGATTCTTCGAATGAGGAACCTGATCACCAAGCATGTCTTGATACTAATGTTGGTCGCCCTCCTCTCCAGCCTAAGTGGTGGTCTCAAACACTTGCTAATCTTCATGATGATGAACTCATTGATGGGAGAATTGCTTGAAAAAAGACCAAACCTATAGAATCTGTTAACTTTGCTCTCATGGCCAACATTCATAGTGTGTTTGAACCTTTAAACATATTTCGAGGCTAAAGGAATTCCAGAGTGGCAACAAGCCATGACATCTGAACATTAGAGCTTGTTGAAGAAAAACACTTGGGTCCTTTATGTTTTTCCACCGGTGGAGAAACCCATTGGTTACAAATGGGTTTACAAAATCAAATACAAATCTGATGGTACTTTGGATAAGTACAAAGCTCATTTAGTTGTAAAGGGCTTTTCTCGACATCAGGACATTTGATTATGAGACCTTTGCTCCTACTGCAAAAATGCGCACAATCGGATTAGTCCTACTCATAACATCATGGTTTGGCTGGAAGGTCCATTAGATGGATATCACAAGTGCTTTCCTGTACGGTGATCTCCACAAAGACGTCTACATGAGGTAGCCTCTTGGTTTCAAGGTTGTTGGTAAAGACCATTAAGTTCTTAGATTGGTGAAAACTCTCTAGGGCTTGAAGCAGGCCCCTAGGGCATGATACATAAAAATTGATAAGTACCTTAGTGATCAAGGCTTCCAGAGTGTAACATACATATTTTTCGGGTCTTAATTAACAACTAACATATCAAAGAACTACAGTTATTACTTCATTTTCATAGGAAGACAGTTAAATCAGTTACGTTCATATGAATGAGATTAATGGTTAAAATCAGTTAAATAAAATTTCATAACTAAGAATTGAAAACACCATCAATGAATTTACCATGAAAATTAAAATCTATATACCATAGAATTCGAGACTAAAATCAATCTAGGGATGTTTCTACAAACACCCAAGTTAGTCCACAAATACCACTATATCAATATCAAATGACAACTACCATCCAATACCATCATACCAAAATCAAAAAGGCAATTACCATTAAAAACTACTATATCAATTAGGGCATCACATATCACTATATCAATTAGGGCATCAAATACCATTGGATCATTTAGGGCATCAGATACCACTATATCAATTATCATTAGATCATTTAGGGCATTAGATACCACTATATCAATTAGGGCATCAAATACCATTGAATCATTTAGGGCATCAGATACCACTGTATCATTTAGGGCATCAGATATCACTATATCATTTCTTTTTTTCCTATTGCTAACTATGGAAATAACATAAGATTAGAAGATACGTTCATAATCGTTATTCATATAAGTGAAAAACTGAAATAACAATCCTATAGATATATTCCATATTCAGTTGGAAGATTATCCAATCTAATTGGTTACCAATTACATTGACAAGAAAGATTGTTTACATCAAAAGAGATAACTAAATTCAACGATATTAATTCATCATATCTTCTACTTGTATATATATATCATAAAAGTAAAAATACTTATTACTGATAATTGTTTGAATTGCTCATCTTATCTTTATCAGATGCATGCCCTAATATCTTGTGGAGAGGGGAAACATTGTCAGGGGCTTAACCACCCAACCTCAGATCATAACTTATCCCCACACAATCTCTAACGAGAAAGACCCTCCCTACCCGGAATAGACATGGAATACCTTCTCAGCCAATGAGCATCCTGGTATCTAATCACATCACTCGACTTGATAACAGGAGAATATAATAAACATGATCATGCACTGAGCTATTAAATGATTCCTTTTAAAAATGATAAACATTATTATGTCACATTTGATTATGTTTCATGTTATTGCAGATTCTTTTCTCTCACCTCTTCACCCTTTTCCTTGGCTATACTGTCGGGTGAGTCCCAGATGTTTGAATCTCAAAGCAACCTACTCTTTTTGTTAATCCTTAACTGATAAAAGAATATTATATGTTTCCAACTTATCACAAATTGTGACTTGAAAGAATATGTTCTTTAAAACTAGCAAAAATATCATTGATTCTGATTTCCAAATTGTATATTTAAATCATGATTTTATTGCATCTTAAATAACTCTTTCTCAAGAGGTTCTATCCAATGATTATAACTACAGTTTAGCTGTTATGGAAATCGGAAACTAGTAGCAAATGATAAGAACTATACAACTATGCTTGGAACATGATTGATTACACAACTTGTGACAATCTGGAAAAAAAAAGAGTCTAGCTAGCCGCTATGATTTAGGCCCTCCACAAACATTCTTCAAGGGAAAAGTCCAGTGTAAAGATGTATCATGTCTTTTGCAAAAGAAGACCATTACAAGGCGGAAAGGGTTGGCAATGCCATGGAGGTAGTGATTTTGAACTAGCATTTGCAGAATATCAGGTGTAAATGGAAGTTGGGAATGAGAGAGGGAGTTGGAAATGAGAGGAAAGTCGGGTGCTTGAAACAAGATAGAAGTCGGGTGCTCTGGTAAATGATACATATCTCCTCCGCCTCTCTCCTGACTTCTTAAATAAAAGGTAATGATCACAAAAGTCGTATGCAAGAACAAGGTGGTCGACTGTTGTAAGAAAAATTAGAATAAAATGCTGCCTTCTTTCTCCGTCGACTTCAAAATATATAATGAGTAATGTGACTCCTTGGCTTCCAAGAAGCCGTAACATAAAGGAAATGTATTGGCTCTTGGATGCCAAATAAAAGTGTTCAATCAGTTTCAAACAAAAAAAAGAATAAAAAGGATGGAAGAAGATTTAAAGGTTATAATTCGAAAAATATTATGATTATATTTATCTATGTATATGTAGATATATTGGTGAGGTGGCATCATTATATTATAAAGAAAATAATATAATGGTGTCACTTTATATTTATATCTATGTGTACATACATAGGTACAAATTGTTGTCGATGAACATATATTAAAATAATATGGTGAAAGATTATTCAAAATTCTTTGAGGTACGTATTATATTTTAATTAAATTATTTTATATTTTAAAATTATTTATTTGATAGCTCATGCAGTTCCAGCGATTGCATCCTGATGTTCTAGTCGCTAGGTCCTCAACCATGGCGATTCATGATTCATACACATTTGCCCAGTGATGGTGATGCTTATGTGCCCAATCCTTTTCTGACAATGCTTCCACCCCTTCGACGTGCTTCCTACAAGGAAATTTTCCATAGTTAAATCATATTACCATAACAAGTTATTAACCATAAATAATCATAACAGCTAACTGCCTTCTCAATTCCATGAATTCGTGATAAATAATCAACTAACATGTTATCTTCACATGAAATTATAATGACTAACCATCTTACTATTTCGCAAGATTATAACAAATTAAACTGTCAACTAACTTCATGTGAACCTCAATAGCGATATCAAACTTTTTAAATTAGGTCGAAAATTGGTATGTAACACAGAGTTCTTCAGACTCAAATTTGTACATCAAGACTACTGATAGTGACATCATCCTTCTAGTTATTTATGTGGATGATTTGATCATCACTGGCAGTTTAGCATCTTTGATTTCATGGAATCAAAAAGAATTTATGCCAGTCTTTTGATATGACGAATCTTGGGTTCATGCATTATTGCCTAGGTGTTGAGGTTTGATAATAGTCTTTTGGTATATTTATCTTTCAGTCCAAATATGTGCTCTGTTAGATAAATTTCGTATGTAGGATTGCAAGCCTGCATCTACATCCATGAGAAAGGTTTCAAGTTATCAGCCAAGTTTGATTCTCCTCCCGTTGATGATACATGCATGCAACTAGTAAGCAGTCTCATCTATCTCTCTACTACTAGGCTTGATATCAGCGTCATAGTCAACTACAGCTCACGCTTTATGACAGCTCCCAAAGATGATCATTGGATGACAACAAAGTGTGTGCTTTGTTATGTGAAGGGCACTTCAAATTATGGACTTCTTTACTCCCGAAGTTCTAATCCTACACTCAATGGGTTTCAGAGACTCGGATTGGGCAGCCTCTGTTAATGATAAAAAGTCAACTTCTAGATATGTGTTCAATTTTGGATCCAGTGCAGTCACATGGACCAGTAAGAAGCAACAGATAGTTTCTCTCACTACAGAGGCCGAATATAGAGCAACTGTTAAGGTAGGATATGGAGTTGTTTGGCTTCCTTGGATGCTTGGGGATATGCACATGTTACTAGTAGGATCAACTACTCTGTTTGTTGATAACACCTTGTTACCAAGTTAGCACGAAATCTAGTCTTTCATGAACGAACCAAGCATGTGAATGTTCACTGTCACAGCGTATGACAACTTGTTGAAGACGAGACCATAGATTTGCAATACGTTCCTACCATTCATCAAACTACAAACATTCTCACCAAGATTCTTGTTCCTGATAAGTTTGTTAAATTCAGAGGACAGCTTGATGTTGTGGATAGATTAACCATTAAGGGAGGGTATTATGATAATAGATAAGCATCTATTATTAGTGAATGGTAATCTATTTGTAATCTATTGTAAATATAAGAATGTTTCTAATATTTAGTTAGTTTTCTCTTGGCTAGAATAGAAAGTTTCTATTCTTTACGATCGTTTCCTAATGAAATATCATTCCATTCTTTTGTATATATTGATGTAACATCTAGTTTTCCCAGGTCTAAATTAACATCTAATATACTCAAAGAATACAGTTTCTACTTCATTTCATAGGAAGACAGCTATATCATTCATGTTCATGTGAATGAGATTTACCGTTAAAGTCAGTTAGACAAAATTTCTTAACTAAAAGCTTGAAATACCATCAAATGAAATTACTACAGAAATTGATAACCACATACCTCGAAAAATTGAGATCGGAATCAAACTAGGGATGCTTTTGCAACCACCCGGGTTAGTCCTCAAATACACTAACAATTTCATATGATGACTATCATCTTACAAATCACTATCTTAAATCAAATGATAATTACAATTAAATACCACTATATTTTAAATTAGGGCATCACATACCATTGTATGAATTAGGGCATCATTTACCTTCGGTTCATTTAGGGCTTCTGATACTGCTATCTCACTTAGGGCTTCTGCTACCACGGATTCAACTAGGGCTTCCGATACCATTGATTCAAATAGGGCTTCCAATACCACGGATTCAATTAGGGTTCCCGATGCTACTGTATCATTTAGGGTTCCAATCATCTCTCAATCAATTAGGGCTTTAGATTCCTTTTCCTTTGATTACTTAATTGTGACAATATCTCAAGATTAGAAATATGCTTATATTCGATATCATATAAATGAAAGCAATCCATGATTCTATCTCTTATATCTAGGTGTAAAATAACAGTAACAATGAAATAACTCAATTTAATCTTACCTCCTCATAAATAAAAGTAATATTACCTGTCTCCGATAAACAATTGAATGCACAGCTCATCTGTCTAACACACATTTGACATTCTTGGGAAGAGGTGAAACATTGTCAGGGGCTTAACCACCCAACCTTAGACCACAACTTATCCCCACATGATCTTTGACGAGAAAGACCCTCCCTACTTGGAATAGGCAGGGGTCATCTTGCCATCTACTGGGCTTCCTGATAATTAACTCACCATATGACTTGGAAGCAGGAGATCACGATAACAGGAATGTGCATCAGCTATTTATTAATTCATATTAAATGATAAATATTGAAATGTCATAACTAATACAGATTCATATTATTACAGATTTCCTCCTTTTCACCTTGTCACCCTTTTTCTTGGCTACACAGCTGGGTGAGTCTCATATAGTTGGAATTCTCTGAGCAGACGGCTCTGTCAATTATTACATACATCCAACATTTCATACTCTATGATTATGTTCTTTAAAGATCTCAAAATTGACAACATTCTTCATGAGTGGAACATGCATGAGCTAATGCATTGTTTATTTTATTATTTATTTAATTCTGATATCTTACGTGTTTTGTAGATATCTCTACACCTCCTCACCATATTTAGGCCATCAAGCCAGTGATTCCTTGGTACTTTCAAACTATTATTCACAAGATGCTTTACACCTTCTTCACTGCATACTGGCATCTTAGCCTGGTGAAATCCTTGGTGTTTTGGGTTCATTAACTCAATCTCAGCTACAATATTTATAACAAGATGTAATTGATTTTACTTGAGAAGATAGCTTTCAAAAGAAAATCAGATATTTCATACGTTCGAATAAATGAAGGAAGACGACTGATTTAAATATAAATTATTGCCATGATATTGTAAGAGGCAGTCGGCAGACTAAGAACACGACAGTCTTTAGATGATTAAGACAGGGTCATGCATACATCAAATCGTAACTACAAAGGAAAACGATACACTTGTATTGAAGTATAGTAGACTTATATACAATTGGGTCTTACTACCCCATATTGTTGAGCCGGCTCAAGGATTTCAGTCATATAACCAAAGGAAAGCATAAACAAATTTCATAAGCTGGAATATCTTACGTGACTCTCTCTATCACCAAATTTTGAGAAGAGCCTGCACTTGTATCAACCCGTCTATCTAGCACAATGGCTTGCGGAAATGATATTGATTTGTTTCAAGCCAAAACTACGATCAGAACTGGATTTAGTCTCTACAAACAGCTACAAGGAACTCAAAATGCTAAAAGAATAGGAAGCCAAAGAAGAGTGCACGGAAAAGAAATGCCGAAAAGCCATAAAGAATCCATAATATAGATTGGGCCAGACCCTACGGCTACCTTCAGTTACAAGATTACTATACGAAACCATTTCAAATCGACTTAAAGAATAAAAAAAAAGGAGGAAAAGAAAGAAAGAAAGAAAGAAGATGAAAGGTTTTATTATAATTATTAAAATCTAATATGTACAAGCAACATCACTTAATTAATTATTGAATTATAATGGTGCTAAATCATTTTATATTTAAATGTACGTTTATAAATAATTATTAAAACAATATAACGAAAGATAAATTAAAATCTTTTAAGATAAATTAAAATCCTTTAAGATACGTTTTATATTTTAACTCAATTATTTTATTTAAATTATTTATTTAAATAACTCATGCAGTTCCACAGATGTATCTTGTTTCAAATCGCTAGGTCCTCTACCTGTCTACCCAGTGATGGTGATGCCTTGCCTAATTCTTTTCTGACAATGCTTCCACCCATTCGACATGCTTCCTGTAAGGAATTTCTCTGTAATTAAATTTAATAATCATAATAGTTAACCTTCATCTTAATTCCATGAATTCGTGATTAACGATCAACTAACATGTCATCTTCACTTGAAATCATAACGACTATCTATCTTACCATTTCGTCAGATTATAACAAATTAAACTACCAACTAACTTCATGCAAACCTCAATGGCTATATTTCAAGCTAGGTCAAAAATTGGGATGTAACAATTGACCTCTCGGTTTCTATTAATAATAAGCAAGTATTTTACCAATTACATCATAATAGGGGAGAGTTTGTTTCAGCCTTATGATTACCATAATGTTGGTCAGTGAAAACCTCCAATTCACCAAATTGGATGCTCATACAAATCGTACCACCATCCATAGCAAGTTGCTTCTTATGATCTTCATTATGTTGTAGCTAGACCAACGAGTCCTCAACTGCCTCAATGTTGATCTACACTTCTTAAGCAGACTCTTCTTGCTAGTCATCACCACAAATGTGACCAAGTGACCAAAAATGCTTGCAAATAAAACACATGCTCTTTCCTCATTTGGTTCTTTCTCATTTTCAAAATTCCTTCAACCTATAAACCTGCTGATGTTAACTCATGTTCAGTCATAAATTCCTTGAACATGTCAAACTTATGTTTAATTAGTTTCTCCACAAGCTCGTAAGCCATAAGTGAGATTATGTTCTCCCTTCTCCACATACCCGGAAAATCTGATTTTATTTGCTTACATATGTTATCTTCTGATCTAGGATTAATGATACGATGGTTTTTATGCAAGTTCTGACATTATCTAGATGATTATAATATCTCAGTAGGATATTATCTCCAAATCTTCTCAAAACTAAATTTTAAAACATGAACAAATAAGTGATGTAACAAATTAACTAGTAAATTCTCATTAAGCTGCCTTAGAACATGTTATTGCATTATATATCAGCAATACAATAACCAGATAACATAATCTAATCTTAAATACACTTACATAGTCATATTGGAGAGAAACTATAAATGCACCTGAAATCTCAGATGTGAATTTTGATGTGAATCCACCACATATGATGCACTGGGGCTACTTCCAATCCACCCAAGAACCAGAGGGTTTGCGTCCTCCGATCCTAAGTAGAAGCTGAAGCTTCCTTTTGTTCTCCCAGGAGAAACCATAAAATCAATCTCAAATCCAAGCATGCTCAAAAGAAACCATCTCTTCTTTTATTGTCCAATGCCATGACTCTTCAGCTTCCTCTGCCCTGTCCCTTGTCATCTTGTCATTAATGCCCCTTTAATATTAAATTGACCCTTTTATAAATCTGCATTAAGCTCTCATAAGCCAAATTAAATATTTCATGAATTTGACTTCAAAATTCTTAATGTCCCGAAAAAAGGGACATTACAAGTCCCTCCTCGAGATTGCTTGCCCACAAGCACTCATGAGTCCACAAACTAATGCCAAGGTCCCATATCCGTCTTCTAACTCTGAAGTCGTGACCGACCATGTCGTAATACCCGAAGCGGGAAAGCAATCTATTTATCACTATGATCCTTGTATCCCAAGTCAATCTGTGAAGTAATGCTGCATCTATAGGCTGTACAACTCTAATTAGGAATCTTCGGCTTGTAGCATCACAACATAATCCCCAAAGTCTAAAACATACATCTTGTTGGCACCTAGATCCCAAACTAACCTATCAACATGATCTTGGGTGCATAAATAGATGATCAATGAATCTCCAACCTCATGAATCAGCCAGCTGAATAAATAGATGTCCAACATGCTGCCCATATGCAAGGAAACCAAATCATCATGACTCAGGATGTCAGTATCATAACTCGGATCTATGTCAAGAGTGACAATGGTGTCACCAATATGTCGTTGAACTTGAAAGATAAACATCTCACATGGAATATATCACAACAAATGTAGTTCCCAATCATCTGCATGCAACTCACTACCCCTCGGAGGCCAAGCGAAATTTGAAAAGTACTAGTAGCCCAAGCAGGGAAGCCATAGATAATTGGAGTATGTAGAAAGATAAAATCATCAGTCAATAAGTAGGCAATTGTCGTATTATAAGAACTTGGTGATAAATGTCATGTCTGCAAATTTTAATGTAATAATTAAATTAAATTAATTAATTAATTGGTCTCAAAATTTAAATAATATAATAAAAGGACCTTTATTAGTTACTTTAATTAATTAATATAGGGCCCAAGTTAACAATATTTGTATTTGTGGTTCCGATTGATTTAGTATATCTCGGACCCATTTTTATTTTAATCGTTTTCACAGGTGTTGTCGTTGGCTATCTTTATAAACTCTCAAGAGTTCATCCGAATGGTATTTAAGCACGACATGTAGGTAGTAGTTGGCATGCGATTTGGATTATTTCTTTGTATTGCAAATTCCATTTAGAGTTCAATATTGTTCGCCATTTTAGAGGTGAAAGATCTTCCCTACTTGACTAATTTGGTTTTGGTGGGATTCAACTCTCACCCTACTTCATCTCTGTCTTACTTGCTTGGACCTGACAATTCCGCCCACCATCTTTGTTTGCAAATACATATATGTATATATTTGTGATTGGATTTCAATATTTGTAGTGGCATTAATTGACATTTTTGGCAAATATATTCACTTTGTTCTGGCATCTCAAAGTACAGTTGAATCCATCACCTCGACGACCCTTTGCGACTTTCGTATCAATCTGCACAACCCCCAGACTCCACCGTACAACTGCAGTTCAAATCGTACAGACACCTCAATCAATAACGTATGACTTCTTGTGTTGTACACAAATTGTATGACCATTTGCATACTGTACGACCATCTTGTTCCATACTATACGACCATCTCCAACCAGTCACACAAACAACTCTCATCAGCCTTGGGCCGTACGACCATATTGTCTTTCTGATATGAATTGTATAGACTACTCAAGGCATAAAGAAAGACTACCCAAAGCACTGAGGGAGAACTACTTGAAGCACTGGCTACCCAAAGCGTTGAGGAAGACTACCAAAGCATTGAAAAGGACTACTTGAAGTACTGAGGAAGACTACCTTAAGCATAAAGAAAGACTACCTAAAGCACTGAGGGAGAACTACCTGAAGCCTACTTGAAGCATAAAGGAAGACTACCAAAGCATTGAAAAGGACTACCCAAAGCATTGAGGAAGACTACCTGAAGCATAAAGGTAGAGTATCCGAAGCACTAAGGGAGAACTACCTAAATCACTGGCTACCTGAAGCATTGAGGAAGACTACTGAAGCATTGAAAAAGACTACCCAAAGCATTGAGGAAGACTACCTGAAGCATCAAGAAAAACTAACTGAAGCATTGAGGGAGAACTACCTGAAGCACTGGCTATTCGAAGCATCGAGGGATACGATCTGGAGCACATGGCCAGATACCTAAAGCACAAAACAAGACTACCTGAAGCATACTACGAGATGTTGTTGGAAAGCTGGAAAATAAAGTGACAAAGAAAACAACATCGAAGGGCTAGAGAATTTTTTTTGTATGGTATCTTCTAATCAAAGCACAAACGTATTCCTGAAGCACAAACATTCTAATAGCCTATCATACCGTCCCCAAATCCATACCGTATAGACATTGTATTCACCGTACGGATGTTGCGTAGGCTTTCCATTGTGCGACAATGAGTGTAACAGGTTGAGGTTTGATTGACGATACTAAAAATATAGAGACTTCGTAAGGCAACTCTAGAACGAAACATTACGATAAATCTCTAGGTAAGCTGTAAAAATCCTTAGGGCACACTTAAGACAACTCTGAATTATCTGCTTCACCATAAGTATGGATAGTAGAATCAACATTTCCATCAATGAAATGATCACTACCAAGTGAAGTCTCTGAATCGTTTTCACTTGTCTCATCCCTAACCATGTGGCATTGTGTAGATATATAAGTAAAAATCAGAACCCATGTGTTTGGCTTCTCGCTGATCCTTAAAGCTTTGTTCATCATAATAAGCCTCATGTAGGTATGGCGAAATGGGGGCACTAAGCTCACTTTCATTCTCACCAAGGATATCGATCCCTTCTACAATGTGTAAGATATCCTTGATCTTATGATCATCTTTGCTGGTAGTAGCTGTCATGTAATCTGATTTTCAGCTTGGAATAAAGAGTGATGTGCCATACTTAGAGACATAACTCATCTATCTCCTTCTCTTTATCTTCAGCATGATTGATAGCCATGTCCGTCTTTCACCAACTTCAAGTAATCTGATTTGATCATTTCCAATGCCTTTTTTGAGTGTATGCAAAAATCCACTATTAATTCTATTCACTGTCTCATTTCTCCTTTCCCCTTTTTGAACTTCCCGCAACACCTCCTCAATGCTCTAATGGGTTTTATCAAGCTGCACGAAGGCTGAAATATCCCAATCATCTGATACTTTCAGGTTATCCTCCAAATTATATGCTCTGAAATCATCAACTAGAAATAGAATTTCTGATTGGTTCTTCAACTCAGCCTCTATACTGACATCATCATTTTCAACTGTGCTCTATTTTTGATTTTCCTCCATCTCAAAATGTTTTACCTCATCAACTATTATGTCGTTGTTTTCACCTTGTCCATCCTCGTGGAGAGATTCATTTTCAACCTTGTGATCACCATAATGTCTGTCAATTGTAACCTCCAATTCACCAAATAAGATACTAGGATATTCCTTACCATCATCCATAGTGGGTTCCCTCTCATGGTCTTCGTCATGTAGAGGCTGGACTAATAAATGCTCAACTTGAGCTGACTCTTCCTCCTTGTTATCCTCGCAATAGTGACCATGAGACTAAGATTGCTTGCAATTAAAACAGAGCTGCTTTTTCCTCATTTTATTCTTGCTCACTTTCTGACATTCTACAACCTGTAATTCCTTTGCCTTCGGTTCTTGTTTAGCCCATTGTTTTTACTTCTCAACTTTTGGCTATTGTTTGAGCACCCTTTTGACCAGCTTATAAGCACCTTGTGAAGCCTTTTGTTTTCTATTTGAAATTGCTAACAACATTCGAAGTAGCGACTGGAAATGAGCATCACTCTCATTAATTGACATAACCATAATATTTTCTATGGCTGCAATAACATCTACATTATGTTCTTTCCTGATTGTGCCTAATAGATTTTGAAACATGGTATATATTAAATCGTACAATCCCATGTCAAGCATAAGATTGCATAATCTGATTTCTGCAAATGTCTCTAGTATAGCAGTCATTCTAGGGAAATGATTATTACAGCAATCCTTTAGATTTTGAAAACTATCAACAATACGTTGTATTAACTCCTTCACGATGTCTTCTTTATAAGGTTCTTGCAGTGCTAAAATTCTTATGATCTCCATCAGACAAGAAGTAACCAACAGTTTAACCTTGCCATCTGGATGTTTCAGCCACTTGTGTTGTTTCAACTCAGTCACTGTAGGCAGAAGAGTAGTCTGCAATAAATCCGGGGGTGATTGCTCAACAATCCTCAGACATCCTTCCATCTGGATTAAGGTGATGAGAGCATTTTCCTCTGTTTGTGGTTCCACGCCAAGTTTGTTACCTATCTCAAAGAGTATTTTGGCCAATTCTGGTATGTCATTTGATGCCATTAAAATTGCGACTTCTTGGTTTTTGATCTGCTCAACAGTTCGTATAAGCTGCCCAGTTTTTCACTACTTCCACCAGCTATAATTTTGGCTGACACTTTACATCTTAGTAAATCTCTGAGCTTACTTGGAGTTTGATTGTGGGTTTTAGTTAGGACAGTTGTTATTTCTGTAGATGTCAGCTGTTTGGCACTAATATTTATGCACTCTAAGGGCTTTGACTGAATAAGCTCCCAATAATATACTGTTGTCTTCAGTTGTGCAGCTATCAGCCTTCTCAGATATAACTGCTCAGAAATTTAGGATCACTCCAACTGGTGATTCTCGCAACCTTGTTTTGGAACGGTGCATTTGGGAGATCAAAAACAATATACAATTCATAACTTCTCCAACTCTCAAAAAACACCCAGTGGCTCCAGTTACCAAACAAGGTAATAGTTACTATTTCTCAGCAAAATTTGAAATTCTGCTCACAATTCTTTCCCATACATAGTACATTCTTACTTCACTGTCATTGCTTTACATGATCTAACTCAAGTCACTAAGGTCTCTGCATAATACAGTACATACTGGCATTTTGGTTTTTCACAACACCCAATTTTTCTTCTGCCGCATAACTCTTGGTAAGGATTGCTGAGATAAGTAACTGGTATTAGTGACCTGCGGTCTAATGTATTCCTCACTCTAGCTGCATTCCTTAAGAAGTTGTAAGTGGCTTCTTCCTGTCAGTCAGTCTGATTCAGTGTGGTATAAGTGTTGAATATAATGCCCCACTGTCATTTTCTACCCATTACCAATCAGCAACACCAACAGAACTTGGTATTCTTTAACCCGATTTCACCCAAGGAGCACATACGTGATATTTCTTCTATTACATTCATGACAGTTCTAAACATTTTATAGTCTCAATAGAATGCCTGCAAGGAGAGATATCAATTTGATTTACTCGAACAATTGATGAGGAATTACAAAGATATTTGCAACATCCCTGAGTTGTTTGATGCCAAATAATCAAGGAGGCCTGATAATTGTGAATCCGACTCACTTCAGAAACACCAGCCACATTGTTACTTTTGGAATTCAAGGATGTTGTCCTTTTCACACTTTGTCCATGGTTATGCTTCAAGTTTAACTTACTGTAATTAGAACCTTTCCACATCGAATTTAATTATCTCCTTGCAAGATACAGTCCTATAATTGCAGATGTGGTTTTCTATACCCAAGGCAGGCTCACGACGTGGAATAATATGCAGAGCTTCTCTAGAATAATATCGTGTCTGATATATTAATAGCACCAATTGAAGATTACATATGCCGCATCCAAGAGACTCACGACACTATAATCACGACACCAACTTGAAATATTCTGAGAACGCTATTGATGTTAGCGCTAATATAGAACGCTGTTCTCGTGCCTCATAAGCATTGCCGTCCACCCTAAAGTCTTCTTTTGCGAGCACTCAAATGCCTGTATGCTTTTTATTACAATTATTTCTGAGTTATTTCTTCAGCCAAATATTCTCTCCTTTTTGTTACGCTTCTCCATTTTTCCTATCTCACGAAATACATGGCCGTTTCACCAACTTCCGTTTCCTAAAGATATTCAAATACATGTTACATTGAGCAGAGGATTCTCTGCGTGAACTTGGGCTTTAACAAACAAAATCAGAAACTGTCGTTTCTGCTCTTCTTGATGTTAATTATGAAGAATCTTCTCATTCCTTTTTTTGGCTAATTATTGACGCTGATAATCACTGCCCCCATTCTGGTGTAACCGAAGATACTAGGAGACTCGTTTGACAACACTAGAAATTTTGTCTTCTCAAGTCCGCTCACCACAATTTAAATGTCCATTTCACAAGCTCAGGACCAGGATAGTTTCAATGTGTTTCTGCTCAAATAGCCAGCATAATCACGCAATTACTTTCAACTCTATGGACTTCAGTTTACGGTGAATGACATTTCTCTTATCCATCGATTGCTATATTTACCACAGAAAGTTCAATGCTAGCATTCACAACAACTACAGACTTCCACGACAAATATTAGGGGTGAAATATAAAGCATGGGTGATTAAACTATTCGAGCCAACATCTCATCCCCATGTCCCGAATATGATGGCAACATGTACGCCAGTCTCAGAAGTAATACCTCAAAAGAAATCTCCAATGTTTTCGATGAGCATAGTGCCCTTAGCCACACCACCTGCTTCTGCGATCACTTGTCGGTCCCACTTCATAGTTTTAATCCCAGATGGCTGTGAGACAGCGAACTTAAATTTTTCCAGACTTGCGAAATACGTCAGATTGAATTTAAGTTCCTTCTCTCGAGTCTACACTGAGTGCCTATTTTTGTTCCCATTAATTAAATGGCTCACCCAATGTCCTTTCAGGTCAAGGCTGCACTTTCAGTGGTATTTCACCATTTGTCTGATTCCTCTTATCACTGTACCCCCAAATAGTTCCAGGCAAGGTTTGTCCTCTTTTACACAAGTATATGCACGATGCCTATTCATATTTACGACAATCGACTGTATTCAAAATTACAAGGCACCTGAAAGTATAATCTATAAAATATTTCCAACTATAGGAAACGACAACATATTTCAATCTTCAATATCCGTCCATAAAATATCCTAAATTTTGTCAATTTATTGTGCTAGGACTCCTTTAATATTCATATATTTACTTATTGTGACAATTGTTTATGAAATATTAGTGTGCAAATGCACACCAAAACTGATTGAACCGACCCCCAACACAAAGTTTTTGAATTGCATTCAGATACTCCAATATACAACATACGCTAAAGTATAGTGTGATAATAATAGGTAATACTTGACACCAAAAGAATTTTTACAGTTACAATCTTCCCACAACAATTTTTTATTTCTCAAATGCAAATACTTACTATTCGGCAGTGTATATCCTCAATCAATTATTTTTTCCATTTCTTCATAAAAACCTTTTTTCCAAATATGACTTGAAAATCAGAAATCTAGAAGAATATTTTCCATTCATTGTATTCACATAAAACTGTACAGGTACATATATAGTTGTGTGCCACAAAATATAAAGCTATAGGAAAAGAAAAGAGCTACAGGAAAGCTACAGGAAAGGAAAGAATCAATTTAGGAAATAATAGTTTAGGAAAGAATCAGGAAAAGAATCAGTTCAATATTAGAAACAATCTAATATTGCAACACTCCCCCTCAAGTTGGTGCATAGATATCTCACATGCCCAACTTGCCCAAAAACTTTGAGAACACTCGACTTGAAACTGCTTTGGTAAGAATATCGGCCAGCTGATCTTCTGATCGAATCTTAGGCAGCTCCACAATCTTCTCATCCAACTTCTCCTTAATAAAGAATCTGTCTACCTCCACATGCTTTGTACGATCATGTTGAACCGGATTATGAGCAATATCACATGCTGCTTTATTGTCACAATATAGGTGAATTGGTCGCCTAGGCGGACAGCCCAAATCTCTCAGGAGAAGTCTTAGCCACAATGCTTTACATACTCCAAGTGCCATACCTCTAAATTTTGCCTTCGCACTTGATCGTGCAACAACATTCTATTTTTTGCTTCTCCATGTAACAAGATTACCTCCTACAAAGGTGAAATAACCTGAAGTAAAACACCTGTCATCTATTGCTCCAGCGTAGTCAGCATTAGTATATGCATCCACACTTTGATAGTCCTCATTTTTAGTGAATAAAATTCCTTTTCCAGGAGCAGACTTTAGATACCTCAGAATGCACATAACTGCATTCATATGTTGCTCTCTAGGATTATGCATAAACTGGCTAACAATACTTAATGCATCGGCAAGGTTTGGCTTTGTGTGTGCTAAATACATCATTCTTCCTACGAGTCTTTGGTATCTTCCTTTATCAACTGGTACCTGATTAGACTCAATACATAACTTCAATCCTTCTTCCATGGGCGTATCAGTGGGTTGACATGCTGACATACCGGTTTCCTGTAATAAGTCCAAGGCATACTTTCTTTGAGACAAAAAATTCCCTTTATCAGATTGAGACACTTTGATCCCAAGGAAATATTTCAAGGGACTGAGGTCTTTCATTTCGAATTCTCTGAACAAGTAATCCTTGAGAGCCCTCCTTTCTTTAGGATCATTTCCTATAACTATCATGTCATCCACATACACAATAAGTGCAATGATCTTGCCCTGCTGATTCTTTATGAATAAAGTATGGTCTGAATTGCTCTGATGGTAACCAAAGGCTTTCATTGACTTTGTGAATCTTCCGAACCATGCCTTTGGAGATTGTTTCAACCCATATAGTGACTTCTTTAATCTGCACAACTTCAGACTATGTATTTCTAGTATCATGCAGCTAGGTGGGAGTTCCATGTAGACTTCTTCGGACAACTCTCCATGTAGAAAAGTGTTCTTCACATCAAACTATTGTAAAGGCCAACCCAAGTTCACAGCTAGAGATAGCAAGACTCATACTGTATTAATTTTAGCTACAGGTACAAATGTCTCTGTATAATTGATCCCATAGGTTTGGGTGTACCCTTTTGCCACCAGTCTCGCCTTAAAGTGTTCAATTGTACCATCTGCTTTGTACTTAACAATATAAACCCACCGACATCCAATTGGTTTCTTTCCTGGTGGACGGTCAACAAGTTCGCAGGTATTATTTTCTTGTAATGATTTCATCTCCTCATTCATAGCGGCTTTCCACCTTGGATCAGCTAAGGCTTCCTGTACATTGTTAGGAATAGATACAGTAGATAATTGATTTACAAATGACTGATTTGATTCTGATAAACAATGGTTAGACACATAATGACTCATACGATATTTAACTTTACTAGAAAGTTCGGGTTCATATGTGGATTTAGGGATACCTCTGGTGAGACGTTGGGGTAGCTGTTTTCTAGATGGTTTAAGAACATCCTTGGTAAGCGATTGGTGTGGTATGAGGGACTCGTATGGAGGTGGACCCACAGCTTCACTTTTTGGGTGTTCATCACTGCTTTGATCCAAATTTTCACCTACTTCTTGATTAACAGTTTCAGAGAGTTCCCCTTCTTTAGAGATGTCCAAGCTACCCACATCTTCAAGAATGTGAACATCCACATCTTCAGAGATGTGATCATCATAGTCTAGAGTCTAAATTTCCTTCTGGTACTCCCCCTGAAGTTTAGGCTTAGAGGAAAAATACATCGAGTCTTCATGAAAAACTACATCCAATGTAATAAACATTCGTTGAGTTAGAGGATGATAGCATCGGTACCCCTTTTGATAAGCAACATATCCTATAAAGACACATTGCAGCACTCGAGGAGATAACTTGTTGCGCTGATGCTTATGGAGGTGTACGAAAGCTACACAAGCAAAGACGTGAGGAGGTAAATTTGGGACAGCAGGAGCAACAACTGCCTCAATGAGAGCTTGGGATGGTGTCTGGAAATCAATAGCATTGGAGGGTACCTGGTTGATCAAATATGCTGCAGAGGTAAGTGCTTCGCCCCAATAGGATAATGGCATATGGGCTTCTATCAGAGAAGCACAAACAACCTCCAATAAGTGACGAATTTTCCTCTCGGCTACCCCATTCTGCTGAGGTGTATTGGAACAAGTAGTTTGATGAATAGTTTCGTGTGCTTCCAGATACTGCTGAAGTTTAGAACTCAAATATTCGCCTCCATTGTCACTACGAAGAACTTGAACTTGTGCATTGTATTGAGTACGAATCATGTTATAATTTTTTTGAAATAACAAGTTCATATCACTTTTAGACTTCATTAAGCATACCCAAGTCATTCGAGTACAATCATCAATAAAAGTAACAAACCAAGATGATCCACCCAAGGTAGTGACTTTGGATGGACCCCAAACATCAGAATGTATGATCATAAATGGAACTGGACTTTTATTCAAAATTAATGGAAAAGAAGCACGATGGCTTTTTGCAAGTTCACAAACTTCACACTGGAAGCTAGAAACATCAAATTTTGCAAATAAATTAGAAAATAATTTCTTCAAGTAACCAAAGGAAGCATGTCCCAAACGTCGATGCCATAACCAGATTTCAGATTTCTGCTTGTCCCCCTCAAAGCCATCCATCATTAGAGCTTGACGTAGCTTGTCCAAACTCTTTGACACCAAGTCCAAGTAATACAACTTCCCTCGCCTAACACCACAACCAATCATTTGCCTCATTTGGATGTCCTTAAACACACAAAAATTAGGCCAAAAAATTACAACACAAAGTAAAGTAGTGGTGATTTGGGAAATTGACAACAAATTGTAATCCAAAGACAAAACCACTAAAATAGAATCTAGATTCAAAGTATCAGTGAGAGGTAAGGATCCTTCTCCAATAATTGGGGCTGGAGAGCCATTGGCAGTGGAAACAAATTTTTGTGAGGATGGTTTAAGGGATGAGGCCTGTCTAGAATCAAATGCCATACGATCCGTAGCACCGAAATCAATTATCCATGCACTATTAGAAACAAGTGTGGACATATTTAAAGACTTACAATCATCAATAAAATACCCAAGTCATCCAAGTACAATCATCAATAAAAGTAACAAACCAACATGATCCACCCAAGGTAGTGACTTTGGATGGACCCCAAACATCAGAATGTATGATCATAAATGGAACTGGACTTTTATTCAAAGTTAATGGAAAAGAAGCATGATGGCTTTTTGCAAGTTCACAAACTTCACACCAGAAGCTAGAAACATCAAATTTTGCAAATAAACTAGGAAATAATTTCTTCAGGTAACCAAAGGAAGCATGTCCCAGAGGTCGATGCCATAACCAGATTTCAGATTTCTGCTTGTCCCCCTCAGAGCCCTCCTTTCTTCAGGATCATTTCCTGTAACTATCATGTCATCCATATACACAATAAGTGCAGTGATCTTACCCTGCTGATTCTTTATGAATAAAGTATGGTCTGAATTGCTCTGATGGTAACAAGTGTAGACATATTTAAAGACTTACAATCATCAATAAAGTACCCAAGTCATCCGAGTACAATCATCAATAAAAGTAACAAACCAACGTGATCCAATCTTAATATGAGACAAGCTTTAGTGATGGCCCTCAAATTTTGCAAATAAACTAGGAAATAATTTCTTCAAGTAACCAAAGGAAGCATGTCCCAGATGTCGATGCCATAACCAGATTTCAGATTTCTGCTTGTCCCCCTCAGAGCCACTATAATATCTCAGTTGGATATTTTTCCCAAATTTACTTTAGAATATTTTTCGGAAAACAACAAATATGTTTTGCAAATAAACCCAACAAAATAAACCATCAATGAACCAGTAATTATCCATGCACTATTAGAAACAAGTGTAGACATATTTAAAGACTTACAATCATCAATAAAATACCCAAGTCATCCGAGTACAATCATCAATAAAAGTAACAAACCAACGTGATCCAATCTTAATATGAGACAAGCTCTAGTGATGGATGGCTTTGAGGGGGACAAGCAGAAATCTGAAATCTGGTTATAGCATCGATGTATGGGACATGCTTCCTGAGACTTACTTTTATTGATGATTGTACATATTTGAAGACTCGATGTATTTTTCCTCTGAGCCTAAACTTCAGGGGGAGTACAAGAAGGAAATTCAAACTCTAGACTACGATGATCACATCTTCAGAGATGTCCAAGATTACCACTAGATCACTAGAGCTTGTCCTAGACATCAAATTTTGCAAATAAACTAGGAAATAATTTCTTTAGGTAACCAAAGGAAGCATGTCCCAAACGTCAATGCCATAACCAGATTTCAGATTTCTGCTTGTCCCCCTCAGAGCCACTATAATATCCCAGTCAGATATTTTTCCCAAATATTATAGTGGTAACCACTATAATATCCTAGTCGGATATTTTTCCCAAACTTACTTTAGAATAATTTTCGGGAAACAACAAATATATTTTGCAAATAAACCCAACAAAATAAACCATCAATGAACAAGTAAATGCTCGTTAAAAGACCTCAAAATACGTCATTGCATTATACATCAGCAATACAATAACTAGATATCAATATCCAATCTTAAATACTGTGTAACAGTAAGATTGGAACGAAACAATGAAGATGCACCAATAGTCTCAGATGTGAATTCTTATGTGAATCCACCACAGATTATGAATTGGGGCTACAGGCAATCCACCTAGAAGATCGTGAGGTTTCCGTCCTCAGACTTCAACAAGAGAAAGCTGGTAGCTTCCCAAAGTTCTCCAAAGAGAAACAAGAAAATCAATCTCAAATCCAAGCATTGCAAAATGAGTCTCCCTTCTTTTAATGCATCCAGCTGTGATTCTTCAGTTTCCACTTCTCTGTCTTTTGTCATGTTTCCTCTTTTGTCACTTCAACTCTCTGTATTCAATTAATTTGACCCTTTTTGAATTAATTTATACTGTGTTCTCATGAGTCAATTTAATATTCCATGAACATATACTTAATTTCCTAATGTTCCAAAAAGGGGACATTACACAATTGCTCTAGAAATGAAGTTGTGAGGTTTCTAGCAGGATGCCTCTAAAAGACATTTGTGCGTAAGAGCTTGAAAAACTTTAATCAAATAGATTAGAGAGAGGCTCTGACCTATGGAGTAGAACTTGTCTGATACCAACTGATGATTTAACTGGTGAAAGCTATGCTAGCCATTTTTTCAGGGCTCCCCAAAATTGATTTCACCAGCCTCAAAAGGCAATTGGGCACCATCAATGGAAACTCCCTTCCGATACCTCTCCATGCTGAGCTGTTAGATATAAGAAAATTTCTCTAGAGCCCGAGAATAAGGCAAGATGGCCCTAGCAGGATACCCAAGAAAGGATACATTCCATATGCTCAAAAGGTCCAGTAAACTGATTTAAAGAAAAAAGGAGCAGTGTAGAAGTGGCGATCTATACTCCGTGTTCCTTCCAAGAACTTGCTTACAATAGGGCAGCAATACTGAAGTGATAATGGGAAAAACACCCACAACACTGCACACACTGTACTGGCCACCAACCCAGTACCAAAATGCAAAAGCATTTTGAGAACGCATTCCAAATTCTTTTACAATTTTCAAGAAAATGTGTTGTTGCATTTTCGTGTGGTTGAGAGAGTAATTATGTCGGGGTTTCATATTGTGGTAGGAACTATTTCAGAACCCAATATCAATTCTGACACCTCCATGGGGATACACAGATGGTTCTGGAACTCACTAAATGGCCAGATTTCACTTCATTTGTAGCAAGCTATAAATCATGGTGATTTTCTTTCTTTTAAACGTTCACTTTGCCGCCTTACAATGTCAGTGACTTAGGTGGTTCAGAGACCTGTGTCTGGTTCCAACACTAATTTAGAACAATGAAAAAGCTTTATCTCCACAGTCCTATTTAACGTGTCGGGCTCCGATGAGGTTCTGGGAACCTCATTGGGCCATGACATAGGAATTTGCACTTGTTCCACTTACCATCCAAATTCTGGAGACAGCCTTGGAAACCGACATACCCTTTGGTACTCAAATAAAGAGAAGCTTGGAAAACAAATTCTGGAAATCCCATTGCTCAAATAGATGCTTTGGAACCCAAAGAAAGTTTTTGAATGACTCTCATCCACCGCCAATGACCTAAAAGCAAACTGATACTTGATCTTTCAGATGTAATATACTAATAAGGTATAACCATAATGTCTATACAGATCAAATCCATAAAGGATTGTGGAAACTCATCATTTTCTTTTTAGTAGTATCTGGAAAATGTGGCTTCTGGGCATGATTGGGTTGCAAGAACTGCAAAGACTTGAATGAATAATGGCGTGACGTGGATCATTCTTCTAGTCAAATGTTCTCGCAAAATCTTGATTGCTTGAAGATGGGTGTGATTTTGCTAAAGATAAAGCAATGCATCACTGCTATCCATGCCAGCTCAAACCTGTGAGCTTCTTTATTGGTTTGCAGATGCAGCTTGAGAACTAAAATTGAATCTTTTGTAGATCATGTCCCAACAAACAAACCAATGCATCTAATTGCAGACATAAATTCCTTCGATACATTCCATTTATGTTGTGAACATTAAATCCAATCATTATCCAATGTTAGGTGTAGAATGTGATTCAACACCAAATTGACAAGCTAAAATGTGTCCACACATTTGTACCTTCCAATCGAAATGATAGGCTCTGATGATATATCTAGCATAGCTTCATGAATAAGGATTGATTCTAAAATCACTTTGAACTCTTAATGCTTAAATATCCATGGGCCTTTTTTTTATTTTATCCTCGTCAATTATGCTAACAAATAAGTTGAATAGGAACAAAAAGGGAGTCCGTTTCTTGCAAGTTTATAGGAGCAGGGAGGTACACATATGTTTGAAATTTTTGCAGGCAAATTTTTTGGCAGTAAAAAGAAAGAAACAAATTCATTATATTGAGGTGAGGCTTTTTGGTGACGAGG
The DNA here is from genome assembly GCA_028749045.1 of Cupressus sempervirens. NCBI lineage: Eukaryota > Viridiplantae > Streptophyta > Pinopsida > Cupressales > Cupressaceae > Cupressus > Cupressus sempervirens. The sequence goes on along the minus strand of CM053787.1, from coordinate 484,215,997 downwards.
ATGAAGACTTTGAAAGTACTGATAGTGATTCCGACCAAGAAGGTAAACTGCCTTTAGAACACAAGCAAGAAGGGTTCCTGGCCACTTTGCATGGACTGGCCCAAAACACTTTTCAAGTCAAGGGTAGTCTTGAAGAGAAAGACATAAATATTCTATTGGATAGTGGTTCAAGTTTCAACCCATAACTTTATCAACACTAACTTGGTTGCAGCCCTTAGAATACCAAGTTATAAGCAAAAAGACGTTGAGAACACATTAGCTAATGGGTCAATCGTGAACTGCAACACTGTACCTCCCAAACTTGCAGTCATTATGAGGAATTACACTTATATGGATCACTTCCCTATCATGAAAATTGGGAAATTCAACATGATTCTTGGGGTTCAATGGATGAGACAGATTTGCAGCTTCAAACAAAACTTCAAGCAGCAAAACTTCAAGTTCAAAGCACAGGGGCATGAGTACATCTTGCAGGGTTCACTAAACAATGATCCACCAAACAATCACTGCCAATCTACAGAAGAGAGGAAAACCATTTCAATCTCGTCTTTGGTTGAAATCATAACTAGAGCAACATCGTATGCACATTCTCCCAGCGTAAGGAATGCATTCTAAATCAAAAGCAAAATCGCCCACAAAGGAAAGATGGGCCAGGTCAACTAGGAGTTGAAGTCATCATGAAGAAAGATGGAGGAGTTGGATGTGGCCTCAATTGCAAAATTATTCAGCAAGAAGATAGTAACCAAATGTTCATGGGCAAGCATTTTGAAGGAGGGGAGACTGTGATATCCCTAATTTGAAACTATTTGTATTCCTCATTAACAGCATAAATATTATGACAAGGGGCGGCATCACTTGTATAAACATTGTATAATATGTTTAGCTATAAGTGAACCACAGTGAGGTTTCTAATTATACGAGGATTGATGCACTTAGTCCATCATCTCCATGCAGCCAGTATTATTATGATAATATCTAAAAGTGATCAATCCTTTGATCACTCTTAAATGATACCATGACCTTGCTGACTTCATGAACGAACTGTAGCATAGTGGTTGGCTAGGCCCACCCACCATCATGTAACCAGTATCCATGATTGGATAAGAAATTGTAAACTCACATTCATATTCATTCCATTTCACGTATTTCAAGACAGCCATACATCTCTATACACATGACAATCTGCATTGCATTAAATAACCAGCGTTACCACTGCTTGATGGTGATTTCCATATTTCATATGTATTGTGTATCTCCCACCAACTTACAATTCAATTCCATCATTCATACATCTCACAGCATCATACACATCTCACAGAATTTCTATATCTCCATTCATTACATATCCACATTCATCATTACCCTTTACGGATTGCCCTGTTAAGAGCATATTGCCTTATGGCATCCTTCAGGCAAGAATATATTGCTTTATTCAGAGACGACATCTCCAGTGCATACATTTATTGTTACATCAGACACAGCCGGCTTTATAAGCCATATTCAGAAACAACATCTCTTGTGCATATATTTATCACTACATCAGACATAGCCAATGTTATCATTGCAAGCCTATAGTTGAATACTAGAGACAACAATCAGATCACTGTAGCAAGATTACATCAGACTTTGCATATAATCATGTCTCATCAGAAACATAAACATATACATATATTTTACATTGATTGTTTGCACAATTGATATGGGATATTTTCCATTGTACGTGACAAAGTTGTAAATATCAGATATTACAATTGCCATTATCAATCTACTATTATATAACTGACATTGTCATTGTAATATCATTGCAATTTCCATTACTGTGAGCATCATAATTATACATTTTCTATTAAATATATTTATAAATAGATCAGATTACTTACTGCTCATTACTTGCTTAAAGATCATATCTATTTGACATAGTAAGTAGGGAATTTGAAGTAATAGTCCTACCATTCGGGATACCACATGAAAGGGGGCATCACACCATTTCAAGACTACCAATTCCTTAGATAATAAGTGATTGTTACATCTGACTGACAAACATAACAATGCACATGCAACCTGTATTCTCTGCTATAATCCCTAACACTTATTTATGAAAGAGGTCACTTGGCAAGACACAACATTTTTTTGTTTGCTAAAGCAGCAAGGAGTTATTATGTTTTATACCCTAATTTAAGTGTATGCATCAAAATCACATGCCAATAGTTTGAAGCAATTAAAATGGTCTTACCAAATTTTGATATATCAAGATAAGTGGGCAGGTTTCAATCGTCTGACAAATCAAATGTGACGTTTAAATAAATAGTAAATGTAAATATCCAAGTTTTCTTCCCTTTTCCATATTTTGTCTATATTAGTCAAGCAAAAGTCTTTATTTGGGGTGGATGATGAACCTGTGGTGCAGCCTTTTTGGAGCTTTTCCAGATTGTGGTTTATACTTAAAATTCATTTTGGCTGGTTTTATCATTATGGCTGGATTTGGTGTGCTCCCGGTGCAAGAATAAGGTTACTCGATTTGTTTTGTGGTCAAGCTTGGAACAATTTTTGAAATCAGTTTTACTTTTTATTAGTTTGGGTGGAAACTTCTATGTATGTCTTTTACTTTTACTGTTAGTTCTCCTTTGCAACCTTTAACCATACCCTGTAAATAATTAGGAATAAGATAATCCCTCTTCTGCTGTTTTCTTGTATTTTTTATGAGCTTTTTACTGAGTTTTGGCCCTACAGTTTTACTTTTGATAGATATTATGGTCATTTTGGTTGTATTTGATGTGGTTTCTTCAGCCAACCTGTGGCAGATCCAGATAATATTATGTCAGGAGATATCTCATAACTGCGCATTCACCACCACAGAAGTAGATATAGATTTCTATTCTCTCGTTTAGTCCCTGGAATGAGGGTTTCAACTTGTGTAAGGCAACCTGATGGCAGCTCTACCTCATGTTATTTTAAGAAATACTTGACAATGGGACTTCCAACCCAGGGTCCTTCGGCATGAAATATAGCTTATTTTTCTTCTCATCGTATTAATTTGTGGAGTCAGTTGTTAAATTCAACAGTTGGCCCTGCCTTCCAGGTAAATATCTTATGATGGTATCTGTTCAGCATTGGCATTCAGCGTTAGACTTGTTCAGAGACTATATATCTTTATTGTTAATTGAATACTCCCTGCTTGATTTTGGATGCTTATAAAGCTAATATACAGGCCTTTCTCCGCATTTATGCATAAAAAGTGAATTACAATTACTTAGTGGTGGAAATGAATAACAGCTTGTTCAGCACAAAAAACATAAGTATTCAGAAGCTGTATTCCTGAAACTTACTAAAAGAGGAATCTGAAAGCCAATGGATGGTACTGAAATGCTGTCCTTGTATACATATTCATGTTCTTGAAAACATCATTGAGGAAGCATATAGTATTGCAAGAATCATGCAACTGAAAAGTTGGTACACTTGAAAAAAATGTCATGATATACATAATATCTGTAGCTATGCTGTCTAACATCCCCATATATTTAAGCTTGCTGCTTTCCTTTCAATTATTTTTTTAGCTGTTTTCATGTAGCTTCAGTCCTAGACAGGAATAATGTTTTGGAGTTGTGCTTATTGCTCTCTCACTATCACCCTGTTAAGAGTATCTACTGTCTCTTCCAACCACTGTTGGCTGGATCATCTACTGTAAGTGCTTTCTCCAAATTGTGTTAAAACGAATGTTACCACTAGAAAAACCTCTATCAAGATTTGTGATTTTCTGTTATATTACTATCAACCATTCCCCCCAACTGAATGTCTTATATTGTGTGCTGCAACTGATGAAGCTTTAGATTGTGATCATGTAAAAGGCCTCGTACTGCTTTTTAATTTCTTTATAATCTTCGATTGATAAATATTGCACCAAAGAAAGCTGCATTATGAACGAGTCCATTGCTTGTTCATTTTTCCTTGCTGATGTAGGCTAATGAGGAATCGAGATTTAGGTGTTCCACATTGGGTTCAATAACATATTCTGAAAGTAAATGACTCATAATGTCTGCATCCTCATCTCTGCCCTCTCCTCTACCATCATGGAGTGATGTATTTATGCATCATAATCTGAGTCAATTTTTATATTGTTGGATATGGTTCGCACAGACTGTTACAAACGTGCCAATGGTTAAACAGAAGTATTTAGTACTAGTACCCCTGAAACTATTTAAAAGAGGAATCTGAAAGCAAATGGATGGTACTGAAATGCTCTCTTTTTAGAGACATTCATGTGCTTAAAATATCATTGAGGATACACAAACTATTGGAAGAACGTGCAAGTAAAAGATTAGTTCACATGTAAAAGATGTTCATGTTGTACATAGTATTTCTATAACCATGCTGTCTAACATCCCCATATTTTGGGCCTGCTGCTTCCCTTACAATTTGTTTAGCTGTGATCATGTAACTTCAGTTCTAGAAAGGAATAATGTTTCTTGAGTTGTACTTGTCACTCTTCCATTATGATCCTGTAAGAGGTTCCATTGTTTCTTCCATCCGTTGTTGGCTGGATCATCCACTGTAAATGCTTTGTCCAATTGTGTTTGAACCAAAGTTGCATGGATACGGATACGGATAGAAATACAGATGCAGTATTTGGTATGAATACGGCCATTTTTTAAGATCCCCAATATGGATACGGCTGGATACGACATTAATAAATATCACATACACATATTTAAAGCAATTTTCTAAGTTATTAGAGGAGTTTTTCATTACTTCGAAAACAATATTGACACATAAATGCTACATAAATATTTATAACTCAATTGTAGAGCTGCATCAAAAGATAACCCAACAAAATGGGTTGCTGAATAGAAAAACATTTTCTCTGTCTTTTGGTGCGGGTTTTGTTTATACCATTTTTTCAAAAACAATTGTATTAATAAGGTTTTTTAAATTAAAAATTGGTAAGATTTATGCCACATCTTAAAAATATCAAATTTCGTAGTATTTGGCACGCTTGGAAAATCAACTTTTTTAAGGCAAGCATGGATACAATATTCAACGTGTATCTGGGCAGTTTCGGATACGTTTCCAAATTGGATATGGGGATACGTGCGCCCAAGGAAGGACAGAAGAGTTTCCAGCAACTCTGGACTTTGAACAAATTTTGTTGCTAATCAAACTTCTATCAAGACTTTGTGATTTGCTGTTATATTAGGATATACCATTCTCTCCAATTGAATGTTATATATCATCTACTGCAAATGATTAAACTTTAGATTATGATCATGTAAAAGATCTTTTAGCACTGTCTAATTTCTTTTATAATCTTTGATTGATAAATATTGCGCCAAAGAAGGCTGCATTATTGTTGGGCCCATAGCTTGTTCATTTTTCCTTGTTAATATAGGGCAATGGGGAATCAAGATTCTAGGTGTTTCACGTTAGCCTCAATTATTCATTTTAAAAGTAAATGACTGATAATGTCTGCATCCCCATCTCCGCCCTCTCTTCTACCATCTTAGAATGATGTATTTATGCATCTAAATCTGATTCATTTATATGGTTGTTATGGTTGGAAAAGGATATGCATTGGTTAAAAGATTTCTTGTTTTTTCAACTGCTTGGGCCCAAATTAATAAATTATTAATATGATATTCTAAGCATACATCCACTCTTCTTTTATCAATAACATAGCTACCAATGTGTACACACTTTTTGTCAATGCCATAGCTACCATTGCACATTTGGAATGGCAATACCATTGCGTTTGACAGTATAAATGGCATTGACTAAATGAGACAACGTTGTTAACTATCTTACCTGCATAAAAATGGAGGAAGCATGATAACTATTTACCAGCGCCTCCTGATATCGTTTACTGTTCTTCTGCCATCCATCCTTTATCAGTTCAAACTTCCCATTCAAATACCACGTGTTAAGTTTAAGTTGCAGTAGGAAGCAACATGATTTTTATTGGATCTATTGAGATATATTCAGATCAGTACTGGCATCTTTGTTGTCTCATGAACAATTGACGACCTGTAAATTTTTCTTACTATCCTAAGCATCATCACTTGCCATTAATTTTCAAGCATTGAGAGTTGCAAACTCTTATTACTTTTTTATTTATGATGATGGAATCCCTAAGTATTGGAGCTAGTGATGGCAATGCAAGTGAGGGTTGTGCAGGTGACAGAGAGGCAAGTTGGACGAGGGTGAAGAGGATAGATTTGAACTAGGCAGTGCCTTCTTTTCCCTTGTAGCAGCTTGCCGCTTTTCTATCAATGGTGCTGGCAGGGGCTCCTATGTTGATGCCAGTGTTCTTAAAATTGTAGCTATTGATGTCCCCATCAGTGCAGATGGAGAGAGAGTTGACTATGTCGAGGATTTGCATTCTAGGATGTATTCTTGGGTTAGGAGGAAGAAAGTTCTCCTAGATGTTCTTCTGGAGGTGCATGTGATGCTGAAGTTGTGCCCTCTTTTATGCTGTTGCAGACTTTTGTTTGGGGTTTCCTTTTAAGGTGGTGCTCCCAGTTCCTTTATTGTCTAAAGAGAGCCTTCTCTACCTCATAGTAGATTTCTGGACAGTAGGGCTGTCAAGGCCACCCCTTTCTATGACCCTGTTTCTTTTTTCTCAGAACTCAGTTCTTTCTCTTGCTGATGTGGGGGTGGATAGAGCATTTGCAGGCTTGCAACATACTCTTGTTGGGAGATTTTTTCAGCCATAGATCAATCATCAAACAATGCTGTTATTTCAAGTTGGGTTTCTTAATTTGTGATTGCTTTAGGCTTTGCAGAGTATGAAGGCCTTGATGAATGTATTTTTTCTCATCTTTCAAATCCTTTGAGGATTCCTCCGTCTGTGCTTTGGAAATGGTTTCTCTATTTACAAAGACGATCTGCTGTTCGATACTAACGGGGTCCCTATTTTGGTTTGTCACCTACACATACCTTTGAAATTTTGGGACGAAATGATTGTTCATGATATAGTCGACACTATTGGTCAATTTATAATCGTTGATGCTATAATGTAACATACCAATTTTTCATAACCGATGTAAAACAAATATTTATCCAACACCAAAACTCTTTCACAAGACTATGATCTCATTTAACTAACTATAACTAGAAAGAAGTATCTGCTATCTAATCTATTGCATCTTAACATCATCGAATGTAAAGAAATAAATAAATGATTACTTTGTTATTATTTAAGTCAATCTAATATGTTCAACTGAAAATAAAGTAACAACTATTAATTTTAATCATGCACATTTTTCTACGCTACCTATTTAAGCTTTCATAATCCTAAAAGTAAATGTGCAAAGAACATATAGTTATAAAGAAGAATTCTCTTTGTTTTGTTCCTGCAATCACCCAAACAAAACATTCTCGCTAAGACATTAATTCAAAGATATATTAATCGTTAATTCAAAAACCATTGTCGATCATCTAGTGATAGTTATAGATTTCATCAATGTCTATAATAACTAACTCATTTCACATGATCAAGAATGAAATAACTCATTATCAGTTGATACAACGTAAATTAACTAACTCACTTCACATGATTAGGAAAGAAATAAATTGATACAACGTCTATAATTAACTAACTCACTTCACATGATCATCAATGAGATAAATTGATATGTTTATAATTAACTAATTTCATGTGATCATGAAAGAAATAATTTGTTAAATCAATTGCTATGATCAATTTTAAAACTTAGGGCAAATTTTGGGATGTAACATACCCATCCCCTTTGATTTTTCATCGTCCTCGATGAACATAGTGGCAAACTTAAGTAGTACTTTATACAGAAAGAGAAGAAATACTTAGTTTTCAATTTCAGAGAAAAGATAGGGACATCTTTGAAAAATATCATGATAATCCTCCCAGGTGGCATTATCCTCAGCATATTGGTCCCACTGGACCTTGCACTGCATTACTTCTCGATTTCGTAAGCGTAGCTTATGTACCTCGAGTATTTTGAGCGGTCTTACCTCTACCACCCCTAGTTCTTGTACTTGCAATAATTTCCAATCAATCATGTGTTCATGGTGGATAATATACTTTTTAAGATATGACCCATGGAAGATATTATGCATCCTAGCAAGGGTTGGTGGTAAAGTAATCCTGTAGGCCACTGGGTTTACAACCTCCAAAACTTCAAAGGGTCCCACATATCTCGGGGCTAACTTAGCATTCTTGCCAAACTTGATAGTATTTTTCTAAGGTTTAACCCTTAATAACACCTTGTCCCCTATTGAGAATTCTCTAGGTGTTTTTTTTTGGCATCAGCATAACTTTTATGTCTGTCGTTTACTTCCTTCAACCTTTGACGAATTTGAATTACTTGTTCCTCCATCGCTTGAAGCATTTCAAGCCCAACAATGATTCTATCTTCTAACCGATTCCAACTCACTGGAGTTCTGCGCTTATGACCGTACAAGGCCTCAAAGGGAGCCATTCTAATGGTGGATTGATAGGAGTTATTATATGCAAATTCTAACAAGGGTAAGTATGTTTCCCATTAGTACTGTCGGTCCATACAGTATCCTCTTAGGAGATTTTCTAATACTTGATTTACCCGTTTTGTCTCACCATTTGTCTTAGGATGATAGGCTAAACTAATGTTCAACTTGGTGCCCAGAGTTGTAAATAATGTTTGCCAGAATTTGGAAGTTATCCTAGCATCCCTATATGAAATAATTTTCTTTGAAATTTCGTGCAACTTGAAAATCTCTTTTATGAACTTATGGGCAATCTCGGGTGCTCCATCAGATAAATTCTCTGGTATGAAATGAGAAACCTTAGTCAATCTATCAACCATGACCAAAATAGTGTTGTGTCGATTTCAGGTCATAGGTAACCCTTGTATGAAATCCATGGATATTACTTGCCATTTCCACTCGGGTACTTCATTTGGGTGTAACAGACTTGTTGGGTACCGATGTTCTACTTTTACTCTCTGGCATTCCAAACACCCTGCTACAAAATCAATTATCTCCCTTTTCATCCCCTTCCAGAAATATAAAGGTTTTATATTAGATAACATTTTCATTACTCCCAGATGTCCTGAATATGGGGCTAAGTGATATTCACCTAAAATCAGTCTTCGGAGTTTAGGGTCGTTGGGCACATAAATTCTGTGGTGGTATCTTAATAATCCATCCTCTTCTAAGCTAAACTCTAAATACTTAGGATCTTGTAGTTTTCTAATAAGAGCTGATTTTTGTATGAAACTCATCACACTCCAAGTGTTGTAAAATTTGGTCAGTCAACCTAAAGTTTACAGTAGTTATCATTGAGATGTGTCTTCTCTGGCTTAGGGCATCTGCCACCTTGCTTTCCTTACCTGTAATACAACTTATGTCGAACTCATAATCTACTAAGAATTCCAGCCACCTCCTTTGTCTAGCATTAAGATTTGGTTGGGTGAAAATATACTTCAAACTATGATGATCAGATCTAAGCTCAAAAGGTTTTTCGATTAAGTAATGTCTCCACATTTTTAAGGCATGCACAATTGTTGCTAATTCAAGATCATGGGGTGCGTAATATTGTTCATAACTTTTTAGTTTTCTAGATTCATAAAATCCTGCATTAACACACCCTCTAATCCTTCTCTGGATGCATCTGTTATAACTATGAACTGTTTTGTGGACCAGGTACCCTCAAAATAGGTGCTATACTCAATTTTCTTTTCGAAAATTTGAAGGGTGATTGACACTTCTCTGTCCAAATAAATTTCTTTCCCTTTCTCTGAAGCAAAGTGATTGGATAGGCTATCCTTGAATTTTTTTTGACAAACTTTCTATAGAACCCTGCTAACCCGATAAAGCTCCCAACTTTGGATACATTTCTAGGTATGGGCCATTCCTTAATCGCTTTTATCTTAGATGGATCCACTACTATACCCTGAGCCGATATAATATGCCCTAGATACTGAATTTTCTTTTGGTAAAAAGCACACTTAGATATTTTCCCATATAGCTTGTGTTCTCTTAATCTTTGCAGAACTATTTCTAAGTGCCTCTGATGTTCTTCTTTGTTATTAGAATATATTAAAATGTCATCTATAAAGACCAATACAAACTTGTCCAAACAATCCTGAAATATACTGTTCATTAGATTCATGAAAGTTGCTGGGGCATTGGTTAATCCGAAAGGCAACACTGTAAACTCATAATGTCCATACTTGGTTCTAAATGTGGTTTTATGTAGATCCTCATCTTTTATTTGAAGTTGATGATATCCTGACTTTAAATCAATTTTTGAAAATACTGTCAAATCCTTCATTTGATCAAAAAGATCATCTATCCTCGGCAATGGGTACTGGTTTTTGATGGTGACCTTATTATGCATCTTGTAATCTATACATAACCTCACAGTTCCATCCTTCTTCCTTACAAACAACACTAGGGCTCCTCAAGGTGAGACACTAGGCCAGATCAATTTCTTATCTAACATATCCTGAAGTTGAATATGCAATTCCATTTATTCTGTAGTTGTCATTCTATATGGGGCTCAGGATATGGATTCTGCTCTTGGTATCAAGTCTATGGTGAAATCAAATGTTCGAGAAGGGGGTAGTTCAGGAAGTTCCTCAGGAAACACATCTTGATAATTCTTCAAATAACGGTATTTTTCTTCGAAGGACTCTTTTAACTTTTGTCTGATTTCCCCATCTTCATAAATGTAGTCATCCCCATATGCGGTGGTTTTAGGTTCCCTTGTATCCTCAATCCTAACTGTGAAAATATCGCAACCTTTCCTCCCATATCTCTTAAGTTGCATTGTAGAAATATGTTTTGATCTAATTTCATGTTTAATCCCTGAAATGCTTGTTGGTCTACCTTGATCATCTACACAGTTTATAGTGTTGGCAAGACAATCTACTTTGGCCTTATGTTTACTGAGCTAGTTAATTCCTATGATAATGTCGTATGACCCCAGGGGTGCTACATATAAGTTCAATTCCATTGAAAAATTTGGGAAGTCAACCTGAGCTTCAAATAAGCATTACTCCACCTTAGCCCTTGATTGGCTCACATACTCGACTATCCATGGTTTTGCCATAAAACTAGAGCTTTTCGAGAGATATAAAATATTCAGATGCTCTAGTATCAATTAATATAGACACAAGGTTCCCGTAAATCTTACCCGGAGTTTCAATGGGGCCTAAATGCTGCTCTGCTTGTCTATTATCCAAACTGCGTGAATCCTTTGCTGAAAAACTTGTTGTTGCTATGGTAAAGGTGGTCGCTATGGCTGGCTGACGTTGGGTTTATTGGGGCACTATTTTAAATAATGATCTCCTCCATAGTTAAAACATTCTCCTAATGGCCCTTTCTTCTCATTATTCCTATTGTTTTTATCTGTATAATAATTGCTTTTGGTATTCTTTGCCCCATTGCTCTTTAGCTCTGGTTTGTTGTTTATGTAGTCCTTAAATTTTTTTTTCTGAGGCCTAAAATCAGCACCATTTGAATTCTAGGTTGTCTTCCTTTTGTTGTCTCGGATAGAGTTACCCTTTCTGATCTTGTGTTCTTATCGAACAACCTTTTCTAGGGCCTCTTCCATGGTTCAGGGAGCGAGAACATCAACAACTCCTCCTATCTTATTATTCAATCCCATGATGAATTTTCTCACTTTCAAATTAATGTCTTGCTGATAAGGTGGTACGTATTTAAGTAATCGCATGAACCTCTCCCAGTACTTATGTACTGACATGTCTCCTTGCTTTAAGTTTTGGAAATCTAAAAGCTTTTGATCATAAAAGGTTTGTGGCAGCCAACATTTTCAGAATATATTCACAAATTTCTCCCAGTTGATCTCAGTGGTCCTAATGTTCTGTTCAACCTTGGTATTTCCCCACTAGGTTGCAACTTCTTCGGTAAAATGATATATTCCCCAAACTGCCTTTGAGGTTTCAAAGAAATTCCTAATCTCAAAATATTGTTCCATCTCAGTTAACCATACTTCTGCTTCCTTCCCGGACTTAGAACTTGAAAACTTAGGTGGTTTTATTTTCTTTATGTTTGTTGATAAATCAACTACTATCTCTTTCCTCTTTTGTTTTTTCAATTGCTTGGGAGAGGGAGTTTTGTTATGCTCAGAGACTTCTGTCTCTACTCTAGGAGGTGGTGTCGTTTGGGTTTCCTTACGGTTCTACCCTATCTCAGCTGCCATTTCACTCATCCTTTTTTCCATGGTTTCTAACTTTAGTTGTGTTTCTTGCAAGATTTGGAGTAGCACTTTATTAGAAGATTGAGGGTTCTTGCTATCTTGATTTACATTGTTCTTGTTGCTGTTCATCTTTATGTTTATGGTTCCCAACTATAGTTTATAGTTGTGTTATTATGTGGAAAAAGAAGAGATCTAAAAAGAAAAGCTTTACAACACATGATTTGCAAATAATTTAATTTAATTTATTATTCCGTCGCTTCACCTAAAGCAACCTTATTTACAAAATCTTCCTCTATTGAGGATGTTTACATCAACATAACATTTAATCTTGCTTTACAACACTTAGTTTTGGTTCAATCTGGTACATATCTTGCACCATCCAAGATCTATGAAACTGTAAGAGAGGGTTGCTCTGCTGAGCATTCCAACTTTGAATCAACTTTTTTCTATATGCCGCTTTGCTAGCAAGAGTCCACTTGACTCTTTCCTTCATCCGTTAAATTGCCTAATTCAGAGTTTTATTATCTTAGGGTATAGAACAATAGGTGTAGTCATATTTTTAATGAGATAGGGAAAGATGGGGTGTCATGTCTTCTTATGTGGTGTTTTACGTACTTGCATCCTGTAGTCAATCCAGAATCTTTTAGGTTTCAAGAAGGTAGGGTGCCCTAGGTTCAGTGTTGAACCCAATGCTCTGATACCATATGTAACATACCATTTTTTCATAACCAATGTAAAACAAAATATTTATCTAATAGTAAAACCCTTTCATAAGACTATGATCTCATTTAACTAACTATAACTAGAAAGAAGTATCTGCTATCTAATCTATTGCATCTTAACATCATCGAATGTAAAGAAATAAATAAATGATTACTTTGTTATTATTTAAGTCAATCTAACATGTTCAATTGAAAATAAAGTAACATCTATTAATTTTAAACATACATATTTTTCTATGCTACCTATTTAAGATTTCATAATTCTAAAAGTAAATGTGCTAAGAACATACAGTTATAAGGAAGAATTCTCTTTGTCTTGTTCCTGCAATCACCCAAACAAAACATTCTTGCCAAGACATTAATTCAAAGATATATTAATCGTTAATTCAAAAACCATTGTCGATCATCTAGTGACAATTATAGATTTCATCAACATCTATAATAACTAACTCATTTCACATGATCAAGAATGAAATAACTCATTATCAGTTGATACAACATAAACTAACTAACTCACTTCACATGATCAGGAAAGAAAGAAATTGATACGATGTCTATAATTAACTAACTCACTTAACATGACCATGAAAGAGATAAATTGATACAACATCTATAGTTAACTAACTTACTTCACATGATCATGAAAGAAAAATTCATTAAATCAATGGCTATGATCAATTTTAAAACTTAGGGCAAAATTTGGGATGTAACATATAGAAAAAGATAAAGTGAGTTTTTTATGTGCTAGATTCACATGATCAGGAAAGAAATAAATTGATATGATGTCTATAATTAACTAACTCACTTAACATGATCATGAAAGAGATAAATTGATACAACATCTATAGTTAACTAACTTACTTCACATGATCATGAAAGAAAAATTCATTAAATCAATGGCTATGATCAATTTTAAAACTTAGGGCAAAATTTGGGATGTAACATATAGAAAAAGATAAAGTGAGTTTTTTATGTGCTAGATTTTGTGTTTGTATTGAAGTTGGTTTGAAAATATCCAAAATTGTCAAAAATGTGCTCCAAACTTTGTGTCAGGGAGAAACTATTCTTTGTGAGCCCTCACCAGTGAATAAGTATTAGTTAATACTATTAAAATAACTCTTAATATCTTTATTAATTTTGAAGCATGTAAGCAATAGATGTAACAACCATAGAAAGATAACTATACACAATAACACCATATATGTTGACTAGGGAAACCCTTGACTAGAGGGAAAACCTTGGTGGGGATGATACTCATAAAATGGTGTACCAATATAAAAGTTCCTTGTGACAAGATAGACTCGGAGTCAATGAAATGCAATTAGTACATATGAGTACCAGTTAGGAGACTTGAATCCTTGTTACTAGATTCTAACCATGTTAGGAGTTGTGCCAACCTAGTTAGGAGTTGAAAGGAGGACAATTGAACCCACTGTCCAAATAGCCTTAGTATTATTCTTTCTAAATAATACAAGTATGAAACAACAACTAGCGTTGCCAAATACTGTTCCTTGTAAGCTCACCATAAAAGTTCCTTGTGATAGGATAGACATCGAGTCAATGAATGCAATTAGTACATATGAGTACCAGTTAGGAGACTTGAATCCTTGTCACTAGATTCCAACTCTATTAGGAGTTGTGCCAACCCAGTTAGGAGTTGAAAGGAGGACAACTGAACCCACTGTCGAAATAGCCTTGGTATTATTCTTCCTAAATAATACAAGTATGAAACAATAACTATCCAACCAACAACTAGCTTTTTCAAATATAGTTCCTTGTAAGCTCACCATGTCTTAATCACACTAAACTCTACTATGATCTTCACAAGTTTGCATATAAAGTTTGCACAATACATATTATAAAAATATGACTGTATATGACACTTTACATCCAAGGAAAACATATTTCCTTCAAGCCAAGACCTAAAAACAAGTTATTGAGTCAACCTCAAGGCTTTCCCAATTTACAATAGTAATATAGGACCATCTTAAGATATTATAAAACACATTATATTATGATTTTACACTTTATCCAAGATTACAAACAAACTGTCAGCTCATAGTCTTCATAACTTTTCAATCGATGGTCTTTTAATTATACCCTTTGAACCAAGGCATCTCTAACACATCTTTAACAACTATCTTGGTCCACTTAAACTAGTTCCATTCCCGTGAAGAGATAGAATCAAGACAACAATACTTGCTTTCTAGAAATACTATCTGAAAGCTAGCTTCACTTAAATCCTCATAACTCTGTTCAATCTTCATATTTCTATACAAGCTCTTAGCTGTAACATCTGGACATATTGTAGAACATAACCTCAAGTGTGCATAAGGTGATATTCAATTCTTGAACTGAGCCAAATGCTTCTACCTTTGTAGCTCTGCCAGTCTTCATAGAATAACCTGCATGTGGACATTAATGACAAACATAGTTGTGAATGCAACACATAAGCTCTGAATCATGTCTTTAGCTAATATAATCCCCCATAGGAATATCATCAACATTCATGCTAATTCTTGGGAATTAGCATGTTGTTCACTTTAGTTTGTGAATTCTTGGGATGATAGGAGAGTGACAGTGAATGGTATCACCTTTCAGATGTCTGAGGAAGTGATTGCTTTGGCTACGAGCCTTGCTCTAATGGGTAGGAAATGGTAGAAAGTGACTAAGAGTCACAAATGAAGCTTGTTTGAACTATTTCTTTCAGGAGGGAGAAGAACCTATTCACCATCGTGGTGGGTTTCTAAGGGAAAAGCTTCCCAAGCCTTGGAATGATTGTTGTTTAGTGCTGATAAAATATCTCACTCTTGAAGGGAGGTATGCAGTTTGTTATTATTTACCATTTTCTCCTCCTTAACCATTTTAGGAACTATGATAGCCTTTCTTTTTGCTACATGAGTTAGTGGACACTGTCACTAATGTGAAAGAAAAAAAAAAAGGGTGCTAATTTCACTATCTAGCACCAGGGTTTAATGTTCCACCTCTACCATTTTCATTTGGCCTTGTTAACCCCTAGAATTGTGAAGGTTGGTAACATCCCTACTATTCATGATCCTCACCCTCCTCACGTCCCTATGAGAATTATTGCCCCTAAGGCTCCCACCCCTCAACCCTCTCCTAGTGTTTCCTCTGCTAAGATTAAGAGGCCCCCATAGTGTCCATTGGGAAGAGGGTGAAAACAGAGAAAGGGAAGAAGATGGGCTTGGTTGATTTTGAGGAGGAGGTCAGAGGTGGTAGAAAAAGGTTTGGGAGACTTGCAAAAATGAAGGCTAAGAGGAGGTTGAGAACCACTGTCCCCCATGAGGAAGAGGAGTCAGATTCTAATGATACCCCCCCTCCCAAGTAGAGGATGAAACAAAAAATGACAAGATATAGAGAAGAGACAAATGAGGATATGGAAATGGAGGTGGATATTTTGGATTCCTCAGCATCAGGCTTAGGTGAAGAGGAAAAAGAGAGCAAGGAGGTGACTCATGTTTCTACATCCCTCACAATGAATAAGGTTGATCTCACAAGGGATCAATTTTCAAAAATAGTGGATGATAAGGTCCCCTCTCCCATGATGACCTCCTCCACAACTTGGGTGAATTCCAAAGGGAAGATGATTTTTGACTCTTTGGTTTTGCAACTTAACAACATGGAGGTGGTGAAGTGCAAGTCATGCTGCTCTCTGGAGGAACTAGTGACATATATGAATGTGAAGGTCAAGGGGCTACGATAGAAAATGATGGTCATGGAGGAAAAGGTTTGGCCTTTTGTCAAAATTCACCATCAAAGTTACTCATGCAATGGCTACCACCCTGCAATTGCTTCATGGTAGCTAGGATGAAGGTCTAAACCAGGAGGACTCAAATTACTGTCCAAGTTCCTAGTAGAAGACTGGGAGAATGTCCTCGTCAAGGGGAAATGAGACATGAAGGCTAACTAGTGCCTTGTCCCCTCCTCAGATGCCTTTGCATTCTTAGTTTTTTTGGTGGTCACAGACTTGGTTAGTTTTAAGGCAGTGATGCCTTTGTTTACAACTTGTTATGTTTGAAATAGTGCTAGTTATGGTACTCTAATTTTTTGTCAATTGTTTTGAAAGTTTCTGTTTGGTTATTCAAGTTGTTTTTGGTGTGTTAAATTGGGGTAGGGGTTTCTTTGTGTCTTCTTGCTTGGTTGGTATTCTACTAGTTTTTGGCCTGTTGGACTATTTGTAAGGGTCAACCCTCTTGTTTTAGCTGCTTAATATTTCAAAAACATTCATGCTAACACTCCCCCCCTTTGAGATTAATGACAATATAGATGAAAGACATCTAAGTTCCATGAATGCCAAATATATTTCTTCCTCATCTTCCTTTGCTTCCCCATTCATGCTGCCCATGAACCTCAGTCACAAACAATACATTCATTCTTTACAACCTATCATATCATGTAACCAATATGCACACAGAAAGTGGTAATCTCCTCCATACATCATCATTCTTAAATCTTCTTTGCTTATTGAAATCAATCAATAATCTCCCTTCAAAATACATGTAATGTCCCCTTCTCCGTGCTAGATTTAATTGCACCTAGTTGGTCTATCTTTCCATCTGGATAGGCTAACGACATATGATTTAGGATGCCAGCTAGTCATAGGAGTTTGGGTTTCAGTTGAAGAGATTTAAATGGGAAATCCTAAGGTTTTAGTCACTTTATTTTATTGGATTGAAATGTAAAGTACTTTATTATTTAAAGTAACTTTAGGACAAATTGACTTAAGTGACTAAAAGATGAAATAGTCTTTTATCCCACATTGCTAACTTGTATGTATCTCCTCACACTTCGAGGTGATAAAAGGATGCTTTGTGCATTGGGATTAACACAACAAATATATATATATATATATAATAAATTTGAATGGTTTCTTAGATGTGATTGGATTCTCCTAAGGAAAAAACCCCTTAAGGGAAAAGAGGATTCTAGATGCAAACCTAGTCTCTTACTACTCACACTTTAGAGTTATGATTCCAGAATTGATCATTACATCTTTCAATATCAAGAGTTCAATGACAAGGAGTAGTTTGGTATTTGGAGACCCTCTAAGGTAGCATGTACATGTCAGTGGGGAGTTTTAAGTTTGGAATGATTTAAGAAAGAGTAGTCATTAATAAAAAAAGGTGTAGTTTCCTATTGGTCAACCAGTCCTAATAGACTTCTAGCCAAGACTCCATCACCCAAAGTTAATAGTCGGGCCATAGCAGCAGAAGCTTATGGACTGGATGTTATTTGCAAAGGCATTCATCTAGTTATATTGGTAGAGAAGCAAGAGTAATATGTAGCACCGAGTGACTGCATCACCATTTTGTAGGGACATAGAACACATAAAACACTGTGGGCATCAGAGAGAGAATGGCGGAGAAAAATTTCCATCGAGAGAGTAGGTCTCAGTTGACAAATCCACATTGATGCAAATAATGAGACATGAGACTAGAGGTCATTCTAGCATATTCAATCTTCCATAATAGTATTCACTCTATTATGGGTTTGTACACTCACTACTCCTTCACCAAGCACTGTGTGTTCTTATTATCTAAACTCAGAAATGTATCATTCACGTATGGTATAATGGTGTTAATTTATTAATCTGGTCATGAAGTATTATTGTCATATTGTGTGTTCAAAATATCTTCATGAATTCTCGACTTCATAAGTTTAATTTAGTTGTTTCATAACATTTATGAGAACAATTAGTATAGTGGCTTGATGATGCTGGTTTTACTTAAGAGTTTGATTACTGGACAACTATTTGACAAAAATCCCTCTAGTCCAAATGTAACTTTTCTAATCAAATTTGACAAAGGACATTTCAGTGGTATTAGAGCTATAGGTCTTGCCATCTTGTGGGTTAAACAAGAAATAAAATGACAACAGAGTATGACACAAAAACTTTATAATTTTAGTCACCTCCAACTGAAACAAGTAGAGTCTTTTGAACAAATTGATATTGAGGATAGTTATTCAGTGGATGAGGAAATGATTTTTGGAATAGGTGAACAAGCTGAACACACTAAATAGGTTGATCATTCTAAATAGGAAGAATAGGTAAACAACATTCAAATGACACATAATGAAATTGAACTGAATAAGGAAGTAAGAACATTGCGGGCTATTAGAGATGGGCAGAATAACATAGCTGATGTGCTTCAACAACTTGCAGCTAATATACAACAAGTAGCCTCCATTAATAGGAAAGCTCTGAGCCATCACAATGGAGGTAGTAGTGTAGCTGGATCACCCCGAGCTATTAGGGCTCCCACACAAAACATTGACATGCCTTTAATGCCAGTTTTTAATGCAGAAGAAGAGGTGGCACCACCAGCAACACCAAATTTACTACTAGACAATGTTATGGTAATGTATGATGAATGGGATTTATTTCCTGATCCTATTCAACAAAATATGTCCTTTGCCTAATATCTAAATCAAAAAAGGGAGTCAGATAAACAACAAAAGGATAGAAGGCTTAGAGCACTGAACAGAGACTTAAAGCATGCTATGAACAAACTATCTCTCCTTACTTTTGATGGCAGCAACAAGTCATCTATGAGAGCTTGGATTCACAAGCGAGATACATACCTAACACTTAAACCTATGTTAGAGATAGAAGCCATCAAATTTTTTATGATGCACTTAGTGGGAGTGACATATGATTGGTGGCACCACTGGTTGGTTACCCAGGATCATGGTCTCAGTACATCATTTAAGACTTTTAGCTCTAAGCTGATAACTCACTTTGACAAGAACTACACAGATTTGGCACAACTAGGATAGGGTGGATCTCTAGATGATTTCATTGACAAGTTTCAACAGATCTTAGTAATGGTCCCTGACATGACAAAATAATGTAAGGTAATGCTATTCACTAAGGGTTTATAGGATAGATATAGAGGTTTGGTTAAGGTACTTAAACCAAACACTCTAGATGATGCTATTAAGATCGCAGATGATCTAGAGTCACCCTCTTCGATATTACAGCCCCAAAGAAAACATATCAGGGATCCACTTTATTCCATAAGAACAAAAACCAACATAAGGCTACACCTCCTAAGATGGACTTTGAGACATGGGATGAACTCAGGAGGAAGAAGCTGTGCTTCACTTGTAGGGAGCCTTGGACACCAGATCATAGATGCCTTGCCAAAGGCAAGATACACTATGTAGAGGTGCTTTTAGAGGAGGATGAGCATTGATGTTGATGGCAGTGATGAGGAGGAGAACAAGGATCAACAACCTAGAGGGAGGATGAAGGAAGGTACCTAGGGGCAACCTCCTATCATAGAATCCCTTTCTAGAGATCCCACGAGACACCCCTTTCATTTGAAAGAAATTGTTAGAGGATAACGTATTATATGTCTCTTGGATATAGGTGCCTTACATAACTTCATAAGCTCATGATGGGTTACCAAGAGGAGGTTACAGATTGATGAAATACCTGAGTTTGAGGTTAGGGTGGTAGGCAGTGAGAGATTGAGCTGCACAGGGTAGGTGTCAGGACTTCCGATCCATTTTTATGATTTCCTTCTTGAGGTAGATTTTTATGTGTGGATTTAGATGGACTAGATGCTATGTTGGGGAGACAATGGTTATAGGCCATAGGCAAATATACAATTGATCATGAGAAGATGCAGTTGGAGTTCTTATAGGATGGCCATCAAGTGATCCTTAAGGCTATGCTAGAAGGGGAACCCATGTTGATTTCAACCCACAGGATGGAGGCCATTATGAGGCGTGATGACATGGAGTGGGCAACACACTATTTTATTTCCTCTAAGGCTACCTTAGACTCAGGACAACAACTTCACATTGACATTCAACTAGTTTTTGATAAGCACTAGAGGGTTCATGCCTCTAGGTATTCTCCTAGACAAAGGGTTCGAGCATATCATTTAGTTGGAGGAGGGTGCTAAACCTATCATCACGACACCTTATCGTCATCTTAGGCATTATAAGGAGGAGATAGAAAAATGATTAAGGAGCTTCTGGACATGGGACACATCAAACCTAGCTCCAGCCCCTTTGCTTCTTCAGTTGTATTGGTGAAGAAGAAGGATGGTACTCTATGAATGTGTATTTATTACCCTACTCTCAACAAGAGAACCATCAAGAATAGGTACCCAATCCATCACATTGATGAGCTATTGGATGAGTTACATGGGGCAGCTTACTTTTCAAAGATAGATATCATATCGGGGTACCATCAAATACGGGTTCACAAGGAGGATGTGCATAAGACAACCTTTCGATGTCATTATGGTCACTACAAGTTCTTGGTTATGTTATTTAGACTCACTAATGTGCCAGCTACATTTTATTCATCTATGAACCACATTTTTCATAAGCAGTATTGAGAACACTTGCAACATCTAGATGAGGTACTTAGTATCATCGAGGAGCACTCTTTATTTGCAAGAGTTCAAATGTGAGTTTGGATTGACTAAGATCCTCTACCTTGGTCACGTTATTGGTGTAGATGGGGTGAAGGTGCATCAAGAAAAGATTCAGGCAATCCTAGATTGGCCACCATCGATGAATGTATTAGACTTGAGAGGCTTCACGAGTCTTTGCTCTTGCTACAAGAGGTTCGCTAGGGGTTTCTCTCAGATAGCAGCTCCCCTCACTGAACTCACATAGAAAGGGGCTTTTAGATGGACAATTGAGGTAGAGGAGACCTTTGATAGGCTCAAATAGGCGATGAGCACATGCCTAGTCTTGGCACAACTGGATTTCTTTCAACCGTTTGTTCTAGAGTGTGATGCTTTGGGGAGTGGTATTGGTGTAGTGCTCATGTAGGATAGGCATTCAATTGCTTATGAGAGCAAGAAGCTCAAGGATGATGAGAGATTGTACTCCACTTATGATAAGGAGATGTTGGCTATCATGCATGCTCTAGCCAAGTTCAGACACTACCTAGTGGGGGGCAAATTCATAGTTAGGACATATCACAATAGTTTGCGCTACTTCCTAAAATAGAAGGATCTTAATGAGAGACAAAAAAAGGGGGTCATCAAGATTCAAGCATATGATTTTGACATTGAGTACATCAAAGGTAAGAACAATGCAGTTGTTGATGCACTTTCCAAGAGACCCTCAGTAGCAAAATGTTATGCTATATTTGAGATTTCAGTAGATTAGAAGTCTCAGTTGTTGGTTGAGTATTCTAAGAATCCTCAAGCATGCTAGATTATGGATGGATAGCTTTAGGACAATAGGTATAAGGTAATAGATGATGTGATTTTCTACAAGGATCAGATTTACCTCGTACTAGGGTCTAAACTCAAAGGGAAAATTATGGAAACTCTACATGATGCCCCATCAGCCGGTCACCCAGGGTTCTTCAAAACCTATAGACAGATTAGGGAAAAATTTTCATGGAAGGGCCTCAAGGATGATGTCCTCTAGCATATTAGGGAGTGTTAAACTTGTGTGCAGAACAAGTTAGAGCATGAGTTTCCAACCAGGTTATTACAACCTCTCCCCATTCCAGTGCAGAAATGGGAGAGTATTTCCATAGATCTTATTACAGGGTTGCCTAGGGTGTAGGGCAAGGATCCTATTTTTGTGGTGGTGGATAGATTAACAAAATTTTCCCACTTCTTTGCCATAGTTGTAGATTGGCCAGCCTCATAGGTAGCCAAATTATTCTTTCGGGAGGTTTTTCATTTCCACTGTCTTCCTCTCACCATTGTGAGTGACAGGGATAGAAAGTTCCTTAGCACTTTCTAGTAGGAACTATTCAAATTGACCATTACAAAATTGATGCCCAACATGAGTTATCACCCCCATGTAGATGGACAGGTTGAGATAGTTAACAAATGGGTGGAAGCTTATCTCTGGAACTATGTAGCAGGACAATAGAGAGATAGGGTTAAGTGGTTGTATTTAGGAGAGTATCGCTACAACTCTTCCTACCACATGTCCATTCAGATGTCTCCATTTCATGCTCTCTATGGCAGCAAATCCCTATCATTCATAAACCTAGATTTGCAGGATGACAGGGCACCTCTAACAGGGGATTGGATACAGGGTTAGGAGGATATCCTTAGATCTCTTTGGGAGAACATTCTACAAGCCCAGAATCAACAAAAGTTGTACGTTGATCACCATCAGACTGAGTGGAGTTTTGAGTTGGGTGATGTGGTTTATCTCCATCTCCAACCATATAGGAAAATTTCCTTGAAGAAGAGTGGGTCTCAAAAATTACAACCCAAATTTTTGGGTCCATATCGTATTACTAGGAGGGTTGGTGAGATCGCTTATGAGCTAGATTTACATGAGGATAGCATAATTCATAACATGTTCCACATTTCATGCCTCAAGAACGTGATTGGCCAACATATAATACCATCCATGGAGTTGCCTTCGCTTGATAAGGAAAGGAAGCTTGTATTAGTTCCAACAGAGGTGATAGAGGTCAGAGAGAGAAAGTTGCATAACAGGGCCATCAAGGAATATCTGATTCACTAGAAGGATTTACATTATGAGGATGCTACTTGGGAAAGTGAGTCAATATTACAAAATTTGACATTATGATTGCTTGAGGGCAAGAAATCCTAGGAAGGGAGGATTGTAATGTCCCCTTCTTTGTGCTAGCTTTGATGGCCCCTAGTTGGTCTATCTTTCCACCCAGATAGGCTAATGACATATGTTTTAGGATACTAGTCAGTCACTGGAGTTTGGGTTTCAGTTGAGGAGATTTAAATGGGAAATCCTAAGGTTTTAGTCACTTTATTTTATTGGATTGAACTGTAAAGTGCTTTACTATTTAAAGTCACTTTAGGACAAATTGACATAAGTGACTAAAAGACGAAATAGTCTTTTATCCCACATTGCTAAGTTGTTTGTATCTCTCCACACTTCGAGGTGATAAAAGGAAGCTTTGTGCATTGTGATTCACACAACAAATATATTATTATTTTTATAAATCTGAATGGTTGCTTAGATGTGACTAGATTTTCCTAAAGACGAAATCCCTTAAGGGAAAGTAGGAGTCTAGATGCAAACCTAGCCTCTTACTATTTGTACTTCAGAGTTATGATTCTAGAATTGAACATTACATATTTCAATATCAAAAGTTCAATAAGGAGTAGTCTGGTATTTGGAGACCCTCTAAGGTAGCATGTACAGGTCAGTGGGGAGTTTTAAGTTTGGAATGGTTTAAGAAAGGGAAATCATTAATAAGAAAAGGTGTAGTTTCCTATTGGTTGATACAATCCTAATAGACTTCCAGGTGAGACTCTATCACCCAGAGTTAACAATCAGGCCATAGCAACAAAATCTTACGGATTGGATGTTATATGCAAAGGCGTTTGCATAGTTATACTGGTAGAGAAGTAGGAGTAATATGTAGTAGTGAGTGACTACATCACCATTCCACAAGGACACCATTCAGAACACATAAAACATTGTGGGAGTCAGAGAGAGAACGGTAGAGAATAGCTTCCATTGGGAGAGCAGGTCTCAATCAACAAATCCACATTGATGCAAATAATGGGACATGTGACTGGAGGTCATTCTAACATATTCAATCTTCCATAACAATATTCACTCTATTATGGGTCTATATACTCACTGCTCCTTCACCAAGCACTACATGTTCTTATTATCTAAACTCATAAACTTATCATCCACATATGGTATAATGGTGTTGATTCATTAATCTAGTATGAAGTATTATTTTCATATCGTGTTTTCAAAATATCTTCATGAATTCTTGACTTCATAAGTTTATTAGTTGTTTCATAAAATTTATAAGAACAATTAATATAGTGGCCTGACAACACTGGTTTTACTTAAGAGTTTGATTATTGGACAACTATTTGAAAAAAATCCCTATAGTCCAAATGTAAATTTTCTAATCAAATCTGGAAAAGGACGTTTCAATAAACCTCCCCTAAAGGATGTATCGAGTATAATATTTTTCATGTACTCATCTTTCCCCCATTCAAATTAATGACAAAGGTATCATTATGTCAATTATTGAAGTCTAATCATTTCCAAAACAATCTAATCTAGCTCTAGTGTCCAAAGATACTTTAAATACCAATACTAAGAGTCTTGAATGACTCAACTCAAACATAGACTTCCCCATAGTAGAAGCATCAAGCATCAAGTCCAAATAATAATAGTGCTCTGCTGCCAGTTGGATTGATGCAATCTTTGCATCAACTACTCAAAAGTAGGTTGGGGCATAAAACCAAGCATACCTCTCAAATACTCAAATGTGTCCTTAGCCAAAGGTCTTGTGAGTATATATGCTGTCTACTCCTTTATGCTAACATATTCCAATCATATTTTTTTTGTGCAAATTTCTCTCTCAAAAAGTGATACTTAATAGTTATATGCTTTGTCTTTGAATGCAACACTAAATTCTTTGACATACTTACAATACTTGTGTTATTAAAATGTATAATAACAAGCTCAATGAACTCTATTCCATTGTCTTTCAAAATTTGTTTCATCCAAATAATTAGATTACAATTATTTGATGCTTCTACATACTTTGCTCTTGTTGTACTTTGTGAATGTAATCCCATTTCTTGCTCAGTCAAGAGACCAATCTTCCTCCCAAGAAGAATGCTCCACCACTAGCACCCTTTTTGTCATCTACATTTCCTATCCAATTAGCATTAGTGTCTACACATAAAGTGAAATCATGTGATATGTCATACCGTAATCCATAATCAAGCATGCCTTTCAAATGTTAGAAAACCTTCTTTACTGCTGCATAATGTCTTTTTAGGATCTACTTGAAAGCTTGCCACAATTTCAACTGCATTACTTATATTAGGTCTAGTATGTGTCAAATATTGCAATCCACCAATCATAGTTTTAAAGTATTTTTATTCAACACTAGAGGCTTCATCTTTCCTAGATAACTTCATCTAGTTACCATAGGTGTTCCAACATGTTTACAACTTTCCAATCCAAACACTTTCAACAAATCTTTAATCCGAAGAAGTATTTTTTTTTCTCCAATCATACTCATCTAAAATTATTTCTTCATTTCTTTTGAAAATGCCTTACTCCCTTCATATTTACCTCCAAAAATAATGTCATTCACAAATACTACAATAATTACTAAGCCTTTATCATTCTTTCTCACATACAAGTTACTATTAATATTACCTTTCAGAAATTTCAAATTTGGCAAGTGTTTATCCAATGTTGCATACCAAGCTCTAGGCACTTATTTTAGTCCATATAATGCCTCTTTCAATCTACAAACCATGTCCTCTTTATCTATCAAAGGAAAACCATCAGGTTGTTCAATGTATATGTCTTCTTCTAGTTCTCTATTTAGAAAAGTTGATTGATATTCATTTGATAAAATTTAAAGTTCTTGGTAGCTACATATGCCAAAATCATTCTTATTGCATATAGTCTAGTAGCATGTGAAAAAGTCTCTTCAAATCAATTCCTTCTTGTTGTAAATACCCTTTGCATCCCATTCTTGCTTTGTTTCTCACAACTTCACCTAGTTCATTCATCTTGTTTCTAAATACCCTTATCTTAGGTATAAGAACCAATTCCCAAGTCTTGTTCTTTCAATATGACCTAATTCCTCTTTCATAGCTTTTATCTAATAATCATCTTTACAAGCTTCATGAAAATTCTTAGGTTCAACTTGATAAATTAACCATAGTTCCTCATGTACCTTGTTTCTTGTCATAACTGCTTTGTCCTTACTCCCAATGATTTCTTCAACATGATGATTATTTGCTGCATTTTTGTTGGGTGTCACTTGTTCAATTCCAATTTTTTCTCTAGAATCTGATCTAAGTTCTTCTCTCTATTCTTCTCTTTGTAATACAGTCTGTAAATTGTGTCAATTTCATAAAATAATTCTCACCCAACATTCTTCTTGTTAGTTCTTTTATTAGTTTCTTCACTAAAATTGTAATCATGTATCCTTATTGAATTCTAAACCTTTCATCAACTCTCACATGAACACTCTCAACAATAGCCTTTGATCTCTGATTAAAATTAATATATGTTTTACTTTTCAATGAATATCCAAGAAACATTCCTTGATCACTTCTAGAATCAAACTTTCCAATATTATCATCTCTCTTAATATGACATTTACTTCCAAAGATTCTAAAGTACTTCATAGTAGGTGCATGTCCAAGGCAAAGTTCATAAGGAGTCTTACTAGTGCCTTGTCTGATATGCACTCTCTTCATAGTATATGTTGCTGCATTTACTGCTTCTCTACAAAAGACATGTGATGCATTGTTTTCTAACATCATTACTCTTACTGCTTTCAATCACTAATTTGTTACTCCTTTTTGCTATCCCATTTTGCTCTGGTGTCTTAGGGGCTAAAAGCTATCTCGTTATACCATTATCTTCACAAAAATTGTTAAACTCATTTGAAACAAATTCTCCTCTATCAGATCTCAAGCATTTAATCTTCAAACTAGATTCATTCTCAACTCTACTCATAAATATCTTGAATTTCTCAAAAGTTTCATAATTTTCTCTAAGAAATGCAACCCACATCATTCTAGTGAATCATCAACAAGAATCATAAAATACGTCTCACCATAAAACACTCTAGTCTTTTTAGGACCACTCAAATATGTGTACATAATCTCCAACTTCATTGAAGTAGTAAAATTTTTGCTTGGAAAACTTTTCTTTTGTTTTGCCAACATAGATTCTTTGCACATCATGTTAGTAGGTTTTATAATCTTAGATAGGTAAATCTAGTACTAACCTTTACAATGTTATCAAAGTTGATATAACTAGCTATCATCCACCTTAGCAACTAAACATTTCATTTTGGTAGGATTCAATTAAACTACATTACCTCTTGTTCTTGTACTAGTACCAATCAATGTGCCTTTCTTATACTTGATAATGTAAGTCTTCTCTGTGAACTACAACTGATATCCCTTATCAACAAGTTGTCCAACACTCAAAATATTATGTTTCAAACCATCCACAAAGCAAACATCTTCAGTGCTAGTCTTTCCACCAAATGTAATAGATTCTTTTTCCTTTTATGTGACATGCTACATTATTTCCAACGCTGACTTTTCCACCAACATAACTATTGAATTCAACAAATTTGTTCATGTCTCCTGTCATATGATGGGAACACTCAATATATATAATCCAATCATATTTTTTCTTTTCAACTTGTGATACTAATGCTCTTTCTTCTTTTTTAGGGCTCTCTTCTTTAATAATAACACATTTAATTTCATCATCCTCATCATCACTATCATTCAAGAAGTCTACCATTTTGAAATCAAATTCACCATCCTCATTAACATAAAATAAATCCTTAGGTACTCTTGATTTATAGAGTTTTCTAGGCTTAAATTTCTTCTCTTTTAGGACATTTAGAAGAATAATGACCAAATTATTTACATGACCAATACATAAGAATTTTGTTACCTTTAGTTTCTCTCCTCATAAGAAAGGCTTCCTCAATCTTCTTCTCTTCTTCTTTTGTTTGGCTACTAATAACATAGTCTCCACTTGTACTTGCACTTCTTGTCAACACATGCATATCTCTTTGTATTATGAAATTAGTCTCCACTCTAGTGAATTCTCCACTTTGTTTCATCCACAATTCAGATGTCTATAATCTCACAAGAAAAGTCTCTCTTTTAAAGTTAGGTGTGCAAGGAATAACATATTAATCATCTGCACAGTTTGTTATAAGCAAGTGTCAAGGACTTCAATATTTTTCATACACCATCTTCTAACTTTTCTCCTCTACAATTATTTATTCCTGTGACAATTTTATGATATTTTAGCAAAATATCCTCTTATAGTTTCATTGTCCAACATCTTAGCTTCTTGACATACACATATCTAACTTTGTGATCTAGCATTCTTAGCATGTTTATCACCTTGAAATGTAGTTATTAAAGCATTCCAAATCTCATTAGCAAATTTTAAAGATTTTATCTCTCAATATTTAGTTTTAGAAAGAGATGATAATAATGCTTCTGCAGCAAGCATATTATGCATGAATAGATCTTTTCGTGTTTCCTCACAACCTTCAAGCTTGTCTTCTTCAATCATATTAGTCTTGTAGTAATCAACCAAAATTCTAGACCCATGTATAGCAGATGTATCTTTATCGTTTCTTCCCAACCATCATATTTAACTCCATCAAACTTCAGACTATCATTCTTGAAATATGCCATAGATCTCCTTAAGTTGTTAAGCTTTTCCTTCAAGGACCTGATGCTCTAATACCAATTGTTAGAAACTAAAGTCCACCAAGATAACATCAGGGGGGGTGGTAGTGTTGAATAAGTTATACTCTTAAAATAACTTTGAATATCATTATCAATTCTCAAACATGTAAGCACTAGATGTGACAACAAATAGGAAGATAACCATACACAATAACACCAAATATGCTAACTAGGGAAACCCTTGATCAGAGGGAAAACATCGATGGGGATGGTACCCACAAAATGGTGTACTAATATAAAAGTTCCTTGTGAAAGGATAGACATGGTTAGGATTCAATTAAATGCAATCAGTACATATAAGCCCCTTCTAGGAGACTTTAAATCCCTATTAGGAGATTCCAACCCTATTTGGAGTTGAAAGGAGGAGAATCGAATCCACTGTCCAAATAGCCTCAATATTATTCTTTTGGAATAATACAAGTATGAAACAACAACTGTCCAACCAACAAATTGTTTTCCCAAATACAGTTCCTTGTAAGCTAATCATGCCTCAACCACACTAAACTCTACTTTGATCTTCACAAGTTCGCATATCAAGTTTGCACAATACATATTACAAAGATATGACCATAGATCACACTTTACATCCAAGGAAACATCTTTCCTTTATCCCAAGTCCTAAAAACAAGTTGTTGAGTCGATCTTGACTCTTTCCCAATTTACAATAATAATATAGAACCATCTTAAGATATTACAATACACATTACATTGCAATTTTACACTTTATCCAAGATTACAAACAAATGGTCGGATCACAGTCTTCACAAATTTTTACTTGATGATCCTCTAATTATGTCCGATGAACCAATGCATCTCTAACATGTCTTCAACCTTTGTCTTAGTCTGCTTAACCTAGTTCCATCCCTTTGAGGAGATAGAATAAAGACAACAATACCCAATTTCCAGAAATGATTTCTAAAAGTTGCCTTCACTAAACTCTTCATTACTATGTTCAATTTTCATATTTCCATATGCTCTCTTAGCTATAACATCTAGACATACTATAGAAAATAACCTCAAGTGCACATAAGATGATCTTTAGTTCTTGAATTGCGCCAAACACTTCTACCTCTACAACTCTATTAGTCTTCACATAATAACTAGTATGTTGACATCAATGGTAAGCACGGTCATGAATTCACCACATAATCTCTAAATCATGTCTCCAAAAATGCTAATATAATCCCCCATAGGAATATCATTAACATCCATGCTAAAAATTTCTCCTTTTTATGCCAACATGTTCATGAGAACTACATGGGTAAGGATTGCAAGGGACAAATTCTATCCAAAAGCCTCTCTATTGGGAATACTTTATTTTTTGGGAAGGTGCTAGATCATGCCACATGAAGCCTCAATACTAGGTCAGTGATTCTTGCAAGGTAAAGAGAACACTTGAAATGGTTGAAGGTCCTTTGACTAGGTTTTCTCCCTCAAAAAATGGAAGGTATTCCACCTATCATGTCCCCTTTGCTTAGTTGGGGTGGTATTATTAAATAGAAAATAATAATAATTTTAAATGCTAAACATGATTTTGAATAATAAAATAATAATAAATTGAAGTGTTGGTGCTCAATTTCTAGGTAGAAATATATTATAAAAAGCTCTTTTGTTGATTAGTCTAGTTTTGGGACCCTGACATCATATTTGAAATAGATATGAATATATGTCTTGCTGGCTAGGTATAGTATTGGGAAGTTTGATGGAAAGTTGGGAGATTCTTCCAAGTAGGAGAGCTGGGATGAAACCCTTATCTATCTTGCAAGGTTACGACTCAAACCCTAACCCTGCTTCATCAACCCTTTTGCTAATGCCTACAATCTTAATCCTTCTTTCAGTGCTTAACACATACCAACATTAGCATGAGAAACTTCCATTTAAAAGGACTTCTCCTAGGTGATAAATGGGCATTAGATTACATTACTCCAATCACCTTTGTACTTCAAGTTGTGTTGTATATTATCAAACATAAGTGCTAGGCGTGTATTACATTTGTATTGCAACTTAAGCCCATTTAGCATAAGTGTTGGACATGTGTTACACTTATGCTAAATACATCAAGCATGAGTGTTGGGCATGTATTCAAGTTGTTTTGTAGATCATCAAATTTTAGTGCTGGGAGTGTATTAAGGACTTTAGTGAGTAGAGACAATTGGAAAATAAGGCAACATCATTTCAACACACCTTATCCATGCTAGAGTTTATAGTTTTCAAAGAGTTGACAATCTTTTTGGGACCTGCAACAAGATGCACCATGTTTTGTGTGATCTTTAACTCTATATAAGTATGCTCTGAGGCCCGTGCATATAAGGTGACAAGACTAGAGGTATCCTCCACTTGGAGTCCATTCACTATGACTAAGATTGGGGGTGGTTACAAGTTCTTCTTTGAGGGTTTCACAACTTAGATCTACATTTCGACTCACCAATATATATATATATAAGAGAAAGTGTAAGACTTATATCACTTTAAGATCTTTTTTTACAGTATGTTGGGTGTGTAATATTCCAAGAATAATCACTATAATCCTTGACATTCCTTGAGTAAAATATTATTGTATTATGTCTTCTTGTAAGAAATGTTATTCTACTAAGAAAGATCTTGCGTTTTGTTGGGATATCTAATCTAACTGAATGTCAATGAGTTTCAATACTAAATTGCTGAAGTATCAATATAATTGGCAAGTTGTATTCCCAACAAACTCCCTTGTGTTTTCATGTTATGCATGATAACCCCTTGACCCTAGGCCTCAAGAAGAGAGACCTTACAGTTACACCCCCCATGGCTTGCCACTCTCTTAAGGTTTTTGCTGAAATTTAGATTAAAACCACCTTGTTTGTCTAACTTTTGACTTGCTTCTTTTTGGCTTCTTGCAGCCTTGTTCTTATGTTTTTTTTTTTGTTTTTTCAAAAAACATTTGTGTTCTCTGTTTTTCACTTCTGCTGATACTCATTTAGTTAGCCCTTTTGTTTGTTTGTTGCCAACAAGGTGGTTGTTTTCTAGATTTTAGTTCTAACTGTTCTTTGTATTTGGGTTTGGGCCCATTCCATGTTTACCTCAATCAATTTTCTATTACTTTCCCATTGAGGAGAACCCATGACTCAAACTTAAATAGGAAGTCAGAGTAATAATTGATCATTTTAAACAATTTTTGGGATGGTTGTAAATCCTTCAAGGACTATCTCACAACCTAGGCTCTACATTGAAAATATTAAGTAGTTAAATTATGTGGAACTCTTCGAGGGACAATTATGTGAAATTATGTTATCCATGGTATGATGGATAATGTAAGACAACACAACAAAGGGTCAAAACATAGGGGACAATAAAGAATACACAAAACTTGTAAGACCGATAAAATAGAGTATATGCAAGTTAGAAGGAAATAATTGATTTCACTTGGGAGGTTAAACACAAATAAAGAGAATAATATCACAAATCACCAATGGATAGAGTACATGAAATGCCTATAATAGAAGAGATAAGATAAATACATCCTCCTAGTAATCACCCCAAGAGTATAATTTTTCTCTTTAAAAAATAATTAAGAAGGAATTATAAAATTGGTGTTAGGAAAGGCTAATGATATAGATGGCTTGTAAGCATGATACTTAAAATGAGGCTTGAAAACTCTCATGTTTAACACCAAAATAATATCTAATAGAATCATTTAGAATGATTTTCCAAAAAAATTGGACTACTTGTGTAGTCACCCACTTGCACAAATGTAGGGATGTCAAGAATATTTTAAATTATCACACTACTATAATCAAATCCTCTTTTTGGTAAACTTTTTGGGAACATGATAGAAAGGAAAATTAGTAGTATGATTGAGAAGGTTTGAGATACACAAGGAGGAGAAACCTTTTGTACCTTTGTGGACTTGATGAAGGATTTTCACACAATATTGAAAAGAAAATTATGAAGTAGAATTAAATATTTGGATTTTTTAAAACATTATTGAGCTATTGTCCATAGGTTAGATGAACAAGTTTGAGACAAAGTTTTTTAGATTATAGTAAAAATAGGTTTTTAAGGGACC
Source organism: Cupressus sempervirens (assembly GCA_028749045.1). Lineage (NCBI taxonomy): Eukaryota > Viridiplantae > Streptophyta > Pinopsida > Cupressales > Cupressaceae > Cupressus > Cupressus sempervirens. The sequence goes on along the minus strand of CM053787.1, from coordinate 484,182,817 downwards.
CTGAAACCCTTTCAGATCCTCAAAAAGGAAAAAGCAAGACAACCATCAGGAAAAGAGTCCTTAAACCTACAAGAAGCAGCACCAATGTCAGGTTTTATAGGGACCTGAAACCACATACATAGTCCAAATAAAGTACCCAGGTTTTACAAGGACTTGGAACCTCCAATATAGTTTAAAACTAAAAACTAGAAAATAGGACCAAACATAGGAACCAGATGTAACAACCAACAAAAAGGACCTGAATAGGAACCCAACCAAAAAAGAAGACCCAAAGAAACTATTGCAGTTTTGTGATCATCTTAACTACCTCCTTACCAATCTTAGCCGTATCCTGGATGGAGTTCGTAGCTAAAGAAGCAACAACAATCAAGGGTTTCTTCCTCAAAATATTTCTCGTCCTCTTGCTAGGGCCCTCCGAAGATATGGTTCCTTCATTTGCTCTTTTTCCTAGGCTCGCCATAGCAGCACAGATGCTTGAAGTTACCTGCTCCATTTTTGTTCCACTTTCCTTGATAAGAATTCTAAGGTTCTGCTCATAATCCTTAAGTTTTTTTGGGATGTCTCCCATTTGCACCTCCAAGTGTTTGATAATAGCTCAGTTGGCCTCTTGGTTATATTGCAAGGTTTCCACTTTCTTCTTCAACCCCATTATTTCATTATAAATCCAAGAATCGACTTGGAGGAAAGAATCAACTTTAAGTTTGGCAGAATGCAGGAAGGAGAGCTTGGTTTCCCTCTTTGGGGAGTCACCCACGTCTTCAACAGTAGTATGTGGTGGCGACCCAACTTTATCAATTTGTTCCTCCCCATCCAATGGCTCCTCCTCTCTAGTCTCCACAGGGTCATGTTGACTAGGGACCTCCTTATCTTGTCCCTCAGTCTCCTTTGTAGGAGTGGAAGCCTTCCCCATGTTTTCCTCCTCACTCATAATGGTTGTACCATAAATTAAATTATCTTTATCTTTATCACCTCCCTTGGACACAGTCTAATTACCCTCATTATTAGACTTGCTCTGTTTCGAGTTATCCTCAATTGTTTCTTCCTCTCTCCCTTTCTCATTTTTGCCTTTCGTTTCCAAATACCCTTCCAGGTTAGAGCTAAACTCCCCAAAATCCATCCCTTCCTCTTCCTCTGGGACATCCTTATCTGAGCCTTCAATACTCTCCACCTTAGTATCCTCTTCAACAATTTGTCTTTGAGAGGTAGAGGGTTTCAGTTTTGCCTTATCTTTCCCTTTAACATTCTCATCAATTTTACATTTTATGGACTGAGAATCCTTATGTTTTCCAGTGGAGGGAGATGAAGCAATGGATTTATTTTTACAAAAACCCTCTATGAGAAAAATCAGACTTTCATGTAAAATGGGTCATGACTCTTTCTTTCTATGGGCATGCAAGCTTTGAAGCAAAGAGAAATGCAAATAGAAAGGGAAGGAAATTCTATCCTTATACCTAAAATGGTTAAGAAAGACAAAGTGGAATTTGTGCACCCTTTTATTCCTACCATCAAGGATAAAGTACTCATGAATACAACCAAGCACATCATGCCAAATACCTTTAATTTGTTGCACATCAAAGAAGTCTCTATTCTTCTCCAATTACATCTCCTCTTCATCTATCTTTGGGAATTTTTTGTAGGCCGCATTAGAAATACTGGTCTATTTTGATAATTTAATACCTTTCATGGGGAGCCCAGTAACCTCAGCTATGAATTCCTTAGTAAGCTTCATAGTGACTCCTTGGAGAGTAACTTTGTCATCAACCCAATTTTTGAAGAAGGCGGTGGTGACATGGGGTTTGAATCCATGTGACTGCTCCAAAAAACTGACCACCTTCCCTTTCTGGAGAATCTTCCAAATGTCTTTCCTAGCCTTCCAGTCATCACATTTTTTGGGCTCCTGCTTCCTTAGTTCACCCCCCATTTTATAGAGCAAGCAAAAAACCAGAGACACCCAGATATCGATAGCAGAGAGGTTGAAATGAGACCAATTTTTGTGACTTGAGATCGAGGTCGCCTTTTCGATGATACGTGCAGAGAGCACATAACCTTCACATGAATGTACCTCCTTGGGGAAGGTAATCTAACACTCATAAGGCCACTCCCGCAAATCATTAAATTTCTAATCCAAGAAAATCTTTCCCACTTTGGAATGAATAGCATCATAATTAATAATCACTTTAGGATCCACATGCTTGTTTAATTCATCAAGCCATCTCACCTTATGCCTTGTTTGAACAACATGATTGGCTATCCTGTCAGTGGCCCCGTTGGCTTCTCTATATGTATGGGAAATGACCACTTTTTCAAATTTTTGAAATAAGGTTTTGATTTCCATAACCATAGCCTCTATAGACCATGAGATAGAATTTTTATTATTTAGGGTATTAATAATATTCAGAGAATCACCTTCCAACCATAATTTGGAATACCCCAAATCAATAGCTAATTTAATGGTATAGAGGGCTGCAGTAGCTTCAAAAATATGGCTATTTGAGTGACCAATAGGGATTTTTATAGCATCAATAACATTTCCCACATGATCTCTAAGAACACCTCCACATCCTGCTCTTCTCGGGTTTCCCTTACCAGCTCCATCAAATTTCCCTTTGATCCATCCATTAGGAGGAACAAACCATTTTATGATCGATCTAGGATTATCAATTTTCAACTTAGATCCTTGAGATCATAAAGGGTTATCAAGTTGGAAGGTTTGACCAGACTTCCCCTAGGATTTAAAATTCTCCTTGAAGGCTCTGATGATATTCTAACCTAGCACCCATCCTGTAAGATCTTTATTTTTGAATATCCTATTATTTCTTTCTTTCTAGATGCCCCACCAAAGGTGAGGGAGGGTTAATTTACAAAGAAATTGAGCATCAGGATCCTTTGAGGGGCAGCTCCAACTTTTGAAAGAAAGATCCACATTGTTTTGATGGACCCATGTCATACCCCAAAAATTCAAAATCTCTGTCTAGATTTCCTGGGTATAGGAACAACTCAAAAACATATGATCTCTATCTTCAAGTCCATTTCTACATAAAGTACACCTATTAACCACATTTATACCTCTTTTTTGCAAGTTGTCAAGGGTCAAAATTTTGTTTTGGAGAAGAATCCAAAAGAATATGTTAATTTTGGGTATGAGACCCTTAATCCAAGCATGTGACCAGAAAGGTTGATTGCCCTTATCCTTTGAAGCAAAGATAGAAGAGACTTTAAATTTACCACTAGGATCAGCATTCCAGATAATCTCATCCTCAAGATAAGGGTAAAGAGAGACCACATTTAGGGACAGTTAGATATTACTGAAACCTTGATCAACATCAATTAAATTCACCCAAGAATCATTATGCCAATAATGACTTACTAGAAAGCCAAATCTCTGCTTACATTGGTTAACTAAAGCCTTGTCATGAAAGTCTACAATCAAAGGATGGTCCTTAAGCCAGATATCCTCCCAAAATTTCACCTTTAGCCCATTACCAATTTTTCAGGAGCATCCTTTTTCTAAAAGTTTCTTGGTCCCTTGAACAACTCCCCATATGGAGGAAGAATGGATAACATCAGGAGAGGTGAAGAAATTAGGAAGGGATTCAACATTGAAGAGATACTTATGTTTCCATATGGTACTCCACTCTTTGCTGTCATGGTGGACTCTCCACCCCTATTTGGCTAAAAGGGCTTTATTCATACTTCTAATTTTTTATATTCCCAATCCCCCTTCACTTTGAGGTTTACAAACTTGATCCCAAGCAATTAAAGGCATTCTCCTTTTTTCCTCAGAGCCAATCCATAAGAAATTTATTTGAATTTTATCAATTGACTCAACAAATTTAAAAGGAATTCTAAAAAGACTTAGAGCATAAGTAGGTATGCTTTGGAGATAGGCTTTGAGTAGAGTTAACTTACCAGCCTGGTTTAAAAGATTGCCTTTCCATCCCACCAATTTCTTGCTGAATTTGTTTACAAGATCTTCCCAGAAAGCATAAGGGACCTTCAAGCCTAAGGGAAGCCCCAAGTAAGAGGATGGGAGAGATCCTATAGAACATCCTAGGATTTTAGCAATTTTAAATTGTCTGTGGATAGGAGTGTTAATAAAGAACACATCAATTTTACTCCAATTAACCAATTGTCCTGATGTAGAAGAATATTAGTTAATAGCTTGCTTTAAAATTTTGGCTTCCTTCACTTCAACCTTACCCATGAAGATGGTATCATCAAAAAATTGTCCATGAGAACAAATTAAAGGATGGGAAGATGGTTGTAAGCCCTTAATCAAACCTCTTTGGACCAAGTCCCCAATAAATCTCCCCAAGTAGTCAGCCATAATAACAAAAAGGATGGGGGATAAAGGATCACCTTGTCTCAACCCACAAGAGGGAAAAAAGAAATGAGAGGAGCTACCATTAACCAAGACAATGATAGAAGAGGTAGAAATCAATTGACATATCATACCAACAACCTTATGGTCAAAGCCAAAAGCAAGCAAAATATTACAGAGGAAAGACCAATCCACTCTATTATAGGCCTTTGCAATGTCCACTTTCATAATGAAACCCTAATTGTTAGAACAAGACAAGGAATGAATATTCTCATGAGCAGAGATGATATAATTAAGGATTTGTCTACCTGGGATGAATCCATTCTGTTGATTAGCAATAATCAATGAGATCACTTGAATAAGTCTGGAGGTGAGAACTTTGGAAATAATTTTGTAGAATGAGTTATAGAGGCTGATCGGTCTAAACTGATCTGGAGAGTCAGGACCAATTTTCTTAGGAATAAGGCACATAAAGGTGGAATTGACTTCCTTAAGCATCTGTTTTTCCTCATAGAATTCCTTAATAGCATCAAAAACATCTTTACCCACAACTTTCCAAATCTTTTGGAAGAAAAACATGGGGAAACCATCAGGACCAGGAGCTTTATCTCCTCCTAGAGTGCAAACAGCTTTGAAGATCTCATCATCCTTAGGAATTGAACATAACATTTTATTCTGTTCCTTTGAAATCAGTGAAGGAATCACTCTGAGGAATTTAGCCTGACTATCCATATTGATGTTGGGATCAGCCATCGTTAGAGAAGAGAAAAAAGTCACCATCTCATCCATGATGGCCTTGTCCTCAACAATCTTCACATCTCCCTTTTTTAGGTATGATATGTGAGTTTTTGCCCTATGCTTTAGAGTGGAGAGATGGAAAAAATTTGTATTTTTATCTCCTTCCCTCAACCATATCAACCTAGATCTTTGTCTCCAGTAGATTTCTTCTTTAGTGATGATGTCATGGTATTGAGCAAGCTTTTCATTTTCTTCAAGGAGGAGGTCAGAAGTATATCCTTCCTTCTGGATTTTTTCTTGAATTTTTAGAATATCCTCCTTAATAGCTATTTTGTTCTAACAAATGTTCCCAAAGCTATTCTTGTTCCATCTTTTGACTTCCCTTTTAACATTTTAAAGCTTGGCAGCAACTCTAAAGAGGGTCGTGCCTTCAAAATCAATATTCCACCATTCTTTCAATTTACTTTCAAACTGTGGGTGCTGCATCCACATCTTCTCAAATCTAAAAGGAAAGTTCTTCTTAAGGTTAATCTTCGCAGGAGTGAAGATAAGGGGGAAATGATCCGATCCAATTTTTTGACAGGCTTCTATCTTACAAATGAAGTCTTTAGTCCAATTAGGAGAAATAAGAGCACGGTCAAGCCTAGCCTGAATACATTCATTACCAACTCTCTTGTCACTCCAAGTGAACTAAATTCCATAGAGGTCCATATCCATTAAGCCCTCTTTATTTATAAATTCCATTAAATCCAATCTTCCTTCCAACTGAGTAGCATTGCCTCCCATTTTCTCATGATCATAAAGAGGGACATTAAAATCTCCCATTATAATCCATCGTCCAGAATAGTCTTTACTTTTAAAATTAGAAATAGAATCCTAGACCTTTTTCCTTAGATGCTTTATATTTGGAGCATAAATATTCACAATATACCAACCCTCCTTCTGGTCTATACTTTTGGCTATCATAAGATGTTTACTAACAATCAAAATTGTTCTAGAGTAATAGTTCTTCTTCCATAACATTAGAGTTCCCCCTGATGCTCCTTTTGAACTACTGACATTTATTGAATAATTTTAAAAAGCTTTAATATGTTTCGCTTTCTCTTTATTCATCATAGTTTCTTGAAGCAAGAGAAAATTAGGCTTTTATTCTCTAACAAAATTCCTAACAATGTCCAGTTTATGAGTACTGTTCAACCCCCTAATATTCCAAGTTATGATCTTCATATCTATTTTTAAGGAGTAAAATCTAGAATAGTTGCCTGCCTACCGTCAACAATATTCTACATACTTTCTAACTCTCTAGTTTTCTTAGTAGATCTTCTTCTAGGTTTATCCGGGGAATCAACATCCGATTTCACCTTAGACTGCTATTCTGCTCTTTTTCCATTTTTATCTGGATTAAAAGCAAGAGGTTTTGCCTTAATATGCTGATCTATTTTGCTGCTTCTAGTCTCTACCCCCTTAGTATTGTTCTTTTTTTCAGCCCTTTTTGTTTGGTTTGGTTTATGAGTTGAGCCATTTTCTTTCACATCATCTAGGGGAGGAGGCTCATCCATAGAAAGGTCATTATGAATCTGGGATAGCACCTAGATCTCCCTGAACTGAGAAAAAAGAGGATCTCCCTCCTCAGGTAAATTTTCGGTATCAGCCAAGATTTCACCTTCCTCAAGCACAATTTTGTCATCAAAATCTCTCCATTGTTCTTTTATCCTCTGATAAATAACGATTTATTTTCATGAATCTGTCTGATCTTCTAATCTTTGTTCAGGTAAACTAGTTTTAGAATGTAAACCAAGACCTTCTTTCACAGAGTTAGCTTCCTCAAAAGCAAGCTCTTTATCTGCCTCAACCTGTGGAGCTTGAAGTTCTTCATTAATCTTTTGTTCCTAGTGATGGCCTTCTTTGGGTTTCCATACTTTCTTTTGCTGAAACTTGTTCTTTTTCCCATCCAAACTGTTGCTAGATTGATTTTTACTTTTGGAAGGATAGTTTTTAGCCAAATGCCCCTGCTTCTTACAAGCATAGCTAGAATTAGGCAGATCTTCAAAAAAGATTTTTTGAGTTTTTTTACACAACTTGGAAATCAGATCCACCTTAGTTGGGAGATGATTTAGGTCTGCCACTTTAACAAAAAGTTTGGCACAATGAAGTTTGGTTCTAGAAGCCATAGCATTATCCAATGCCACAAGTTCACGAAAGGAACTAGCAATACCTTTAAAAATGTCTTCATGCCAAAATTCTAAAGGGAGCCCAAGAAGTTTGGCCCAGATGGGAGTGGTTAAGAAAAAACAGTTTGAAAGATCCATGTTAGGTTCCCATTTTTTAATGGTAAGAGAGCTTTTACCAAAAGACCACGGTCCTCCACAAAGAACCCTATCCATGTCTTCTTTACAGTTGAAGATAAACGAAAAGAAGCCATTCAACATGGGAGAAATATATACCTCTCCTCTAATAACCCATTTCCTTTTAACCATTTTTCTAAGAGATTCAAGATTTGGTCTTGCACCTAAAAATTTACCCACTAGGGTGAAATCCATAGAAGACACAGAAAAATCAACTAAAGGGTTTGGAATAAAAACTTGAAACTCACCTTTCTCCCAACAGGTCTTAGCAGTCACCAGTGGAAAATGAGATTTTCTAGTGGATTTCTTGCCAAACAGGGATGACCAAGTTTTTCGTTCTGAGACCCCTTGCTTCAGCCCTTCAGAGGAATTTTCCTTGAAAGAATCAATGTTATCTTTCTCCTTCTTGAGATCCTGTCCCAACACATGAAAAGAAGACATGGAAACCAATGGTGGGATATAGACCCCACACAAAGGTTCAGAATTGCCCAAAGACTTTCCATTGTCCACATCGACCAAAGATTTTGACCCCACAAACTTCTCAACATGCCCTGCCATTCCTCCAGGGTCTGTACCTCTAGCCAGATTCTCCCTGACCAGTTTCTTGCCTACAAACAAACCAGCTAATTTAAATTCTGAAAGAGCGCCCATATTCTTAAAAAAACTACAACAGTTTTATATGATCCAGAATGTTTGCATTTAGTTTGAGACAAAGTTACTCAAGGAGGGCTTATTAGAATGCTTTGGAAGCAATATTGGGGTCAAGAAAGGTTTTCCTTTATTTCCTACATTATTCAAGATGTACATTTACAAATTAAAGGAATGAGTAGACAAGTCTCGTGGTAGCTGGTCCATTTGACTATGTAATAAAACTACTCATTTTTGCAAATGACATTATTTTAATGGAAAAAAAAATAGTAGATTTAAAGGAACACTTGAAAGCCTTTGAAATGTTTTTCCATGAGGTGGGAAGGAAAGTGAACCCCAACAAAACTAAGGTCAACCCTTTGCAACTAGTCAATGAATATAAATACCTAGGTCTTGATTTTCACAATTGACTCACTTGGGAAACATGTGGAAAAAAATGGTAACAAAGATGATGGAAAAATTTACAGTCACTACAACATAGATGTAGAAATTTTGAATTATAAGATTAGAAATCTTGGAAAAATGTTTTTGGGCTGCTAGTTGTTCCAATTGTGCTAATGGGTGTGAGTTATGGGACAACGATACATCAACAAGTAAGTGGAAACAAATAGAGAGATTGCAAAAATGTTTAATCAAAAGTAATCTTAGTATTAAATCATCTATTTTGTATGAGCTTGTCTTGGTAGGGGTAGTGGATTTTCCTATTGAAGCAACAACTATATGCTATTTACCAAATATTCAAAAAGATTAGAAAACATGGAGCCACATCATTGGCCAAAATGATAACATAAAAAAAGGTCAAAAGAAAGAGTACATGCATTAAACATAACAAAAAATGGTTGAATAAGTGGTATGTTAAATTGAGTGAGTTTTTGAACACCAATGGGGAAATAAACACATGTTCAAGGAAAATTTGAGGAAGACATGTGGACTATACATTTCAGTATACACTAGAAATGTGCCCTTTTCTAAACCCTTCTATCCGAGGTATTCCATGAGTTTGAATGCTTGAATGTTGGCTTAGAGCTCCCTATTCATGGAGTGAAAAGGTGTATTTTTGAGCATACAAAGAGCTCTCAACTGAGCCTTAGAGACAGAACTCTTACTAGTAAACCATGCAATGGGAGGTTCTTAAGACAAGAGAAAGAATGCAAGTATCCAATAGAACTCTCAAATATGCAATGCAAGAATGATTTATGCTAAAATGACATGCACAATGCAACTAGATTAATCAAAATGAGAGTGTTACAATAACCATCATAGTTAAGCTAGGTGATTTAATTTATTTCAAAATGGAATAAGCTACTATGCACATGACTCTAAGCTAATACGAGATTGGCAATGAGAGAAATAGACAAGAAATAAGAAGTTTTCCACAAAGCTCCAAGGAATCTATCAAGAAACCTGCAACATAACAATACTCAAGAAGATGGATCCTTTGAGAAGGAGAGAGCTGTCTCTTTTAAAGGTAGATGAATGGTTGAGATTGAGATCAAGATATCGATAATCAAAGGTAGGGGTTGACTTTTGACATGATCCATGTGCAAGAGCAAATCAACCAATGAAAATGGGTTGACTTTTCATGTGAGACAAAAACATTTTCTTTTAATTTGAAAATAGGAAAATGACTTTATGTGTGCACATTGAGTAGGTTAGAAGAATGAGGTCTTTTATTTAATTAAAAGGGGCACATGTTCTTTTAGTCAAATATGGACTTAGAATAATATATTCAAACTATAGATTAAAATCAAATTAATTATTTTTAGAAATTTGGCCTAGGAAAATAAATAATTAATTTAGCTAAAATACCAAGAAGGGGGTAGTAGTCTGGATGACCATTTTTATTTGATTACATTTTACTTTCCTTGACTAATGTGTGATTGAGCTAGGGACACATTACATCAAAGAATACAAAATTCAAGTAGGCAACAAATAGATAGAGAGATTTGATTTTGAAGAACGAAATGTAGAAAGAGATAACAAGCCCTGACTGTACAACCTGATAGTGATAGTATTGAACACCAGGAGAGAGAGATGATATAAAAACTAAAGAAGAGTACTAACATCAAGAAATATAGATAGAATAAGAGAAAATGAAAATATCAAACAAATGCTCCTGAGAAATAGATAGCTATAGCAAGCGATGATAGAGTATTTCTACCCCCTCGAGATCGAAATCAAAATGAAGTAAAGGGAATGCATAAATGAACAAGATATGAGAAATTGAGAAATAGAAAAGCCCATGGTGATAGATAAGTGATTATAACCAAAGAGTGACCATAAGGAAGTTATAGCACGCCCTAATTTGACTAGAGTTGACCAAGAAGGATATAGTATGCAAATTAGGTCAAATCAAGTAAAAATATGATTTAGAAATTAAAGATATGAATTAAAGTAGAAATGAAGTGTAGAAATGTTGGAATTTTTAAGAATAAATGAGAAGGGGCTGAATTAGCTATCCAAGGTCTAGATGTACAAATAAAACTTGTTAGTGCTTAACAAATCCATATCCATAAAACTATAACATGCATGCATCCATTAGATCATACAATAACTTAACTTAGTAGGTTGATGTCCTAGGTTAGAATAACTTTGTAGAAATGTCAACATGAAATACTTTGTGGATACCCAATTTGGGAAAAACCACTAGCAACATGCTACTAATTTTGACTCTTCTGAAGTGATGCTCTGTGAAAGGCCAACCCTATTAAAGGTTACAACACACACTGTTAAATGTGACCCGATTAAAGGATTTTAATCACCCCATTAGGAGTGAGCCTTGTTAGAGGAATTTAAAACATTCCATTAGAATGTCACTCGATTAAAGGATTTACAAATGACTATTAGGTCAACCTTAATCCAAAGAATTTATTCAAATTGGTATAGTTGTTAGAAATTGACAACAGGACTTGATTTGATAAAAAATTGCAACTCACTTGTAGATTTTAGATCTCTGGTTCAGTCCTCCATTCTTCTTGGCATTTAGATTCTTCAACTTTGATAGCTTGTCCACCCTTCAAGCATTCTTCCTCTTAAGCTTTCTTGCTCTGTTGCCAACTGTAGTCTCCTATGTTGGACCACTACATGAAGCAATACCCTAGACTTCTTGTCTTTTTTAGGTTCTCACACTTGAAAACTATTGCTTCTGACTAGACACCTCTATAAATAGAGAATTTTGATCTTTTTCCACTTAACCACAATCGTCCATTTTAGGGTTAGGTAGGATTCAATGAATTTACCCACATTTCCATTTGAGTTCCTTCTAGAAAATTCCTCTACAATCTAACTTGAATTTTCCTCAACTTCCACATGTTTCGTATAATTCAAGAAATCAAAATAATCAGACCATATTCATCAAATCTTTGATTCAACTCTATTTACTAACACTCAATATCTGTATTGTTCTATCAATAAAAAAAAACTAGTTCACTTGACAAACACTAAAGTTTACAGATGCTCAACACCAACGAAAATTTACTTGGCATATACTAACTTTCACTCAGCTTCCACTATTTTTCTTCTTTGCTTGACACCTATTGATTTTCACTCAACTTCTATTGATTTTTACTCAGCTTGCACTAATTGCTAGAAGCTTGGCAAACATATTTCTTACTTGATCTTCTTCTAGTCTTTGCTTGAGTAATCTTTCATTACAAACTTTAAGTAGATAAACAATACACTATAACATCAATGTCTTACTTGGTCTTAGTGCTCCTTTTATACACCAAATAACTCAACCTTTCTCTAGGTTCTCTTGTTATCTCCTCTTTTCAAATCCTATTCGTCAATCAACCAAATGATAAAATTCAGACCAAAAATAAATTTCCCACCAGCAAGTAGTAAGTTTGACACAATTGACAAAATAATGATTGTTCTATTATAGGTTCTTCACTTTAAAAACAATCTCTTTTCAACAAGAAATGGTGAAGACATGGAGAAATGAAGATGCCTTAATAAAGATTTGAAGATTAGACCTTCATAGGTCAGCCAACTACATAGAAGAAGGTAGAATTTTTAAAGATATGATTTTTACCATCAAGATGAACCTGAATTTAGATTTTGATTCTAAAAAAGAACCTAGGATGTCAAAATTAAGTCAAAATAGGGTCAAAAGGTTATATAGATGTGATGATAGGATAGCAAAGAGATGAGTGAAAGTCAAGAAAATGGAAAGAAATGGTTGAGAAGGAAGTGAAGAGGATGTGAAAGAATTAGTTGATGCATCCATGAAAGATGAAGAGAGAGCTCTCCCCATATGCAAAATTCAAGACTAATCAAGAATGTACCTATGATGCAAAATAGTATAAAAAATAGTTTACTTGCAAGGGACACAAAATATTTAGACTCTAATTTCATTATTGAGCATTATTAAGGACATCAGAAGACCATAAAACCATCACTAGTACAACTATGAGGATATGAATATTCTCTATATCAGATATAAATATGGGAATCCAACCTAAGCATCAAAGACATGTAGGTCAAGTTGACTAATGTAGTTAGATTCTCTAAGTTTAGTATAGCAAGATTACACCTATATCAAGGTATCAACGCAAGGATAATCCTCGAGTGTGGCCTTACAAAAACAAACAAGGATGATACATTGTAGGTCCAAAGTGTTAAGTAGGTCAAAAATGAATGCTCTAAACACCTTAGACTAACAAAGTATACCCACAAATAGAAAGCAAGTGAACACACCCTATGTCCTTAGTCTTTTAATCCATGCCATCCTCAAAAGATTATTAGGGAGGGAACACTTAGCAAAGAAATCATCATAAATAAAACACACAAAAGATAAAGCTCATCATAGATCAACAAATTTAGTGTTTAAGTGTGTGTGTGGAAGTCACATGACCATTTATTCAAGACTTTAATTTGATAGTGGAAAATATCACAACATCGTAGAATTTAAGTAGAGTATCTAAAAAGTGTTGAGAAACAATCAATGTCAAGGAGGGGTAGTGTTGAAAAACACTACTTTGCATGAGTTTCCAAAGAAACTATAACACACGAGAAGATCATGATAAGATAAATAGTTATGCCCCCTAGACAAGGACAAGATACAATTCCAAGTTGAGAAATGTATTGTGGAGTGAATGAGTGAGACCAATAGACATAGGTGCAAGGGTCTCAAGTGATGCCTATAGATTTTTTTAGGACTTTTTTTCAATTTTTTTGTATTTTTTGATTTTTTTTTATTTTTTTGGCAATACATAAAAGTGCTTATTGCTAGGTTTTCATTAAGATGATTATTTTTACAAGACATTTTTTGATTTTTAGAGTTTTTCTTAGTATTAATAGATATATAAAGATAGCTAAGCTGTGAGCCTTAAGCATATAATTTCTTCAGATGTAGAATGTTGATAGGCTCAACAAGTTGTTCTGCTTTGAAAGTAGAAAGATGATATGCACCAGATCCAAATGCTGATGTAACAATGTAAGGACCCAACCAGATAGACTCAAATTTCCCTCTCTATTCATTGTTCTGCTGATTTTTTGGATTTTCTCGAAGCATAAGCTCACCCACTTGGAACTCATGAGGATGAACCTTCTTGTTGTAGGTAGTAGAAATTATTTTTTGATATGAACTCTAGTGATAAAAATAAGCCTTGTAGTGCTCATCGAGGGTTTTGAGTTCTTGTATCCTCATAGCCCTATAGTCTTCATAGTTATCAACCCATGTAGGGAGACTCATAGTGAGCGAATCTTAACTTATAAGGTTAAGAAAACCCCAAAACCATAGACTTTTTGGATACAATTGGTTAATTTTGTATTGTCTTTGATGTTACACAAATGTCATATCATTATTAGTCAGTATATGCCAAGCTCACTTGGGCAGTGAGGACAGTTCTCAGTGTCTACCGAGCATTCTTGTGTTTTCCTTGTTTTGAAGGCAATGTCTACTGAGTTCACTTGGGTGTTAAGGAAAAGTTTTAGAAAGCAAGTGTGAACTTAGCTCACTTAGGTAACAAAGGAAAGTTAGATGGAACCAGTGTTAACCGAGCTCACTTGGGTAACAAAGGAAAGTTGGATGGAACTAGTGCTAACCGAGCTCACTCCGTTGCCAAAGGATTTTTGTGAGTTTTTAGTGTTAACTAAGATTCTATTGGTTAACAAAGGAAATCATTTCTAAGTTAGTCTCTACTGAGCTAGGTTGACTAATGAAGGATTTTCTTATTTTGTTGTACTAAGCTTAGTTGATTTATCTATTGATTCTAGCTGACTAAGGTGATGAATATTGATTATTCTAAGTTGTATTTGAGCTGACTTGACAAAGTGGAAGATATAAGTATAAGGTCAATTTTTGATTTCAAAGTGCAAGTTATGAAGATTTGATGATGAGAAGAGAAAGTGAATTTGAAGGATAAGTAGAATATCCTTGTGGAGTAGCAAAGCCATATTCGATCAAGAAGGATCAAGCATAAGCTAGAATAGAGATTTGAAATCAATAATTCAATTGCATTCAAATTAGTTCATCTCATTGTTACTCTCTAACTATTGTAGTAGTGATCTAAAATCTCCTAACAGAGTTGGCTTAACAACTATTTACAAATCTTCTAACAAGGTGGCAATTCCATTGAATTGTTCTCAAGACCTCTAACAAGACCACTCCTAACAAGGTGATTAAATCCTCTAATAGGGTCACACCTATCAGTGTGTTTTGTAACCTTTAATAAGGTTGGCTCCTAACAAAGCTTACTTCAAAAGAGTGAAAATCACTAACTAGTTGCAATTGGTGGTTTTTCCCAAATTGAGTTTTCATGTTAAATCCTAGTGTCAAATGTGTTCATGCTATTTTATTTTATGTGTTTGAAACTTAGTTAAAGTAATGGTAATCATAGAAAACATCTAATTATTTATGTGTTAATCATTTACTAAGCTAATCCAATTATTATCGAGTTACAACATTTTGTGTGTTTACTGAGCTTCAAAAATATTTAGTTATTTGTTTGCATTTTGTACTGACATCTAAGGGAACTGGGATTTATTTTTGTAGTAACTGATTTACCCCTCCCCTCTCATTACTCCTCTTATATTTCCAACAATTGGTATTAGAGCTTTGGGTGCTTGCAGAGAAGGTTTCAAGGACCTAAGCTAAAGATCAGAATGTCTTAGAAAAGAGAGATTCCCAAACTGAACAGAGACAACTTTGCAGCATGGCAAGGACTTATGAGATCATATCTAGCTACTATAAGTGATTCAAGTTGTAATTATATTGATGCTGAATATAAGACTCCCACTAGAACATTATCAATTGAAGATATTACTGAAAGGAAGAATCATAATATCATGATGATTGACATTGCATCTACTCTCAGTTATGCTGAATTTGATGAGGTAAAAGATTGCAAAAGTTATTTTGAAATATGGAACAAACTAAAAGATATTTATGAAGGAGATGGAAATGTAAGAAGAGCCAAAGCAAAAAGCCTTAGAGAACAATTTGATCAAATGAGAATGAGAGAAGATAAAAATATTGAAAAATATGTGGAAAGGATCAAGGTCAGTGTAAGTGCAATCAAAGCATCTAGAGGAGATATTAAGGAGGAAACTATTGTAAGTAAAGTTCTCAAAACTCTTCTTCCTATTTATGCAATTAGAGTATTTTATATTCAAGAAATGAGATGTGATCCAAATAATAAAATAGGCCTGGATACTCTAGTTGGAAGATTAACAACTTTTGAATTAGACAATTATGATAACTATGTTCCCACTTCAAAGAATATTGAATATGCACTTAAAGCTAAACTCTCACTCAAAGAAAAGGGTAAAAATTCAAAGTATAGTCAATCAGGAAGTGGAGAAGATGGATCATCAGAAGAAAGTTTAGACAGTGATCTTGAAGTTGTTGAAGCCCTGCTTGCAAGGAAGTATTCCAAAGGAAGAGAAAAGTACAGAGGTAAAGTTCCTCTGATCTACTTTTCTTGTGAAAAAATTGGTCATATTGCTGCTAGGTGTCCAAATAAGGAAATCAAGGATGAGAAGAAAAGAAATAAGCATAAAGGTAAGAAGGACTCCAAGAACTACAAGAGCTTCAAGGACAAAGGTAAGAAATCTTGTTTTATAGGTAAATATTTTGATAACAATGAAGATGAAATGGTATGTATTGCTGTGAAAGATGAATTTGATGATGAAGGAGATAAGATGGCACTTATCTCTCATGTTAGAAAAAATGATATATGGATTATGTTGTCACTTAGGTTTGCACCCTTGTCCAAAGCCTATGCATGAGGACAACCTAGTGAAACATGGAAACAACCTCCAAGCTGTGGGACTTGAACTGTGAGGTTGAGTCTCTAGAGAAGGCCGACTTCCTCTTACTATCAAGATGCATCAAACTACTCTTGGAGAGGAAAAGGGAGAAGGAGAGCATGAAAGAAAATCTACCTAATCTAATCTAAAAAGGTGATGCACCAAAATAGAGTGTTCAGACCAATCTCTGCCCATATATGCACTATTGAACCAGAATGAAACTAAGGATGTACACATTCAGACTTGCTTTAATCTAATAATCACATACAGATCAGAAGACCAAGATGAATGACACAAGGAAAAAGAGATTCACTTATATTATCATTCACAAGCGAAGGAGATACAATCATGTAGATCATAGATCTCTACAAAACACCAGTAAGAGGCAAAGAGTTCTTGCACTTTCATACTAATGGCTGAAGGAGATAAGGTAGAAATCATGTAGTTCAAAGGCAAGGGGAATTTTACATTGGAATTGCAGAGCAATAGTAGAGAACAACATAGAATGATCGACCCTACAAAATTCATAAAATTTTTCCTTTATAGCTTAGGCATAACTGGGATGTCCTCTAACTATAGTTACTTCGCAACTACCTACCATTAAGTCCTGCAAGGAACAATCATGGAGAAAATCTGATCTGGGTACAGATCCAAATGCAATAATATTTGATCTTGGTTGGAATAGGGCCCCAAGAAGACGAAAATGATGCCATAACTATGCTTTGACCAGGTAGATAGATAGATCAGGGTGGTAGAGTGTTCTTCTTTGTTTCACATTTACTCCAAGGTGGTTGAAATTGATCATGAAGATCAGATTCATGCAAAACTCTTGATTTCCCTTGTTTCTATCTCATGAATCAGCAAGGTTAGCAAATCAACCTATCTTGGCACCGAGATGAGCCACGTGGACCAATAGTCTTTTATCTTTTTACCACCCTACAAAGTCTCCCCGAGTTGACCATGTCTTTTAACTAACCGTGCCAGCTCAACCTTGACTGCGGTGGTCTTGCTAAAACCTTGACCGTGGCAATTATTCTGACTGCTGTCATTAACTGTCAATGTTGCTTGAGCCACCAGAACATGTGTTATCGAGGTGCTATGTCACTATGTGTATCCTCCTAGTGATTTCCAATAGCGAGATAGTGCCCACCATGGATCCAGACAGATCTGATGATCGAGAAGACTCACCAAATTATTGTGCTTTGCCCTTAAAACTTCTAGGCCCACCCACTAATATCAAAAAACTTGATAACCACTTGGCACAACCTGGCATCATCCTTGTGGTTCACAAGAGAACATAGGTCCACCTCGCTATGTGTCGCTGAGATGCTATGTCACTATGGGTAATATTCTCACAACTTTCCATAGCGACATAGTGCCCACTATTGATCCAGATTGATCCAAGGGTGAGGAAACCTTTGTGTGTTTGAGAGGGGCGTGGGTCTAGGCTACTGCTGACATCAAAAGATCTACACAGCTAGCAACAAATCAAAATCCTCCTTCGATCGTAGTCACTTTCCACGTTGCCTGAGGTCCCACCATGCTCCTTTACCGGCTGGGCGCTATGTCGCTAATGGTGAGAAGAACAAATTTCTTGATAGTGCCATAGCGCCCTTTGGTGCCATCACTTTTTTGCCCACATGATAACCTTGGCCTTGCAAATTGCAAACCCACCTGACAATTGCCACAGAGGACGAGCCATAGTATTACTTCAAAAAAGGGGGGGGGGCATGATGTCATCTGTACCATGCATTGCCGAGGTGCTATGTCACTATGGATATTCTTTGAGCAACTTCCCATAGTGAGATAGTGCCCATCATTGATTTTTTGAGATCTGGCAGTGAGCAAGATGGATCCGATCTATCAGTTTACCAACCAATGAGAACTGGCCACGTGCCAAGCTATCTGACAAGTCCTCGCAGGGCCCACATTCTACACAGTCATACCTCAACCAATGACAAAATTGATCACTGCCAACATGTCTAACAAAATTCATCATTGATATCTGATGGGGCATACTTGGGACCCACCTTCCTTATGATGTTGCCACAACACCATTTTTCGTTTGGGCACTATGTCGCTAACGGTGAGGAACATAGATTTTTTGATAGTGCCATAGCACCCACCGTGGATCTGTCAAACCTCAGCATTGAAGAAATAGTAGGGAAAAGGAGGACCCACCTGACACGCGACCAAAAGGCGCTATGTCATTATGGAAAAACAACGTGCAACTTTCCATAGTGACATAGCGCCATCCATTGATTTATCTTGATCTGATGATGGGGACTTGCAAGCTCGCAAAAACATTTAAAATGCGCAGGGAAGAAATATCATAAGGTTAGCATTTAATTTTTTTGATATTCCTGGGATATTTAAAAAATAACATTAAACCAGGAAGTGACCGTTGGCAGGGAAGAATTTAAAATTCAAATATTTGGCGGGGGGTACAATATGTAACATTTCTGGCGACTCATAGGGGATGCTAGCCTGCTATGCATAAGACCAGTGGCCTGAAGCATCCATTGGGCTACAGAGTCAAAAAAAGATGTGGATCCTACGTACACTGTGAGACCCTAACCCTACCTCTGAGAGGAAAACCCTAAAACCCTTGTCTCTACAACTGGAACTAGAGACAAAACCTTCATCTGCAACCTTCAAAATTTCAAAACTTGTTGTCTCATCAAGACAAAACCTGTGCTCGTGCACTTCTTGGAAAAGTAAGGAACAACTAGAAATGAAACTATGTTAGCTATGTACATGGAATCTCAAACCCTCAGAAACATGGCTTGAGATAGATCCCATTATCTAGGATCGACAGAATCTCACCACCAGGCCTGCTTACAACTTTCAATCGAATAGGGACCACTCCATAATGCATCAAACTTTGAGTGTCTTCCTAGTTTTGCCCTATCTATATCCCATTTCAGAACCAAATCTCCCTCCCTAAAGATTCTGACCCTAGCCTTCCTGTCAAAACTCTTTTTTTCTTGTAGCTGGTGTGTCTCTAAGGTCTACATGGCTTTAATTCTCTTCTCTTCCAGCTCCATCAACTCTGCCATTCTTACTGTCATAGCATCATCTTCAATCAACTCTAGCTGATGAGCTAGCTCTAGGGATGGGAACTCCAATGAAATTGGAAGCCTTGCTTCTTTGCCGCAAACTAACACAAATGGTGAATTCCCCATTGACCTTTTAGGCATTATCCTATCAGCCCATAGTGCAGTCTTTAATTTTTTATGCCAACACCTCTGATTATCTTCTATTGTCATTTTCATGATTCTGATTAGGTTCTTGTTGGAGGACTCAGCTAAACCATTACCCTGAGGATAGAAATTTGAAGATGTGCTCAAATAGATATTATGATCCACTACCCATGCACAAATCTGAGCTCCAACAAAAGACTTTGCATTATCTGAAACAATAGTTGAAGGGGAACCAAACCTGGTCACAATTCCATCAAGGAACTCAACAACTAAAGATTCAGTGGCATCCTTCAATGCAACTGCCTTTGTCCATCTAGTGAAGTAATCTATAGCAGCTAAAATCCATTTGTGACTTGAATTAGAAGGAGGATTGATAGGGCTTGTGAAATCCAATCCCCATTGGGCAAAAGGCTGGTCCACCTAAATAGGATGAAGGGAAAGAGCTGTGAGTCTTTGTTTGCCAGAGAAGAAGGCACATTTTTCACACTTTCTCACATACTTATGACAATCATGAAATAGAGATGGCCAGTAATAATCAGCCCTCATGATCTTCATTGTAGTTGTCCTTGTTGAGAAGTGGCCACCATCAGGACCATCATGAAGTTCTTTGATCATTTTTTCAGCGTAGTCTATATCAAGGCATCTTAATAGGGCTCCATTAAAATCTTTTTTAAAGAGGACACCGTCAACTATGACATAAGGAATTGACTATAAACTATACTATCTCCTTTTAGTTCTATCTAATCCTTGAGGGTATCCATTCCCTAATAAGAAACTCTTCATGTCATCCATCCAACTCCTTGGGTCACTATTTCTTACCTCTTGTTGCTCTGTCGGTATCATAGCAGCCTCCTCATCAGGTTCTTGAGATGATAACATCTATTTACACAACCTCCTCCCTCTTACCAGCTTGGTAATTTGAATGTCAATATCATATTCCATCACTTTAGTAATCCAGCCAGCTTTTTTCTCACTAATATCTTTGCTCAAAAGGAAATCCTTCACACTAGCATGGGGTACTAGCAAATGAATCTTATTATGAGACAGGAGGTGTCTAAATTTCTTTAAAGCTCTAATAATTGCAAGGGCTTACTTCTCCACATAGTTGTATTTATCTTTATATTCTTTAAGCCCTTCACTAAAGAAAGCTATGGGCTGCTTGTCACCTTTATCATTTCTTTGAGCCAGGACAACAGAAATGCTTGACTCACCACCTAGGGTATAAAAGATGAAATCTTTCTCAAAATTTGGATTCATGAGAGTAGGGGCTGAGGCTATGGCTATCTTGATCTCTTCAAAACTTTCCTTCCCTCACTTGGTCCATGCAAAGACCATACCTTTCTTGAGCATAGCTATAAGAGGTTTCACCATGGTAGAAAGATTTGGAATAAATCTTCTCACAAAATTTATCCTGCCTAGGAAACTTTGCAGCCCTTTCTTGTGTTTAGGAAGAGGGAGGGCAAGTATTGCTTTTGTTCTCTTTGGATCAATGGTTAAGCCATCCTAAGATACAATATGTCCTAATAATTCTCCTTGGTTAATAGAAAAGACACACTTGCTTGGGTTAAGGGAAACCCCAAACTCTCTGCATCTTAGGAATACCTATCTTAGATGATCAAAATGATCCTCTGAATTCTTAGAATACATTGTAATATCATCAAGGTAAACTAAGGAAAACTTGTCAATCAATCTTTTGAAGGCCATCTCTATTGCCTTCTGAAATGTAGCACCTAAATTGGTTAGCCCAAATGGCATCTTACAATAAGCATAGGTACCCCATTTAGTGGTAAATGTAGTCTTGTATCTATCAGACTCTTTAACCAGCACTTGATTGTAGCCAGAAAATCCATCAAGAAATGAAAATCTCTTTAAACCACTGACCTTGGACAAAATCTGCTCCATAGAAGGGAGAGGATGGTGATCTTTAAGGAAGGCTTGGTTAAGGTCTCTAAAGTCCACACACAATCTAATTTCTCCATTCTTCTTCTTAACAAGGACAAGGTTTGCTACCCATGATGAGTGTTTGATAGGAAAAATTATGTGGGCCTCAATCAATTTGGATAGCTCCTTTCTCATTGGGGGTTCAATCTTGGGATTCACTGGCCTCTATTTTTGTCTTACTAGTTTTACATCATTAATTAAATCTATGGTATGCTAAAACAACCTTGGGTCAAAACCCTTTAAATCATCATATGTCCAAGAAAATACATCATTAAATTCTTGACATAGATGAATAAATTTTTCTTGTTGAATTTCAGAACATACCTTACCCATGTTCAAGGATTTTCCATCAGCAACCATGACTGGAGTGTAGTCACTTTCATCAGCAGCTAGGTTCATGACCCTACCTCTTGCTTGATCATTAGGATTAAAAAAAATCTCTAATGTAATGAGACCCTTAGGTAACTTGTTGGAATTGAGGTTAATGATTTGGTCACCATATCAATCCTACAGTCTTGACTAATTTCTCTCTGAAAACTCTGCCTCATTCTGCAAGAAGCTCACAATTTGCTCATCAGATTCAAACACTTGCCAATGGGTGTTGTTATCAAGGATAGTAGGCCTTACTACCACTCTAATTTGTTGCTTCCTCTCCTCCTCAAGAATCCTTGGCACATCATAAGATGCACCTATTGTTGCAAGTCTATCAACATATCTGTTTTCCTTTCTAGGGATGCTTTGAATATTAAATGCATTGAAACCTTCAAGCAAATCCCATACCCTATTTTTATAAGACTTGAGCAAACCATTCTTCGTGGTATTCTAATTTTTCACTTGATTAACCACCAACTCATTGTCTCCATACATCCTTAAGGCTTGGATTCCTCTTTTTTGAGCAAGTAGGAGACCTTGAATCAAGGATTCATACTCGGCTACATTATTAGTGCAACTGAATTGGAGCCTAAAGGAGAAGTAGTACCTTACTTGTGTAGGAGAAATCAACATCACACCAGCCCTTGACCCAACCTTATTCCTTGATCCATCAAAGTACATACTCCATACCCCACTCATATCTTCTTTAGTCTCCACAAGATTGGGAACTAGAGCATCTTTCTCCAATATACAATATATACTGAGACCTATCTCAAGGGTTTCTGGCATAAGATCAAATTGATATGCGTTATCCCACTCATCCAAGAAAAAATTAGTTATCTCTACTAGGGAAGTGGGGGGCTCATTCACTATGTCATTCTCATCCATCTTTAGGATAGGGCAATTAATGTTGATGGGGTTGGGGGTGTAAGATTCAGTATGATGCAGGGCTTGAGGCTCTGCTCCCATTGAAGAATTGACTCCATATCTTGTCTTTAAAGACATATATGACTAATCATAAGATATGAAACCACCTATTTGGGCAGTGAAGTCTCTTGACGGACAGATAGAAAAATATGGCTTGACCTCAGCAATAGAGATATCTTGGGTTACAATACAACCAAGGCATGCATGTAAGGCCATTTGCACATTCCTCAGGATCCCTATAGTCTTGACAGTACTACCATCCAACTGTAATACATCCCTAACAATGGGCTCATATTTCATTCCTAGAGCATCAGCAACACACCTAGGCATCACTGAACTGCTAGCCCCTAAATCAATCATGCAATTATGGACTAGTTTTCCCCCTATAATTAGAGAAACATAGAATTGAGGAGGTCTAACCTTTTTACTTGTTTCTACCTCCCTTGATGGTTGTACTAGGCTTGTAGCACTTTCTATGCCAAGTGTCTGATCCTTTGGTTCAATTCTTTCCAATTCTTGCTACAGTAACCTCTTTTGCATGGGTATAGTTGCAATAGCATCCCACATAGAGATATTCACATTTGTCTTCTTCATTTTCTCTACCACACTGAATGGCATAGTAGGTGCTTTGGTAGAAGCTTTAGGAACTACAATTGTATGAGGTTGAGATGGAATAACCTGAGGATCACTTGCATCCTTTCTGCCATGATTTTGCCTTTGCTATTGAAAGGTACTTGATTGGTTATTTGCTGCTTGCTCATGAGATATCACATTTGAAGTTGAGGCTTGATTGGGGGGAGGAAGGACAACATCTTTCATAGCTCTTCTTTTGCTTCTAGTGTTATGAGCAATGGAATCCTGGTTTACATTATAATGCTCCTCCATCTGATGATTCATAAAAGAGCAATCACCCTGTCTTTGCATATTTGAGGCATCTTTAAATTGGTCCTCCTTGTATGGTTGTTTTGTTGCAGGCTCTTGGATGGTCAAAACCAAATAATATTTAGCCTTCTGACACATACAATAGGCATAGGAGAGTTATAGGAGGGACACAAATCTTGATCTTGAGCCATATTATTTTGAGGGACTATGGCCCTACTTTGGTTTACATTTGAGGTTGAAGCATGGCCACCTTGCCTACTCTGATAAAAAAATTAATTCCACTGATTAGGATTTGGAGGCTTACCACTACTTGAAGTTTGATATTGCAATTGATGAGGTTTACTACCTTGAGCTTGCTATCTTTCTAAAGTCACCACCTTGTTGCTTACTTTCTATATCATAGAGGAGTTATCCTGTAATAACTCTCCTCAAATCTACCCTCAAAAATGCTGATGAAAGCTCAAGGAATTTCATCAAACAATTCACATGCAAGGGACGTATGACTGATATAGTATTTCAGCTAGCTTCAAATGACCTTTTAAAAATTTTCATCAATGAAAATCTTGTGCTAGAAGAATACAATGGACTACACAAATGACCTAACATGAGTGTGCTACTAAATTTGACAATATTCAATGCATATATATGATCTAAGCATGAGAAATGAACACCTATAGCCAACAGGCATTTTTACAAACAGTTGGTATGCAAATTAACTAGCTAACAAATAATGATATTAAATTGCTTAAATGACACCAGCAAATATTATCTTCTTAATTGCAATGAAAATTACAATGCTCATGAAATATGGCCAAGACTTTGGCATTTACATGGATTACAAAATGATAATGCTAGTATAATGCACACTTACAGCTGAAAACTTATAACACCCTAAAAACAATACTAACAAAAGAACCTGGTTGTGGATGGCTGAAATAATTTCCTTCTATGCTGCCCCTTCTGCTTTTCTTTTTTTCAAACTGCTTTTTCGGCCTGCTTTTTCGTACCCGCCTTTTCAGCCTGCTTTTTCGGTTCCGCTTTTTGAACTACTTTTACAGATTGCTTTTCCTGCCTGCTTTTTCAGTTCTGCTTTTTTTAGGCTACTTTTTCGTATCTGCTTTTTTTAGACTACTACCATGTTGAATCTCAAGACCATATCTTTCAATGGCGTCAAGATTTCCAGCTTGAAGGGATTTTGTCCTTCAAACTATTGAGATATAATCTCCAAAAATTTTTCCAATTTCTTTGATATTTTCAAGCCTCCATAAATGAGAGCTATCCTCTTCCTTTTAATCCCTTCCTCACTTGCTCCACGCCTCCGTCTTGCCAATGTGGGATAATATATGACTTTTAATATTACTTCTTTTTTTTCTTTTTACAAAGTCCATGTATGTACTCAAAAGGGGGACTCTTGATTTTTATAAAGTGACTTTATGAAACATTATAATATTTAATTTAAATAGTCACTTTACCGTTGTAACTTCAAACATTAAAATAATATACCAAATAAACTCGAAATCCCACATATAATAGCTCATTAGAAAGAGCCCAACAAAACGCATCTCATCCTGTCATTGAAAATTGAAGGCACTGCATCCCCCTATTGGCTTACTAAAAATAGTAAGTCTTCCTGACAAGCCAACAAAAAAAATCCGTTTGGCCTGTAATTAAATTTGACTAGGCCAAATAACCTCACGATCCCTTTTAAAGTCCTGGTTAGCCCTCGGGACCATACAAGAATGGGCTAACAACAACATACCTCCAAACTGGCTAAGTGGGGGACATTACAGTCCGCCCCTCTTGAAATTGCTTGTCCCCAAGAAATCTCAACTCAGGATGCTGAATAATCTCCTTTGCCTCCCATGTCGGATCCTCAATTGGTACGTTCCTCCACTTTACTAGGTACTGCTTGATAGTCTGCCTGCGAAGCACCCTCTCCCTAGAGTCAAGTATAGCCTTAGGAATCAAGATAAGTTTTTCCTCATCATCAAGAGGTGGCAATACTACTAAAGGCACCACATTATGCCCTAATGCCTTCTTAAGGCATGACACATGGAACACGTTATGTACTTTACTGTCTGCAGGCAGCTCCAACTCATAAGCTACCTCACCCACTCTCCTGATTACTTTCAATGGTCCATAGTAGCATGGTTTCAATTTCTCTGCTCCAATCCTCTTGAGAGAGGACTATCTATACGGCTATAACATGAGGTACACCATGTCTCCTACCTCAGAAGATCTCTCAACCCTATGCTGATCAGCATATTGCTTCTGCTGATTTTGTGCCCTTTGCAAATTTTCCTTCAAGGATCGCATAATGTCCTGACACTCCTGCAATATATCCTTGGCCTTAGGCACCCTACTGTCCCCAAATAACAAATCCAAAAAATTAGGAGCATCATACCTGTACAGTGCCATGAAAGGGGACATTTGAATAGACATATGTAAAGAGGCATTATAGCAGTACTCCCCTAGATGTAGCCACTTCACCCAAGCCTTCTACTCTCCTGCAATGTAGTTTCAAAGGTACCTCTCAACCCATTTATTCACTCTCTATCTGCCCATAAATTTGGGGGTGGTAACTGGTACTCGGAGTTAGCTCTATTCCACACAACCTGAACAACTCCTGGCAAAAGTGGCTCATAAACCTACTATCCCTGTCGCTGACTATGTTTCGTGGCATCCCATGTAATCTAAATACCTCTCAAAAGAATAGCTCTGCTATCTGTACTGCTGAATATGTGGATGAAATCGCAAAGAAATGTGCAAATTTTGTCAATCTGTCTACCACAACAAAAATACAATTTCGACCCTGTACTTTGGGGAGGTCTGTAATGAAATCCATGGAAATGCTATCCCACTTCTTTTCTGGTATGGGTAGGGGCTGTAGTAAACCACCTAGAAAGGAATGTTCCTGTTTGTTCTACTGACATACTGGGCACTCCCTAACAAACTGAAGCATCTCTATTTTGAGTCCTTTCCAAGTGAAGCACTCTCTCACCTACTGATATGTCTTAAAGAATCTGAGATGTCCTACCAATGGTGAATCATGAAATGCCCTCAGAATCTTCTGCTTCATAGCAGACCTGGGTATTAAATAAATCCTTTCCTTGTAGATGATCAAATCATTTACAATAGTGTATCGACTATCCTAAATAGTTCCTTCAATAACACTAGATGCCCAACTATCCTTGGCATACTATGCCAAGATCAACTCTCTCTAATCGTCCATGACTATCCCAATAGCAAGCAAATGAGGCCTTCTGGATAAAGCATCTGCAACAATATTTTTCTTCCCTTTGACATAGACTATGTCGAAATCATAAGCCTGTAACTTACTCACCCATTTCTGTTGCCTGTCATTGAGATCCTTCTGTCCAAGGAAATGTTTCAAGTTGTTATGATCTGTTTTTACTTTGAATCGGCTCCCTGCTAAGTATTGCCTAAACTTAGCTAGTGCATGCATGATTGCTAGCAT
Organism: Cupressus sempervirens; assembly: GCA_028749045.1. NCBI lineage: Eukaryota > Viridiplantae > Streptophyta > Pinopsida > Cupressales > Cupressaceae > Cupressus > Cupressus sempervirens. Next base: position 484,155,709 of record CM053787.1, on the reverse strand, counting down.
TTCTTTGTCATAGATGCTGTAAGTTCTCTCAACACCTCGTAATTTCCTGCTCTCATATGTGATGGGATGTTTGTCCTGCATGAGGACAACTCCTACGCCCTCTCCTGAGGCATCAAACTGCAGCTCAAAAGGCTTGGTGAAATCTGGAATGGCTAAAATAGGGCATGTACTCATCAGCTCCTTGAACCTATCAAAACAATCCTGAGCCTTCTTTGACGACTTGAAACTATCTCTCCATGTCAAATCTGTAAGTGGTGCTGCTATCTGTGAAAATCCCTTCAAAAATCTGTGGTAGAACTTGCAAAGCCCAAGAAATCCCTTGAGTTGCAAAATGTTCCTCGGCGGTGGCCAATCCAGAATGGCCCTGATCTTGTCTGGGTCAACCCGAACACTTTCTACACTAATAATATGCCCAAGATAGAGCAACTCTATCATCCCGAACTCGCATTTACTCATCTTGGCATATAATGACTCCCTCTCTAGAATGTTGAGCACTGCATCAATATGCTTCAAATGTTCCTCCCAAGTATAGCTATATATCAGTATATCATAAAAAAAAATCAACACAAAATTCCTCAACTGATCTCTGAATACTCTATTCATACAGGATTGGAAACTGGCGGGGGCATTAGTCAACCCAAAGGGCATGACAAAGAACTCAAAATGTCCATAGTGGCATCTAAAAGCTATCTTCTCGACATCCACCTCTCTAACCCGTATTTGGTGGTAGCTGAATCTCAAATCAATCTTAGAGAAGTAGCAAGCACCATGCAATTCATCAATAAGCTCATCAATGCATAGAATAGGGTATCGGTTCTTGATTGTCTTCTTGTTTAATTCCACTATAATTAATGCACATCCTCATTGTACCATCCTTCTTCTTCACCAATACTACTGAAGAAGCGAAAGGACTCTTGCTTGGTCGTATGTGCCCCATGTCAATCAACTCCTTGATTGCCTTTTCTATTTCATCTTTATATCTCTTTGGATGGCAGTAGGGTGTGATGATGACTAGCTTAGCCCCTTCCTCTAACTCAATAACATGCTCGATTCCCCTATCCGGGGGTCTCCCTGGAGGTATCTCACCAAACACCTTAGTATGTTTGGTTATTATTTTTTGTACATCAGGGGGATACTCCTGTTTATGTTGCTCTGTCACCTCAGGCATTACTCTGAACTCTGCTGTCTACTACACCTGGTCATGTCTGAAAAAAATCTACATCCGCTTGAGTGACACCACTCATAGTCTCCCATTTGACAAACCTCCAAGTACTATCTTCTTACCATTTTCCTCAAACCTCATTTCCATTTTTTGGAGGTTAAATGTAAACTCTTCCAGAGATTTCATCCAATTCATCCCAAGCACCATATCCTGATCACCAATGTTGACAACAAAGAAATCTTCCACCATGTCATAATCTCCCAAACAAAGCTGCAAGTTGGAGATTTTCTTGGTACAGTCAATTTTGAAGCTGTCAGCAACCATCACCTTAAATCCCCTATGCTCTTCTGTATGTAGCCCTCTACATGTCACAAACTTTTCATCAATGAAGTTATGTGTTGCCCCTGTATCAATGAGTGCCACAAATCTTTGTCCATCCAAAGTTCCCCTAACTCTAAAAGTGATGGCCTCCTGTATACTGGACAACTGAGCTATCATGCTATCACTGTGTGCTTCCTCATGTGAAGAATTATCATTTCCATCTGATTCTGATGACTGCTCTAAATCTCCATCCATTGACTCTTCGGCTAAAAAGTACTCCATCTTCTTGGCTTTTTCTTTCAATGGACACTTATGTGACAAATCCCAAGGCTCCCTGCAATGAAAACAAAGCTTCTTCTTCCTGAGATCATTAAGTGTCTCATTGTCCAACCTCTTACTTTCCTCCTTAGGTGGTTGACCCTCTCTACGAAAAGGTTTACTATCCTTATCTTTCCTCGAAGGGAAACTCTTTGCTTGGAATTTATTTTTAGAAGCTGAAGAGGAATCCATGTCATGAGCTTTCTTAATGGATTCCTACAAAGTGGGAGGGTTGAGAGCTTTAATCCACCCTCTCAATAGATTAGCTAACCCATCCATAAATAGAACCAATATCCTCTGTTCAGATACATCTGTTACTAACACTGCAAGTTTCTGAAATTTTGAAATGTATGTTTCCAATGATCCCCATTGTTTAAGCCGAGCTAACTCCTTGAAATGTAGTTTTTGATCCTTCCTATCAAAACGTTCAATCAGTCTCTCCGTAAACTCCACATATGAGGTAATGTGTGCATGACCCATAGTGACCATACCATGATGCCACCACTCGTGTGCTAACCCATCCAGATGAATTGCTGCATACTTAATAGCTTCTTCCTTAAGCATAGGATTCAATTGAAAGTATGTATCAAGCTTTTTAACCCAAGCTATTGTTGTAGACTTCCCTGAGCCATCATAATATGGTAACTGAAGTTTCCCTACTTTCTTTCGTAGCTCATAGCTCTGGTTCCTATCATGTCCACGTGGCATATGTTTCATCCACACATCCATATACTCCCTAAAGGTAATTGCAGCAGTAAAATCTGGACCTCTGGCTTCCCAATCTCTCCTCAACTAGTCCTGTATATCAGCGATCTAGGGCTCTGGTACGGGCTGCTCTGGAGCTCTAGGAGGAAATGTGGGAATCATGGGCCTCGAACTCACTATCCGAGCTTGCTGGGGTGCATGACCAAAATTGTTCCTGACTTGTTCACCTCCATTATGTGTCCCATCCTGATTATTCCCATTTTGATTGTTACCATTCTGATTATTACCATTCTGATTATTTCCTCCACCTATGTCAGCATTCAACCCCATTTGACGAGCCATCATTTGCATCATAACCTCCATTCTCTGATTTTGTTCCTGTGCCCTCTATTCTGCTAATCACTGTCCCTGTGCCAAGGTCTCTAATAACTATAAGAATCTTTCCTCTCTAGGATCCCGAGCATTCCTATCATCTCGATCACCCATATTGATGTCTTGATGAAAGAATACCTCCTTTGTGTCTGTATGACTGGATTCTATGTCAACCTATATGGATGAACTAGATTGTTTGCTTTGCAGGTCTGAAGTCCTATTTTGTCTTGCTTTGGTATTGCGGAAATTATAAGGCCCTTGTCACATGCTCAAACAAAAAATGCTCTAATTTTAGTGTTTTGACATTTCGTCAAACACTTTCCCCTCTGTCTAGCTATTCCAAATTCCCTATAAGACCTCCACAGGATGGTAGGACTTATAGCTCTGATACCACTATAATAATCCTCCTCAAATTTGCCCTCAAAAATGTTGATGAAAGCTCAAGGAATTTCATCAAAAAATTCACATGCAAGGGACGTATGACTGATATAGTATTTCAGCTAGCTTCAAATGACCTTTTTACAATTTGCATCAATGAAAATCTTGTGCTAGAAGACTACAATGGACTACACAAATGACCTAACATGAGTGTGCTACTAAATTTGACAATATTCAGTGCATATATATGATCTAAGCATGAGAAATGAACACCTACAACCAACTGGAATTTTTACAAATAGTTGGTATGCAAACTAACTAGCTGACAAATAATGATATTAAATTGCTTAAATGACACCAACAACTAGTATCTTCTTAATTGTAATGAAAATTACAATGCTCATGAAATATGGCCAAGACTTTGGCATTTACATGGATTACAAAATGATAATGCTAGTATAATGCACACTTACAGTTGAAAGCTTATAACACCCTAAAAACAATACTAACAAAAGAACCTAGTTGTAGATGGCTGAAATAATTTCCTTCTATGCTGCCCCTTCTGCTTTGCTTTTTTTTTGAACTACTTTTTTGGCCTGCTTTTTCGTACCCGCTTTTTCAGCCTGCTTTTTTGGTTCCTCTTTTTGAACTGCTTTTACAGATTTCTTTTTCCACCTGATTTTTCGATTTCACTTTTTTCGGGCTGCTTTTTTGTATCTGCTTTTTTTAGACTACTACCATGTTGAATATCAAGACCATATCTTTCAATGGCGTCAAGATTTCCAACTTGAAGGGATTTCGTCCTTCAAACTATTGAGATATAATCTCCAAAAAATTCTCCAATTTCTTTGATATTTCTAAGCCTCCATAAATGAGAGCTATCCTCTTCCTTTTAATCCCTTCCTCACTTGCTCCACGCTTCCGTCTTGCCAATGTGGGATAATACATGACTTTTAGTATTACTTCTTTTTTTTCTTTTTACAAAGTCCATGTATGTACTCAAAAGGGGGACTCTTGATTTTTATAAAGTGACTTTATGAAACATTATAATATTTAATTTAAATAGTCACTTTACCCTTGTAACTTCAAACATTAAAATAATATACCAAATAAACTTGAAATCCCACATATAATAGCTCATTAGAAAGAGCCCAACAAAATGCATCTCATCCTGTCACTAAAAATTGAAGGCACTGCATCCCCCTATTGGCTTACTAATAATAGTAAGTCTTCCTGAAAACCCAACAAACGAACTCTGTTTGGCCTGTAATTAAATTTGACTAGGCCAAATAACCTTAGGATCCCTTTTGAAGTCCTGGTTAGCCCTCGGGACCATACAAGAATGGGCTAACAACAACATACCTCCAAACTGGCTAAGTGGGGGACATTACATATCCTCCAACTTCTTCCCATAATCTTGCAATCTTTTCTCTAGGTTCTTTTCTCTTTTATCCATATTCTGCATCAGAGATTGCATCATTTTTTTGATTTCATCTATCCCATTTGAGGATGTGGAAGTTTGAGGGACTGGGACAAGAGATTGTGATGTAGAAGTTGTGGGAAGAGGAGCCATTACTGGTTGATGATTTGGAACATCAAGAAAGAAGGGCATATGAGGCCTTGGAGCTAGGTTACCTCCTTGTATTAAGATGTTCTCTGATTTTATTGCTATGTCATAAGCATTAGGCAAGGTATCTCCTCCCATAGTTTGGATTGTAGTGGCAATATCACTATTAAAAGCTATAAGGTAATGCAAGAAGGCATTACCAGGGGTAGGCTTCACTAAAGTAGGTATTCTATCCCATTTCTTTTGAAATCTATAATTAAAATCAATCATATATTCATGGGGGGCTCTTTTTATAGTAGTCAACTATTTTAAAAGTGACAAATAGTCACTTTTATCCTCAAAATGTTTGCACAATCCTGCTCCTAATCCATCCCAATCTGTTATGGAACCATGAGCTAAACCTCTATACCATTGTAGTGCTTTTACTTTCAAGGATGAAGTTAGGAGCCTAACCGCAACATCATCCTCTGTAATACCATGGATATTGCAGACATTTGAAACCTCTTGGATGTGTTCTAAGGGAGAGATAGAAGTTTCTCCAATAAACTCTGGTATACTTTTGAGGGCAGCTACTGGTATGTCATGTCTTTGGGCTAATAAGAGAGGGCTCCCACCATTAAAGGTGGCAAAAGTATGAGCTCTAGGCAACACCATATAGACAAGTAATCTATTGATATGTATTGATGGCAGTCTAGGCTAAGATCTAATAGCAGGAGGAGTAGAGATAGATCTTGTAGGTGTATTTGTTACTATTGCACTCCTAACCGGTGATAAAGATATTCTAGTCTTCCTTCTTCTAGGGGTTGAAAATGAAAGTTCTTGATACTGAAACTTACCTCTAGAAGATGCCCTTGTTTCAGGTCTGGGCATGAATCATTGCAACTTTGGTCTGGAACTAGTTATATTTTTGAAGCTTAGAGTCGCCAAGTACTTTGAAGAATGAGCCTCTTGAAGGCTTAAACACCAAAGCTAGTACTATCTCTTCATTATTGATCTTGAAATCTTCCCTTTTGATAGTAATAAGCTTGAAATTTTCTAAAAAGTTGTCCCACCGGGCGTGCCAAAAATTGTTGTCACTAAGGTTTGCACCCTTGTCCAATGCCTATGCATAAGGACAACCTAGTGAAACATTGAAACAACCTCCAAGCTGTGGGACTTGAACTGTGAGGTTGAGTCTCCGAAGAAGGCTGGATTCCTCTTACTATTAGGATGCACCAAACTACTCTTGGAGAGGAAAAGGGAGAAGGAGAGCATGAAAAAAAATCTACCTAATCTAATCTAAAGAGGTGATGCACCAAAATAGAGTGTTTAGACCAATCTCTGTCCATATATGCACTATTGAACCAGAATGAAATTAAGGATATACACATTTAGACTTGCTTTAATTTAATAATCACATACAGATCAGAAGACCAAGATGAATGACACAAGGAAAAAGAGATTCGCTTACATTATCATTCACAGGCTAAGGAGATACAGTCATGCAGATCATAGATCTCTACAAAACACTAGTAAGAGGCAAAGAGTTCTTGCACTTTCATACCAATGGCTAAAAGAGATAAGGCAAAAATCATGCAGTTCAGAGGCAAGGGGAATTTTACATTGGAATTATAGAGCAACAACAGAGAACAAAAGAGAATGATCGACCCTACAAAATTCATAAAATTTTGCCTTTAAGCTCAGGCATAACTGGGATGTCTTCTAAATGTAGTTACTTCACAACTACCTGCCATTAAGTCCTACAAGGAACAATCATGGAGAAAATATGATCTGGGTACAGATCCAGACGCAATGATATCTAATCTTGGTTGGAATAGGGCCCCAAGAAGACAAAAATGATTCCATAACTATGCTCTAACTAGGTAGGTAGATAGATTAGGGTGGTAGAGTGTTCTTATTTGTTTCACATTTACTCCAGGGTGGTTGAAATTGATCATGAAGATCAGATTCGTGCAAAACCCTTGATTTCCCCTATTTATGTCTTATGAATTAGAAAGGTTAGCAAATAAACCTATCTTGGCATTGGGATGAGCCATGTGGACCAACAGTCTTTTATCTTTTCACCACCCTGAAAAGTCTCCCCAAGTTGACCATGTCTTTTAACTAACCGCATTAGCTCAACCTTGATTGTGGTGGTCTTGCTAAAACCCTAACCGTGGCAATTATTCTAACCACTGCCATTAACTGTCAATGTTGCTTTAGCCATCGAGACACGTGTCATCAAGGTGCTATGTCTCTATGTGTATCCTCTAAGCAATTTTCCATAGCAAGATAGCACCCACCATGGATCTAGATAGATTTGATGACTGGGAAGACTTGCCAAATTACTACACTTTGCCCTTAAAATTTTTGGGCCCACGCTCTAATGTCAGCACACTTGGCAACCACCTGGCACAACTTGGCATCATCCCTGTGGTTCACAAGAGAACACGGGTCCACCTCGCTATGTGTTGCTAAGGCATTATGTTGCTATGAGTAATATTCTTGCAGCTTTCCATAATGAGATAACACCCACCATTGATCCAGATTGATCCAAGGGTGAGGAAACCTTCGTGCATTTGAGAGGGTGTGGGTCCAGGCTACTGCTGACATGAAAAGATCTACACGGTTGGAAATGAATCAAAATCCTCCTATGATCACAATCACTTTCCATGTTTCCTGAGGTCCCACCATACTCCTTTACTGGCCGGGTGCTATGTCGCTAATGGTGAAAAGAAAAAATTTCCCAATAGTGCCATAGCACCCTCCAATGCCATCACTTTTTTTCCCACACAATAACCTCGGCCTTGAGAATTGTGGACCCACTTGACAATTGCCATCGAGGACGAGCCATAGTATTACTTCAAAAAAGGGGGGGCATGATGTCACCTGTGCCACATGTTCCCGAGGTGCTATGTTGCGATGGATATTCTTCGAGAAACTTCCCATAGTGAGATAGTGCCCATTGTTGATTTTCTAAGATCTGGCAGCGAGCAAGATGGATCTAATCTATTAGTGTACCAACCAATGAGAACTGGCCACGTGCCAACCTATCTGACAAGTCCTCACAAGGCCCACATTCTACACAGTCATACCTCAGCCAATGAAAAATTGACCACTGCCAACGTGTCTGACAAAATTCATCATTGATATCTGATGGGGCATACTTGGGACCCACCTTCCTTCTGATGTTGTCGTAGTGCCATTTTTTGTCTGGGCGCTATGTCACTAACGATGAGGAACATAGATTTTCTGATAACACCATAGTGCCCACTGTGGATCTGTCAAAAATCAGCGTTGGAGAATCAGCAGGGAAAAGGAGGACCCACCTAACATGCAGCCAAAAGGTGCTATGTCACTATGGAAAAATAATGTGCAACTTTCCATAGCAACATAGCGCCATCCATTGATTTATCTTGATCTTACAATGGGGACTTGCGGGCCCAGAAAGACATTTAAAATGTGCAGGGAAGAAATATCATAAGGTTAACATTTTTTTTTTGATATTCCTGGGATATTTAAAAAATAACATTAAATCGGGAAGTGACCGTTGGTAGGCAAGAATTTAAAATTCAAATATTTTTCATGGGGCACAATATGTAACAGATTATTAACAGTGGCTGCTCACATCATATGATTGGTGACAAAACAAAATTTGAGCATATGGAATATTATGATGGAGGTAGTGTAAGATTTGGAAGCAATGAACCTTGTAACATAAAAGGAAAATGATGTATTTGGTTGACTAGAGAACTTGTATGTGACAATGCTTAATGGGTTGAAGGACTAAAGCATAATCTACTGAGTGTGGCACAACTAAATAACATTGGATTCAAGGTAGAAGTCATGAATGGATAGGCCAAACTACTAGATGGAAAATAAAATTTGGTTGGATCTGGCAAGAAAACAAAAGGTAATCTATTTTACCTTGATCTTAGTGATTGTTCATGTTTTATTGCTCAAGTAGAGGAAAGCTAGTTATGGCACAAAAGGCTATGTCATATGAATTTTGATAATCTAGTCAAAATAAGAAAACATAAAAGAGTAAGAGGTATTCTTAGTTTGAAGAAACCTAACATGGGTCTATGCAAGAATTGCCAAATTGGTAAGATGGGAAAGACTAGCTTCAAACACAACAACTATTAGTCAGAAAAAGTCTTGGAAATTATTCATACAGATTTATGTGGACCTATTGGAATAGAAAGCTATGGTGTAGAAAAGTTTTGTATTCTTTTTATTGATGAATATTCTAGAATGATGACAGTAATGTACCTAAAAGAAAAATTAGAAGCCTTTCAAAAATTAAAGTGGTATCTAACAAGAGTAGAAAACTAAACTAGAAAGAAGCTAAAATGCTTGATATTAGATAGAGGTGGTGAATTCATCTCCCATGAATTCAATAATTTTTTCATTGAAAGAGGAATAAAAAGACAAGTATCAACCCTTGGTACACCATAGCAGAAATAAGAAATAGATCTATCATGGACTTTGCAAGAACATTAATGATTGAAAAGAATACTACTCTCAAATACTGTAAGGAAGCTATCAAAACTGCAATTCATGCCTTGAATAGAGTTCATTTGATGAAAGATTCAAACAAAACACCTTATCAGCTATGGTATGACTATAAACCTAATGTAAGTTACTTGAAAGTATTTGGCAGCAAATGTTATATACTAAAAGAATCTAGAAAAGAAAAATTTGATGTAAAAGGTGATGACGGCATATTTCTAGGATACTCCCGCAAAAGTAAAGCATATAGATGTTTGAATTTGTCTATCACAAAATTATAGAAAGTGCACATGTTAGAATTGATGAATTTGCAGAAAAGAGTGAAGAAGAAAGCAACAAGGAACCTGAAGACTACAAAAGATTCATTTACTATGAACTTGATACTCTACTAAATCTATCTTCCAATTCTCCAGAAAATCCATTAGTTACTGCGTTGCAACTAGTGCAACCCGAGCTAAAAGGACCCAAGTCACAATTAGAGGCTATCGAGCTAGTTCAAATCGAGCCTGATGGACTTGAGTGACAGATAGAAGTACCCCAGATTGAAACTGAAATTCAAGAAGAAGATGGAACTCATTCAAGAACCAAGGAGCCTATATTAGCAAGATATGTAAGAAGACATCATGCACTTGATCAAATCATTAGAGACAAATTTGATGGAACAATGACAAGAAAAAAATTAAAAGGTACATGTTTACTTGCTGAATTTGAAGCTAGAAGTGTTAAAGATGCTCTAGAAAATGAAAGTTGGATTAAAGCAACAAATGAAGTGATAGAATAGATAGAAAAGAACAAAACATAGACTCTTGTTTCTAGACCCCAGGATAAAAATGTAATTGATACAAAGTGGGTATTTAGAAATAAGTTGAATGAAGATGAAAAAGTATCAAGAACAAAGCAAGATTGGTGTCCAAAGGTTATTCTAAAGAAGAAGGTATTGACTATGGTGAGAATTTTTCTCCTGTAGCAAGACTAGAAGGTGGTAGAACTTTATTAGCATATGTAGCACATAGAGGATTTAAATTATATCAAATGGATGTCAAATCGACATTCTTCAATGGAATTCTTGAAGAGGAAGTTTATATTGAGCAACTAGAAGGCTTTGTAGATCCTAGAAAAAGAGACATGGTTTGCAAACTACACAAAGCATTATATGGTCTCAAGCAAGCTCCCAAAGCTTGGTATGAAAGACTCCATAATTACTTGGTACAAATTGGTTTTCAAAGGACTAATAACAATAGTAGTTTATATATCAAGGAAGGACTAGATAAGAAGATTGTTTCGACAGAAATATTTTTTGATGATACTCTATTTATAGGAAATGACGACTTATGCAAAGCATTTTCAGAAGAAATGAGTAAATAATTTGAGATGTCCATGTTTGGTGAAATAAATTTCTTTGTTGTATTGTGAATACAATAGAACAAGAACGGTATCTACATCACTCAATCTAATTATATCAAGGAGATATTGAAAAAAATTGGAATGGAAGACTCAAGACCAGTTGGAACACCTATGTCTTTTGGACATACGCTTTCCAAAAATGATGATTACAAAGAAGTAGATAAGACCACTTACATACCAATGATTAGAAAATTACAATATGTAGTACACACAAGGCCTAATATTTCTCTAGTAGTTGGAATAGTGGCAAGATTTTTAACAAATCCTAAAGAAAATCATGTGATGGCAATCAAGAGAATCATGAGATATCTAAAAGGTACTGAAGACTATGGTTTATGGTACAAACTTGGAGGCAATTTGGACTTGAAAGTATTTATTGATGCTAATTGGGTAGGAAGTCTTGATGATAGAAAAAAACTAGTGGTGGAGCATTATTTATTGGTAAAAGACTAGTATCTTGGTAAAGCAAGAAGAAAAATTGTACATCTCAATCTACAATAGAGATAGAATATGTAGCAACATCAATTAATTATTCTAACATTGTTTGGTTCAAACAACTATTGGAAGAAATGAAGGTAGAGATCAAAGATCCAGTTGTCATATATTATGATAAAACTAGTGCAATCAATATATCAAAGAATCTAGTAATGCACTCCAAAACAAAGCATATTGCTATAAAATATCACTTCTTAAGAGAGTTAGTGCAAGATAAATAAGTCAAACTAGAATATGTGAACACAAAGGAATAGATTGTAGACATATTCACCAAGCCATTACCTAAGGATGCATTTCTATATCTAAGAGGTAAGCTAGGGGTCATTACCCTATCTAAAATTCACTAAATGAAGTTTAGTGAATGCATCAACCAAAACTTGTTGAAGATTAATCAATTGATGCAAAATTAACAAAGGCATATTGCAGATGAATCAGTACTTAAGGTACATTGGTATTTACAAAATTATTGTCTTTGGCATTTATTGTCAAAGAGGGAGGAGTTTACTGTCATATCTCTGAGAAATTTTTGGAACTAGAATAAAGTAAGGAACCAAAGAGGGAGAAGTTTTTGAAGAGGAAGTTTGTTGAAAGATGGAGAAGGTTTTGAATGAACTTGGTAGTAGTTGTTGCAGACATAATCTAGTAAAAGGAAGAGCTCATGTTAATAGAGGGAGTTCTCAAGTCTAAAATCCAAAATTTCATTGTGCTATGACATGTTGTGTTGCCATCAATGCCAAAGAGGGAGATTGTTGGATACAATTGGTTAATTGTGTATTGTCTTTGATGTTACACAAATTTCATATCATTATTAGTTAGTATATGCCGAGCTCACTTGGAAAATGAAGATAATTCTTAGTGTCTATCGTGAGTTCTTGTGTTGGCCTTGTTCTGAAGCCAGTGTCTACCAAGTTCACTCAGACATCAAGGAAAAATTGTAGAAAGAGAGTATTAATCGAGCTCACTCAGGTAATAGAGGAAAGTTGGATGGAACCAGTGTTAACCAAGCTCACTTGGGTAAAAAAGGAAAGTTGGATGGAACCAATGCTAACTGAGATCACTCTGTTGCCAAAGAATTTTCATGAGTTTGTGATGTTAACCAAACTTTTGTTGGTTAACAAAGGAAATTTTTTTGAGTTAGTTTCTACCAAGTTGGGTTAGCTAACAAAGGATTTTCTTATTTTGTTATACTAATCTTAATTGGTTTATCTATTGATTCCAACTGACTAAGGTGATAAATATTGATATTCTAAGTTGTATTTAAGTTGATTTGACAAAGTGGAAGATATAAGTATAAGGTCAGTTTTTGATTTCAAAGTGCAAGTTATGAAGATGTTATTGAAGATTTGATGATGAGAAGAGGAAGCAAATTTGAAGGATAAGTAGAATATCCTTGTGGAGTAGCAAAGCTATATTCAATCAAGAAGGATCAAGTATAAGCCAAAACAAAAATTTGAAATCAGTAATTCAGTTACATTCAAATTAGGTCATCTCATTGTTACTCTCTAACCATTGTAGTAGTGATCTAAAATCTCCTAATAGAGTTGGCTTAATAGCTATTTGCAAATCTTCTAACAAGGTGAAAATTCCATTGAATTGTTCTCAAGTCCTCTAACAAGGCCACTCCTAATAGGGTGATTAAATCTTGTAATAGGGTCACACCTAATAGTGTGTTTTGTAACCTTTAACAGGGTTGGCTCCTAATAGGGCTCACTTTAGAAGAGTGAAAATCAGTAACTAGTTGCAATTGGTGGTTTTTCCAAAATTGGGTTTCCACATTAAATACTAGTGTCAAATGTGTTCATGCTATTTTCTTTTATGTGTTTGCAACTTAGTTAATGTAATGGTAATCATAGATAACATCTAATGATTTATGTGTTAATTATTTATCGAGCTTATCTAGTTATTACCGAGTTACAACATTCTATGTGTTTACCAAGCTTCAGTAGTATTTAGTTATCTATTTGCATTTTGTACTGACATGTAAGGGATCTAGGATTTTATTTTGTAGTAACTGATTCACCCCTCCCCTCTCAATTACTCCTCTTATATTTTCAACAAGACTAACAAAAAAGGTGTAGCCCATGTAGGAGTACCTATGGTAGTCCTGTAAGCCCAAAGTGCTAGATTCATTTGTAGTTGTTGATCTCTACCTATTTTGTGAACCATTATGTGTAAGATCTTGAGTAGTGTCTTGTTAGAGGCCTTAGCTTGTCCATTCCCTTGGGGGTAGTAAATTGAGGACCAATGTTGCTTGATCTTAAATTTCTTACAAAGTTGTTTAAGGTCCTTATTTTTGAATTGTCCTCTACTATTAGTAATGATGGAGGATCGAATGCCATAGTGATAAATAATATGGATGAGAATAAATAAGGTAACATGATTGCTTGTAGAAATAGATAAAGGTACAACTTCAACCCACTTTGTGAAATATTATTCACTGTAATAATATACTTGTTACACTAGATGAACTTGGATGAATCTTTCCTACCAAGTAAAAGGCTCACTACTGAAATGGATATTATGTAATAGAAGGTATAAGCTCACATCCAAGAGAATGAATCAGATTACTATATAGTTGACATTTCTTACAAGATTTAGCATATCAAACAATGTCATCCTGCATAGTTGGGTAGAAGTAGCTTGTGCCAATCAATTTTTGAGCAAGTGCAAGGCCATTGGAGTGTGCCTCACAAATGCCATTGTGGACTTTAGCTAATGCCTTTCTGGACTCTTCTAGTTCTAGACACCTAAGAAGTGTTTTTTCTAGACCTTTCCTATATAAGTCACCAGATACCAAGATGTAGTGCGAGGCATTGCAAAGAAGTTTGCATTTTTGGTTTTGCATGAGATCTTTAGGAATGACATGATCACACAGGTAGGAAAAAATGGTAGAGTAATGATTGACAATAGTGTAGATGAAATGCTTTTATGAGGAGTTGTAAGTGGGGTGACGTAATTCTTCCACTAGGAACCCAAAATAAAATTTATGTTCTTGTAATTAATGAATTGAAGCTAGCGTGGCCATAACATCTACAACTTTATTTTCTACTTTAGGATTTTACCGAAATGTCACACATGTAAAGTAGTTCCATAGAGTGTTAAACAATTTCTTATAGGGTACCAACTTGTCATCTTTGGTTTGATACTCATTATTAACTTGGTTTATGACAAGCTAAGAACCTCCATATATATGTAGCTCTATGATCCTCCATTCTAAAGACATTTTAATCCCATTTGTTAAGGTCTCATACTATGCTATATTATTAGTGCAAAGAAATATGAGTTTGTAGGACTTAGGGATCATGTAACCATGAGGTGTGATAAATAAATACATGCACCAACCCCATTCTAGGTGAGAGAACTATCAAATAACATCTTCCAGGTTCTTTCAGTAATATACATGATGGAAACACCAGGAATCTCAATTTTCATAGGAGTTGTTCTAGTAATGAAAAATCAGCCAGTTGATTGGCGATGTCTTGTCCTATAATAGCTTTCCATTCAACATACTGAATGTCAAATTCAAAGAGAATCATAATCTATTAAGAAAGATGTCTAATAAGTGCGACTTTACTCAATAGATGCTTGAGAGGATCAATTTTTCTATGAGATGTATCATGTGAGCCAACATATAGTGTCTGAGCTTTTGAGAAGCAAATACCACATTGTAAGGCAAGCCATCTCAATTTTTCGATGTATTTCATATCATAAGCCACCAAAGTGTGACTTATGTAAATAGCACGCTCTTTTCTAGTCTCATCACTTTGTGCTAATAATTTTCCTAGGGAAGAATCTTTAGTAGAGATGTATAGTATCAAAGGTTTTCCTGGTATGGGTGGCATAAATTGTAGTGCCTCTCCCATTTGAATTTTGTAAGTCATTCTAATGGATGCAACATTGTTGATCTCTTCTTGAGATGGGGTCATGATTGTGACCATGAGTGGTCTACACCATTGAGGTGATTGAATTTATGTTACTGTATCAGTTGCTTTGATTATACTTATGCCAATTTTATGAGATTATGATGTGATTTATGGTTCACTAAGGTTTGTGTCAGTGGTTACCAGGATCAAGGTGGAATTGTGATGTTGTTTTGTGATTACCCTAAGATGTGTGCAGAGATTTCACTATGTACCATTATCATGCTACATTGGACTAGGTTCCTATAATAGTGGTTAGTCATGTTTATGAATGTGTTCTCTTATGTGTTTTAAGTACCTTTTCATGTTATTTAATCAACCATTATTAAATTCTTAAATAATTAGAAATGGATTGTCCATGTTGGATTCTTTGGTTTTGTGTTGTGAATGTTCACCTTGTTATATTATGATCCAAGAGATATTTGTTACTCATGTTATGTTTTATATTTGAGATGACCTGAGGGTCAAATGTTATACTTTGATTTCAGTACCATAGATGTTAGATTACTATGATGTTTAGTTGATCATATTACATGATGATACCATTTTGAGATGACACTGTGTTTTATGATGATATCTAGTTATCCAGTATTTAGACTTATTTCTGATTATGTTAGGTGATGGAATTAATGCTATGGTTATTTACTTCATTCCTACGTTGTTATTCTCTATGCATACATGAGTGATGTAAATATATTATTTTAGTATAATTAAATAAATGGTTAAATTAGGTGATTTAATGCATTTATTGCTTTGGCTATGTTGTTATATGCAATTGCACTTGATTGTGTTGTTTAGTGTGTAGGATTTATATCCCTAGCAGTGACACATGGAGTTAGTGATTTAGCCATTAATATTTTACCAATGTCATCCCTGTATGGTCAATGTATCCTTATTTTAATTATTTAATTAAACCTTTTAGTGATACTTAAATCCAAACTCATTTGCATTATGTGATAAGACCAGTAAACGTGTCTATGCATTTAGAGGTTCACATTGTTGTGAAAGTTGTTAAGGAAATTTTCATGTTTTTGGGATTTTAATTTTATTGAATTTAATTTCTGGTAGCTTTTCCATAGATGAATTCCTATTTCTAGGAATAGCCTATTTTTGTTTGGGTTGATTTGGGGTTTAACTAGGTTGGCAGTTAATTGCCCTAATCAATTATTCAATCGAAAAGTGAATGAGTATCCAAAAAGGAATTTAATTCCTCACTTGTCACTTTTGAATTAGAATTTTTGAGAGTAAAATCCAAAATCCTCTTTATGAGGATTTACTATTTTGTTTGTTGTGGGAGCTAGAAGTATGAGATCGTTGTGAGGTTGAGCTCATTGGATCTAGCTCGAAGAGACCTTGGATTGTCATAGTTTTCGGCTACTTCTATGGGGTTTTTACTTTATGGTTTAGATTATGATTTTTCCCTTTTGGTTGTGAGGTAGGGCTCTTTTTTATTATTATTTTGGCTCTATTTTAGCTTTTATTTTTGGTAGCCATTTGTTAGGAGGTTGAGAACTAGTGTTCCCATCCATTTTTGTTTGCTGGTTTTTTCTAGTTGGTTGGGTATGAACATTTTCCTCATTTTTGGGATGAGGGTTTGGGGTTTTACATGGTTATGCTAGCCATTTTCGCATATAGTGTCCAAATCCAATTTTTATTGGATTTTTGAGATTTTTGTGCTCAAAGACCAAATGGGTTTTAATTTTGAAGCTGTTCAATTTTTTGGAGTTTTTACCTCATTTTATATGCCACCTTGTTTTCTTAAGTTTTTTTGGAATGAGTTTGGTCATGGACCTAGATCATCCATTTGAATGTCATTCAGACCACTTTTATGTTTGCATTGGGATGCATGTCAGATTTGTACTCCTAACTTTGTGTTCAGTTGAGTGATTTTATACATGTTGTTATGGTTTCTTTTGGACCTTTCTTCTTGTTTCATGGACACTAGGATTTTGTAGAATCTATACTCCTAGATTGAGGCCAATTGAGCGAGTTCATGATGTTTGGTCTTATTGCATCTTTGAGATTCATGTAGAATCCATACTCCTAGATTGAGGCTGGTTGAGTGATTTCATGATGTATGATTTTATTATTTCTTGGGATTCATGTAGAATCTATCCTCCTGATTTGTTTTCAGTTGAGTGATATTTTTGCTTGTGTTCTCATCTAGTCCTTGTGCTATGATCTTTCTGATGGTGGTGCACCATGCATGAGTACATACATGTACATTTGTCAAGTGACTTGCGAGTCCTGACCTTCTATGGTATTTTTGAAAGCTATGATCATTGGGGTTGGGTTGGGAATATGCATGCCTATAGTCACTCATCATTAGATGAGCATGGGTAGGGTAGGGTAGCATGTGAAGGGGGCTTCTATCTCATAGCCTGGTGACCATTGCCCAAAGGGTTGGCAGAGGAAGTTCTAAGTAAGTGATAACTAAATAAAATATGTGATTGGTAATAAAATTTAAGATAATAAAAACAAGCTTTAGTATGAGAGCCTTTGTTTGGGAAGTTGAGTCTGCATAGATCTGAGCTTGGGCTTGCTGATGCCAAGTGACTCTTGATGATGTCAACCCCTACTTAGTAGCCCATTGAGTGTCTGACCAGGACATGTAGTTTAAGCATTGTCTATGTTCTTAGTTTCAGTCAACATACTATCTTGCATGAGTGTTAGCCAAAAATGTTGTGCTAATGTGTGTTTTTAGTTGGATCATTATCTCCATTAGCATGGTGGGTGTGGACCTACGAGTTCCACATGATTGGGAGGCATAGCTACCTATACCACTACTAGGGACCGGTGTATAGAGATGGTCTTCTATCCTAGTGCGACTGTCATTGGATGTTTTCACTTGGTACTTCGAGTTCTGGAGTATGCTTTCTTGTGATTCATGCTTTCATTGGGATGCTTGTATATCATGTTTAGATGATTTTAGTTAGTGACCCATTTCCTTATTATTATGATTAGCATATGATAGATGATGTTATCTAGTTTTCTAGGATTATCTTATGCTTCACTTCTAGCATGTTGGATTTCCTTATGCTTATGATTGTAGCATGTTTTAGTAGTGATGTCCTTATATGATAGTACCAAGGATCTGATCAGTAGCTTGGGATGTTATGCACAGGGGATGGCTAAGGTCCATAATGGCCTTATGATGCTATTATGGTTGGGAGGAACTGCACACTTAGTTTGGTTGTTTTGCACATTGCGATGTTGTTTTCAGTTATTGCAATGTTATTTCTACTTATTGTTATGTTATTTCCATTTACTATGATGTTTCTTTAGTACTCTGTGATGTTCCCTTCTATTCTTTCTCTTTGCTATCTAATTAGATGGTTATATGCAATTTTTGGCTTTCTATCTTTTGGGCTTTGTTCCAGTGTTCTCACCTCGAGAAGTGGTTTTGGTACTCCCTGGTGTGGAGAAATTTTATTTCTAAATTTTTTGTATTTTTTTTTCTTGTGTGTTGTCTTGGGATCTTGTGCAAAATTGCACACTCTTACACGAGGATGTAAGATCTCACGTGGTTCTTTGGGTTTCTTTGCATGGCCTTTGGCATTTTCTCATGTAAAACCCAACACTAGTTGACTATTTGGCCAAGTACCTTCTCACATGGTGTTTTGCACATCCTCACATAGAAGGCATGTTCTCGTGTGGTGTATTGTACATCTTCATGCGAGAACCTATCAGTCTATGGTCCTCACATGGAAAATAGGGGGGCATCTCCACTAGTTTTTGGGGATCAATTTTTGGTGAATCTAGTACCATTTGGGTTTACTTAAATTACCATGATCTAACAGATCTTAGATTCCTTGTATTATTATCATTTTGTATTTCAATTTCCAATTGTGTGTGTGTTAGTTTGGTTAGTGGCATTTGGAGATTTGTTGGTTGCTAGGATGGTGGTTAAGTCTTCTGTTGTGATCTATGTGATGCATGTATGATGTTTTTATGTGCACTCATACTTGTTCAAAAAAAAAAAAATATTGGCTTGTATTTCATCCTTGTTCCAAGGATCTTTGGGTGGGGCATTACATCAATACTAGAGGTTTGGCCAAATACCCTTTCATTTGATCTATGATTTGTTGACAATCTTCATTCTAGATAGTGGTGGAGCCTTTATGCACATTTTTGTTGAAAGATTGAGCTTTATCAACCAATTGAGATATGAACCTCCTAATGGATTGCAAACACCCTTGAAGACTTCATAATTGACTAATATTCTTGGGAGGAGGCATTTCCATGACGGCTTGCACTTTTTTGGGATCAAATTCAATGCCTTTTTTTTTGATATGATATAACCTAGAAATTTACCTAATGGGACACTAAAGGCACACTTTTTTGAATTTAATGTGAGCTGAAATTTTTCCATGTGGTCCAATATCAAACTAAGGTCATCAAGATGTGTGTCTCTTTTTTTAGATTTTGCCAATGTGTCATCAACATAGTCTTCAATATTTTTGTGCATCATGTCATGAAAGATAGTAGTCATGGCTCATTGATAGATAGCTCCTACATTTAATAGACAAAAGGGCATGACATTCCAACAAAAGGTAGCCCATGCACATGTAAAGGCTATTTTTTCTTGATCCAAAGCAGCAATTTTTATTTGATTATACCTAGAGAAGCCATCCATTAAAGAGTACATTTCATAACCTACAGTCATGCCCATTATCATTTCTATGGTAGGTAGTGGAAATCCATCCTTAGGGCATGATTTGTTTAAGTCTCTAAAATTAGTGCATACTCGAATGGACTTATTATATTTAGACACATGTAGAATATTGGAGATCCACTCTGCATAATCAATAGCTCTAATGAAATTTTCACTTAGGAGTCCTCAAATTTTTCTTAATAGGTTTGATATCAAGAGAAATAAATAGATGATGCATAATGAGATCAATGTCAAGACTAGGAATATTTAAGTAGTTCCAAGCAATGTTGATTTTCTTCTCTTGAAATAACTTAGTGAAGTTCTCCTTTTCTCTAGCAAATAAAGATTGAGCCACATGAATGATTTTGGGAGACATCTCTGTACCCAAGTTAATAGGCTATGTGCATTTGACAAGAAACAAAGATCTATCCTAAAAAATAACTTTGTAGACTACCAAATACCTCATCTTTAGGTTCCTCAAAGAGGTTTTCACCTTTAGACACATCATTATTTTTAAAATTTTGAGGTTCAAACACCACCACAAAGTGGTTTTCGCCATCTAAATGTTCATTTTTTTCTTTTCTTTTGATTTTATGACTAAGGCACTTGATATCAATTTAATTCATGTTAACCATAGGTTCACTGGTGGAAGATATCACAAGTTCAATAGCATTGAGGTAGCAAGCAATCTCATAATCATTTTGAGAAGATGGTAGTTCAGGTCTTTTCCATTAAGCAGACCAATCTACGAGATTAGGGTGTGTTAACGAGAGGGACATAGAGGCATCAAGGTTGTTGACATGATAGGAGTCATCTCTGGTGACATGAGAGGCTGATGTCATATCCCCATTTTAAGACAAAATTTTAATAATAATTAAATAATACAATGTTATTAAATAAACAATGATAATAAAGTTATATCAAAACTAATACTAAAATATAATTCTAGGAAAAAATAATTATTTAATTTATATTATTAATGAAATAATATTTAGTATGATATTTTAAATAAATAAAAAATAATAAAATTTCAATGAGTAATTAAAGAAACTAAATTAAATACAAAAGACAATATTGTAGAAAGTATGTTAACTTTCTAAATAGAATTTAATAATAAATAACAATAAACATAAATAAGTTAGTAAATAAATAATATAACATAGAATAATATAAATTAACTAAATCTAATGAAAGTCAAGAGATGCTTAACATTTAGACATGAATCCTTAAAATTAAGATATAAAGGAGAGGAGATTTTATTTTAGAGAGGAAAAAAAAGGAAGAGAAGAGGAGAGGAGTTCAAAATGAAAAATGGAAGAGGAAAGAAATATGAAGAAAATAAGGAAGTGCCTTTCTGAAAAGGTATCAATGATAATGAAAGGATGTAGACCTTTGAAAGGGCCATAATTATAAATAGTTGTGACTCTTCAAAAATATTTTAATTATAAAGTATTGAGACTTTTCCAAAGGATTTTAGTTATGAAGGGTTGTGACTTTTCGAAAGGATTATAACTATGAAGTGTTGTGACTTTTCAAAGGATTTGTATTATGAAAGGGTGTGACTCTTGGAAAAGAAGAAGGTAAGAAAGGTATGTTTATGAATTTATTTATGAACCATACTTGTGGATAATATTGTGTTAGCTCATGGGGTTTACACCATGGATATTAATGAGACTCAAAGCATGGAGCATGTGAGATATTAAGATCTCCATTGTCTACCATGGTCAAGAAACAATGTGAACTCAAAGCATGGGGCATGTGAGATATTAATATCTACATTGTCTACCATGGTCAAGATTCAATATTGAAGCATGGAGAATGGAGATATTAAGATCTCCATTATCCACCATGGCCGATAATTGATGTGCTAGAATATTATAATGTTGTCAAACATATGCATATGTCATTGGCCTTGGATAGAGGATGCTTGTCCAAGAAGAATCTTAAGGGGTGCACTCCCGAAATGATGGCAAGGTAGCTATGAGCTAAGAAGCCTAATCTGGAGATGTCCTTAAGATTGGGGTTAACTTAGAGGGTAGAATAATATAGTTAGCTTTATTATTATTATTGTGATTTTAAAATTTATTTGCAGATATTACTTGTCCCTAACTAACCCTATTAGTGGGGATATTACAACTAAGCCTATAGTGAAAGTTCCAAAGGAATCTAGATCAAGAATAGGCCTAGAGGGACCAACATGATCCACTAGAGTAGTTTGTGAATGAAATCATCATTTCTAGACTAGAATCTTCAACTCTATTTATTTGGGTAGCATAGACATGGATGACATCCAACCCTAACTCACAAGATGCATTTGAAAATGATTCCCGCTTATATTCACCAAAATATGTACTCTAATTCCTAGTGATCAAGTGAACAATGTTCTCTCTTATCCTTCCTCTATTTAGATCTTCATGATCATATTCATTTGATTGGTTTTGTCTAGAGGTAAAAGCATCAACACCATTAGAGGTAACCATAGGTTCTTATCCCCAAAGGAGAGAAGTAGGAGGCATACAATCCTCTTCTTATAGAGTACTAGCAACAGAGGGTGTGTCATCATCCTCTAACTCACTAAACATGGGGGCCCTTCTATCAAACTTGGATAGTTCATCTTCAAGGACACAACCTAGGCCAATTGTGTCTCTATTTTTGTGACCCTCAGTATGACTCAAGGGTTCTATGAGGGATTTCTTGTTATCGGTTAAGGACTCATGGACTTGATAGCCCGTGTTTTTTATAAATTTGTATCCTTTCCCATAACACTTAGGAGAGATAGGAGTAGTGACCATGACTTCCTCCATATCTTTCTCTTCCCTATATATCTAATATCTAATAGCTTGGTCTTCTTTCTATGCTTCTAGGAGAATCGAGGACTGAAAAAAGTGCCAAAAATAGTCATAGCGAAAGTTGAGGGCTTCAATGTTTCAAAAGGTTTCTTGTAAGATCAAGGAGAAACTAGTAGAGAAGAAATATAATATATAGTGTACTCTCCCATACCTAGGCTCATCATTTTCAATTTTTGTTCACACTCTTGGAGAGACAGTTTAAGTTTATGAGAAGAGAGATTGTGAGGGAGAAGTGTTTCAGTAGCAGACAAGATGTTGATAGACATTGAGTTATCCCAAGGAATGAATATTTTGGTACCATTGAAGATAAAATTTATACATTGGTGGTACATAGACAATATTGCTTGCATATCATGAATCCAAGGTCTTCCTAGAAAAAAACTACATGCTAGTGGGATGTCTAAAACTTGGAAGACCACATCTTTTTCAATAGGACCAACATGGATTGGTAGCACAATAAGACCTTTAGAAGGCCTTTCAACCTCATCATAGGATTTGATAGTAATCTTCCACCTATGGTCAATAGAAAATTTGAGCATTCCTAGCTTTTGAATAATGTTGAAAGAGATGATGTTTAACCCTCCATCATTGTTTATCAAGACTCGATGAATGTGAGTATAGAAGATTTGGACTTCTATGTGCATGACTAGATTATGGGGATGATTAAGTGATTTTTAATCTTCTTCAGAGAATGTGAGGTAATATGGTGAAGAGATATGGTTCACCATAGCTTGGAATTTCTCAACATCAATATCCATGGGGATGTTGGCTATGTGTAAAGATTTTTCAAGGATCTCCTTGTGTAACAGAGATAGTTTTAAGAACTCAAAGATTGATATTCATGTTGGGGTTCTTTGCAAATGTGAGGTAATATGGTGAATGTTTAACCCTACATCATTGTTTATGAAGACTCGATGAATGTGAGTATAGAAGATTTGGACTTCTATATGCATGACTAGATTATTGGGATGATTAAGTGATTTTTCATCTTCTTTAGAGAATGTGAGGTAATATGGTGAAGAGATATGGTTCACCATAGCTTGGAATTTCTCAACATCAATATCCATGGGGATGTTGGCTATGTGTAAAGATTTTTCAAGGATCTCCTTGTCTAACAAAGATAGTTTTAAGAACTCAAAGATTGATATTCATGTTGGGGTTCTTTGCAAATTACTGACAAGGTCATAGCTAGATATAGCAGGGGTAGTTACTTGTTTGGATGCTGAGGCATTCTTAGGACATTTTCAACTTTAAGGATAATTTTAAATTTCCCCCTAGTGATAGCATTAAGCATCTTACCATGCGAGGAGGAAGGTTCTACAACTCTAGGAACTAACTTAGGTTGAGTGTCCCTATGTTGTTGTAAATCTTTGTGTGTTTTGAGGATCACCTTAGGTATTTCATCATCCCTATCATAATTGTGTTCCTTGTCAAACTTAGGGCTCATCATGCAAAGATATTCAATAGGTTCTATCATGTTTATGATATTGTTAGTGTCAGTGTACATGTGTAGTTGATCTTTGCATCATGATTTTTCTTGTTAGCCTTAGATGATTCCCCCTTTTTATATTTTGGTAATGGTTGTTTGAAGTCTTTGTGATCAATTTTTTTTTACCAAGTCATCAGTTATTACTTTGTTGACATTGATGAGATCTTTAATAACATCTTTGAGCTTAAAGTAGTATTCAGTGTTATGTCCCTTGCTCCTATGATAGTTGCAGAAATGATCATCTCTTGACCAATCAAGTCTTATAGGTGGGTAATAGGGCTAAGAGTTGTCTGAAAGTGTGACAAGTTTATTCAAAAGTATAGTCTTCAAAACCACTTCATAAGATTCCACCATTGGTGTGTAAACACACTTTGGTTTAGAATGTGTTTAGCTTTGTCAAGTGTTTGAGACCTTGAAGTCTCTTGTTGCTTCAAAACATAAAAAGAATTGGATAGGTTAGAGATAGAATCCTTGGTCTTAGAGTATCCACTACTCCATCATTGACAACGTATTTGTTCTTATTCCAAGGCTTTTTTTTTTTCTTTTCCATTTCTGTTGCCATTTTTGTCTTTATTTAAGACAATATCACCTTTTCTAATAGAAACATCCTCAATGTGGTACACACTTTCAACCATGGTGTTGAAGGATGTGAATGGTTGTTTTCTAAGGTCATAGTAGAGCTCAGGTACAAGAGAATTTAAAAAAATGCTAATCTTCTCAGTCTCAAGAATTTGCCGAGGGTACCTATAATGTACAGATCTCCATCATTGGAGGTACATTGCAAAGGGTTCTCCCTATTTTTTTTTCATGTTCCACAAATCTAACATAGTGATGGGATGTCAAATGTTGTAAGACTACTATTGGATAAAATGTTGTACAATCTCATCAAATATTTTGAGATGAGGCAAAAATTTTGTGAACCATTCCATGGCTTGGCCTCTCAATCTCTTAGGAAACAACCTCATAACATATGTGTCTTCATGCATAAAGTCCATACTAAGAGCATAGAAGCATATCACATAAGAATGAGGATCACCATTTTCATCATATTTATCATATATGGGAACCTCTATATCCCTAGGAAATGGAAGCATGTAAAGTCTCCTATCAAAAAGAAGAGCACATATTGATTTAACAAAGGAGACCTTGGGTTGATCTTTGGAAACCTATAGTTGTCAAAGTTGATTTTTGAGTTCTTACATTTCTACCCTCAAGATCTTAGCTTTGATAGCTTCTTGTTTTTGGATTATTATTTTTGTCTTCATGCATAAAGTCCATACTAAGAGAATAGAAGCATCTCACATAAGCATGAGGATCACCATTTTCATCATATTTATCATATATGGGAACCTCTATATCCCTAGGAAATGGAAGCATGTAAAATCTCCTATCAAAAGGAAGAGCACATATTGATTTAAAAAAGGAGACCTTGGGTTGATCTTTGGAAACTTGTAGTTGTGCAAGTTGATTTTTGAGTTCTTACATTTCTACCCTCAAGATCTTAGCTTTGATAGCTTCTTGTTTTTGGATTATCCTTTGCACATAAAAGTCTTGAGAGAGTTTCCATCCCTTCACTATGATGTATTAAAAGTATTGGTCCCCTTTTTATTCCAAGGCTTTGAGCATTAGCCTTTGGGAGACTTCATCTTATTGGAATCTCATCAAGTCTTCACCAGTGATTTCATCATCACTTTCGTGATGTGATTGTGAACATTTGGGTGGTGATGGGCATTCTCCTACACTGACTCTAGGAGTCCTAGGAGGTGTATTATTTCCATCATTTCCACCAAGAGGGATGTTATCAAATAGGTTTTTGTGGTAGCCTTGCCTATTCTTGTCATTGTGTGTACGAGTATCTAACTCATCTTGATGATAGGATATTTCTCTAGTGGCCATGCATATGGCCTCTTCTAGTTTTTCTTTTTCCATGCAAGCTTGTGCTTCTAAGTGATATTTCCTCTCCTTAGGATGCATAGTGAGAGAGATATAGTCTTCACCCCTAGGTGTATCAAAGGGTATACTAAATAGATTCTCAAATCTATATAGCATATTGTATTAGATATTAGCTTCTTATGGCTTATTAGAGACAAGATCCTCCACACAAGGTTGTCCATAAGGGTGTCTAGTTGGAGTTTTCAATTGTTCAATGGTTAAAGAAGGATGACTACCTTTACTTACTTGGAACCTAGTCAAACATGACATATAAGGGAGTATCTTTGTTTAGTCATATGAGAAAAGAATTTTAGATTTGAAGCTTGTAAGGTCAATAATGATCACTTGTCAAAGATGTGGCTTGTCAAGAGTGCTCAAGAATTTACAACACTAGTGACTCGAGCCAAGAGAGTGTGCAAGAAGATCGACAACAAGTACCTAGCATAGAAAGGTAACTAGATTTTGACAAGTGACCATTAGTGATTTTTTTAGCTTACAAGTAATAGACTAAACCTATCTTTTTAACTTAGAACAATACCTAACATAGAGATTTTTGACCAGATTTAGGTAGGATGAAGTGATGACACCCATAGACCAGTTAAGATGCAATTGTTGGCATTAAGTTAGTATTGACATTAGTGACAACACTTATCCATATTAGTATAGCTACTGAGCTTAGCACTTAATTCTCTACTCTCACTAAGCATTCTACTATTAACCAAGCTTTGAAGAGTTTAGTAGTTTACACTGAGCAGATGGTAGCTACTGAGTAAACACAAGCAATGTGAAGATCAACAGTGTCTACCGAGCTTGATAGTGACTACCAAGTAGTAAGCTTGTGTCATGCAGATTCAGTGTAAATTGAGCATTGGATGCAGTAGTGTTTATTGAGTGAAGCAAGGTAAACTCAGTATCTACCGAGTGACACTACATCTACTATGTCACCAGTGGTCACCGAGTTCAGAACTACATTGAGTGATTAGTATGGACCAAGCCTTCACTTCTACTAGGTGGATGATGATGCCGAGTAATGCAATGAGCACTATGTATCAAAAGGTCACTGAGTTAGTTCAGTAAAACTGAGTTATTTACTATTGGGCCAACTTTGTAATGCATTTGTTCACTTGTGTTTTGGCTGACCTTGCAGTTTTGTAAATTTGAAAGGTATATATGTAAGGTGTATTGTAAGATATCATATGTATGAAGTATAGTGAAGTAATATGAAATATTTTTGAGAAGTACATGCGAGAGATTATCTGTAGCAATTCAAGGAATACAACAAGGTCAATACAGAGACAAAAAAGTTATATCCATCACATAAGGTGATCAATGCATAAAGGGTCTTATTAGCAATTAGTTGTAAGTAGATCCACTGCTTCATCTTAATAGGTGAATTAGTTTTCTAAATCCTCTAACAAGGTAGACTTAATAGTCTTTGTACAAATCTCTTAATTGAGTGCATACTTCATTGTATGTTTGTAAATCCTCTAACAAGGTGGACTTAGCAGTCCTTTGTGCTCCTAATGGGGCAAATCATCAGAAGTGGTCAATGTAAGCCTTAACAGGTCAACTTTATGCTATAGTATTGAAGTTTTGTGGGTATCATCCCCACCCCAATTTTACTTTCTATTTGGAAGGTTTCTAGGTCACCAAAATATTGGGTTCTTTTGTGTGATGAATGTTTTAACTTTCAAAATTAATACATGTAGTAGCATAGATTGTTTTGTAGCAAATTTAGAAGAAAGGATTTAAAGTTACTAATTCACCCCTCCCCTCTCAGTAACTTATCATATATTGAATATTTCCAACAACAATTTTGACTCTGTTTTACAACCAACTGAAACTAGGTGATATTTTTCTAAGAGCCAAATGATATTAGGAAAACCCAAATTATTGTACAATAGATTTGAAAATAGTGAGGCAATACTTTTATTTCAAGTGACACTTTTCCTGAAGGAGGGTGATAGAATTCACTATAGTAAGGAATCAAAATTTATAGTAGGTAGGTGACACAATTTCAGCAAAAAATGTCATACAATATTTCTCAAAGCCATAAGATAGAGTGCCAATGAACTGTGAAAAGGTAGCTTTGAGAAAAAAGAGCTTATTTTTCATGTTGAACATTGAATATTTTTAGACCAGAGTGTTATGTAGACAATATAGGACCTTAGTTTTCATTGGAGAACAACATGGTTTGCAAATAGTAAGTGTAATTCACATGTCTCAAACAATTGAGCAAGGGACAAAACAACCTTTCCAACATGCAATTGTGATATCAAAGAAAATTCTTACCGATGGTAATGAGATGTTTTATTTGCAAGAACATTTACACAGGTCTAGCACACTCAAAAAACACTTGTCAAGCAGATCTACCTAAGAGTCAAGTTTTATTACTCAACAAATTGGCCCACACTAAGTGCCCCTTCGCCTCACACCAAGTGGTTTCCCATAAGAGAAATTGGCTTTATAATGGAGATGCCATTAGCATAACCAAGGGGACACCAATGGTGAATGTAAAATCTTGGGGTGATCTAGGTAATCCACTAGGATTGATTCTTGCACCAAGAAGTTGAGCAAAAAAAAAGGTAGTTACTAATCTAGAGTGTTTAGATTGGGCTTCCGTTCATAATACTCCTCTTGCACCCAATTATGGGACAACTTGCCATGTAGAAAGTAACAAACCTCATGGTCACAAGAACATCTTAAGTGTTCTTGCCTCACATTTTCCTGATGGTCCCAATCCCACAAGTACTCACACTAAGGCCCAATTTGGTTGTAGGAATTGGAAGGGAATAAGATAATATAAATACCTAAATTCAAAAATTTGATGTTTGTTTGCAAAATACACAATTGGAATTAGAATTTGTCTATCTTAATTTGACTCCAAAATGAGCATAGTAGAATTCCTAAAAAAGGTAGAATAAGAATAGCTTATTCTTATTCTAGTTTTTAATACACCCAATTTTATGGTTTGTCGGGTCTGTGACTTTGTCTTTTGATTGTATTTTGCCACTCAAATGAATTTTTGGACTATTTTTTCCATTCGCATAAGTCAACATTATTTAATATTTAATATGCATTTTATTTAAATGACAAAAAAACTATATCAAATTTGATATATTTTTTAAACTTTCATAAAATTATCTTTACAAATAAACCTTGTGTCTAGTCTTATAATTAAACTATGTTGAAAGGTCATTTAAATATCATATTAATGATCTCGACTTATTTATAATTTTTTTTCTTTAATATACTTAAAAATAAAATGATTTTAGTTTTGATATTATACTAATTAAAATAATTTCATTTAATTTAGAATTAAATTTATAATATACAATATAATATGTCTTTTGAATTTCGATGAGTTTCAAAGGTTGTGGTATATCTTCCACTTATAAAGTCAATTTAAAAAATAAACTAAAGATCAACTAAAATAATTTGGCTTTTCAAGCTAATAAAAAGCTAGTTTTATAAATAAAAAATATTGTTTATTTAAAATATTACCAAACTAAAAAAATTTAATTATTAAAATTCTAAAACAAAACTTATTCCAATTCCTATTTCAATTGTTGCAACCAAACATAGAATATGCATCTTTCAAATCCTCTTCTAGGTTAACCAAACAAGTCCAAATGATATTCCATAACTGATTTTAAGAATGCATAAATACCAGAAGAGAACTTATTCTAGCGTACATGAATGTCGCATTCGACAATTCTTGCAGCCAAATGAGCTCTAAGAGAAGACAAGCACTACACCTATTAAGTTTTTGTATCCTTGGTAGCCTTGAGTTTATAGTGGGTCTAAAAATTTGGGTTCACTTGTCCCCACTTGGGTCATTCCTCTTGATTGCTCAAGAGCAGTTCCTCTAAAGGATGCTAGACTAAAACAGTTTGGATCTACTCTTGGGGGTCAAGATTTCTAATTCACTATGAGGGTGAAAAGCATACTCTCCTATCCCAATTGCTTCCCCCAAACACATCAAGCAAGTTCAATTAACCCTCTTATTTTTGAGATCTAAAGGTGGGTCAAGATTTTTGATTCACCACAAGGCTAAAGAGCATACTTTCCTACCATAAAGAGACCAAAATCTTTTATGCCCATGAAAAAAAAAAATAAGTAAGATTGCTGCATACAAAATAAGGGAAACACAAGCACCTGTTTGGTTTTTATGCTCTTATGTAGCACTAAAAACAATCATTAGTAGTCTTTTTGCATTTGGAGCTTTGACACGTGTTCTTTTAAGGCAAATTTTCAAGTGTTTAGTGAAGAAAACTACAAGTACAACCATTAGTCCAACAAGAGTTAGTCCCAAAAACAATATGTAAATATGCAATAAGACCTTTGTCAGACTACAATGAACCTAAAAAACTTGACAAATAGACTCCTAGAGACCAGGAAGATGATTAAAGAACCTAAACAACAACTAATTTCAGTTTAGGAAAATATTTACTACTGTCAAAGTATTGTATGATACTTTTCAGTATAGTGGTATGATAATTCTGCCTCATGCAATATTGCTCCCTATATCTAGGTGATACTTTACTATATACTAGTATGGTAGAGTTCTATATGGGTGTGCAATACTTTCATTGGAAAAATATCAAACAATAGTGCTTAGAAATGATGTATGATATTGAGAAAGTATCACCTGATATTCATGACTATAAAAAATAAAAAGACCCTTCAAAAAGAAGAAAATGTAGGAAAAAGATGTATATTAGGAGCAAAACCAAAATGTTCTACCCACGGTGGTTGCCAAAAATGTACACTAGAAATGTGCACTTCTCTAAACCCTTTAGCCAAGGTATTCCATGAGTTTGAATGCTTGAATGTTAGCTTAGAGCTCCCTATCCATGGAGTGAAAAGGTGTGTTTTTGAGCATATGAAGAGCTCTCAACTGAGCCTTAGAGACACAACCCTTGCTAGTAAACCATGCAATGACAGGTTCTTGAGATAAGAGAAAGAACACAAGTGTCCAAAAGAACTCTCAAATACACAATACAAGCATGATTTATGCTAAAACGATATACACAATGCAACTAGATTAGTCAAAAAGTTCTAGATTAGGAGCAAAACCAAAATGTTTCACCCCACATTGGGTGCCAAAAATGTACACTAGAAATGTGTACTTCTCTAAACCATTCTATTGAAGGCATTCCATGAGTTTGAATGCTTGAATGTTGGCTTAGAGCTCCCTATCCATGGAGTACAAAGGTGTGTTTTTGAGAATACAAAGAGCTCTCAACTAAGCCTTAAAGACACAACCCTTGCTAGTAAACCATGCAATGAGAGGTTCTTGAGACAAGAGAAAGAATACAAGTGTCCAAAAGAACTCTCAAATATGCAATGCAAGAATGATTTATGCTAAAATGATATGCATAATGCAACTAGATAAATCAATATGAGAGTGTTAAAACAACCATTCTAGTTAAGCTAAGTGATTTAAACTATTGCAAAATCAATTAAACTACTATGCACATGACTTTAAGTTAATATGAGAGTGGTGATGAGATAATTAGACAATAAATGAGAAGTTATCTACAAAGATCCAAGAAATCTTTCAAGAAACTTGCAACATAACAATACTCAAGAAGATGGATCCTTTGAGAAGGAAATATCTCTCTCTTTTAAAAGTAGATGGATGGTTGAGATGAAGATCAATATATGGATAAAAAAGGGTGGGAGTTGACTTTTGGCATAATCCATGTACAAGAGAAAGTAAACCAATGAAAAGGGGTTGAATTTTTATGTGAGACAAAAATCTTTTCTTTTAATTTGAAAATAGGAAAAGGACTATATGTGTGCACATTGAGTGGGCTAGAAGAATTGGGTCTTTTATTCAATTAAAAGGGAGGCATGTTCTTTTAATAAAATATGGACTTAGGATAATATAGTCCAACTATAGGTTAAAATAAAATTAACTATTTTTTAGCAACTTGGCTTAGGCAAATAATTAATTAATTTAGCCAAAATAGTGAGAAGGGGGCAAATAGTCTTGATGACTATTTTTAGGTGATTACACTTAGGAGGAAAAAGGTTCTATATTAAACATATTAATCCCACACATGATCATTATCAAAAGAACTACATAAATATGGAAATAAAAAATCTTAATTGTCCAAATACACACCTAAAGGAGAATGGATAGACATAAGATGTTATTGCAATCAAAATATGGTGCAAAAAAAATGACATTAGAACATAAAGTGTTCAACCTTCAAGGATATTCACACCAAATACACGGATACATTGAATGTTGAAACCTTGAGCAAGTTTTTTGAAGAAAAGAGGACTATAAAGAATGCAAATATCCTAATCAAGATACATAATAGAAGATTCAAGTTGCAGAAGGATAAAGGAATCGAGCAGTGGGAGCCCTTTGGAATTTTTTTGCTTGTGTATTTGCTAACTATCCTTGGGTTATATAGGCTACTTAGTGTTGAGGACTTTTTTTTTTTTTTTTCATTCATCCATTACAATTTTGTTGTGCTTGAAATTTAATTCATCTAGGCAACACTTCTTCAACTCTGAAATTATTATTAGCTCGCTTCACTTGATGTTTGTAAGCTCTTGTGAAATTTATAAAAATCTATTTAAAATGTATGAATATTTTCTTCCTCTGACTAAAGTCAAATGGTATAAACTTTCATACTTATCCTTCATAACTCATGGGCTTTATTCATTGAGGAAAAAATACAAAAATATCTATCTAGATGTAATTAAACATTTGTAAAGATTATTTTCAGATAAAAATATGAAGACAAATGTTTATTTTTATCTTAACCATTTATAAAATGGCAAATATGTGATAGAGAAAAGGTCCCATTATGCAAAGTAGTGGGAAAACATGTAGTGGTTGTTTTCAGCAAAAAAATATGTATCAATTCAAACTAAAATAGTGATGGAAGCTAAAGATAACACACCAAAGAAGGAGAGGGGTATCAATTGATGTTGCTCATTACATAGATGGTGTCTTTTGCTAGGTTTTGGGTAATAATGTTCTAACTATTTTTGAATAGTAAGAATCATTCATGTCTCACAAACTAAAGAAATACTAATAGGGACGGGCTGGTAGTTGGGAAGGGTTGTTAGTGGTGTAATACTTTGTTTATAATATTAATCTATACTATATATTGTCAATTTTAATCTCTCATTAAATAGAAGGTAGTCAAATTTTGGTAATGTTACCCCAACTGATATTGATGCTAATGATGAAAGAAATTAGATAACTGAGTAATGGAAGGTATGTAGGAGAATTGGATCAATTGTTATATTATCATTGATGTCAAGCTTATTGACTTACTAATTTGTGTAAGTTGCCAAGTTATTGAAGGATGTGGTGTTGAGAAAAGAAATGGCTGGTAAAGATAGAAGATAGAGTGAAGAAACGATGTTAACATATGATCCTAAATGGGCAATTAATGAATTAGTCTTTAGCTAGGTAATATTGGTTTGATTATTTTACAAAGTTTTTGAATGATGTACAAGTCAAGTACATTGGTCAATAATAAAGGATTTAATTTGTAAAGTGAAAAGACAAGGAATAAGTGTTTTCTACCAAGTTGAAAATGAAGATTGGTAAGCAATACCAAAATATGTTAAAGAACCAAAATTGTGATAAGTACTATTGAGAAAGAAACTATTACCAAGAAAGTAGTGTCAACTAATTAAATAGTTTTAACAGAAAAAATTATGGTATCTGAAAATGAAGAACAAAGGTAAAAAAAGATGAACAATTTTGAAAAAATCAATTGTGGGATGACATCAAGTAAGAATATGGACTAATCTAGAGGATTCTAATCGAGAGAAGTTTATTAGTAAAATCTACAGATGGAATTGAATGGGTAAGATTAAATAAAGAAGATTTAAAGGAAGGTTTGTGATCCAAAAAAAGTTCAAGTTCTAAGGTGAATTGTAGTTGGCACAATGCATAAATATTTTTTTGGGCATTAGATTCATTGAATGTAAGCTAAAATGTGGTCAAACAAATGAGAGGAAGTTAGAGAAACCATAATGAATGTGACTAAGAGGAAAAATATCACCTATGTAAAGGATGGGAAAGAAGGTTAAAGTTGCTCATAGTTGAATGGAAAGAGAAGAATCACTAAGCATAATAGAGGCCAAGAAAAGTGTTAAAGAAAGTTACAATATGAATGAAGTGTGTGTTAATTAGATAAAAATGATGAGTTTTAAGAAGTGACAAGAGAAGAAAGGAGACCTGAATAGAAAAAGGTAGTTTCTATTTATACAAATCATTTTACTATTACTTTCCAACCATTGTAGAAGAAAATATCTTAACTAAGTGGACTTAATAGCCCTATTTGCAAAACCTTTGTAAAGTGGTATTCTAATGAATGCACTAAGTCCTTTAATAATGCCACTTATTGAAGAGTGAAAAATCTAGTTTATCTTTGGTGAAAATCCCCTAATAGACATTTAGTAAATGTGTTTGTAACCTTCAACAAGGTTGGCTCTTAACCAAGTTCACTTTAAAAGAGTGAATTTCTTTGTGTTTGATAATTCCCATGTTGGTTTTCACCCAAATTTAGTTTCCACATTAAATGGTGGTGTCAATGTGTGATTGAATGTAGTGTATATCATTTAATGTTTCTATATGCATAATATTGTATATTGTTGTGGTCTATTGAATTCTTAAACAAGTTGTTTGCTGATACATTTACTAAGGGACCTAGGATAATCGATCCATCCCTCCAATTATACAATAACTAGTACTAGAGCATTTGGTTCTTAGATGTAAAAGTTTAAAATAATTGATCTAAAGATCTAAGAATGTATAAGAGAGAGGTACCAAAGTTTAATAAAGAACACTTCCCTACATGGAAAAGAAGGATGTGGTTATACCTATTTAGAATTAGACACTATACATTATACTACTTGGATAATGAATATACTTCACCACCTCTTAGACCTATGATAGTTGAGTGAATGAGGAAAAAACAAGAGCACAACACCTTAATGATTGAGATAACTTCTTCTTTGACTAATGCTAAATTTGATAATATCAAGAACCATGAGGCAATAAAGGAAATGTGGAAAAAATTTCACTTGTTCATGGAGGAGATTAGAATATGCTAAGGGAAAAGGTTGAGATTTTTAGAGGAAAATTTGATGATATCAGAATACAAGAAGGTGAGAACATTATATAGTACAATAACAAAATCAAGGAGATAGTTAATGCTATCAAAGGAGTTGGTTGAATCATAAGTGAAGAAGATGTGGTAGGAAAAATTCTTAGAAGTATCTTTCCCAAGGAGTTGGCTACCTATATATTCTATTTGAGTCTCTTCTATTTAGGAATTGAGATCTATGCCTCATAATAGAAGAGACATTCACTTCCAAAATAGTTTGAGATATTTTGGAAGGAGTTTCTATATTCTATTTGAGTCTCTTCTATTTAGGAATTGAGATCTATACCTATAGTTAAAAAGTAATAGTAGAATTTTTTTTTAAGAATATAAGGTACATTCTTATTCAAATCTCTCTTCTATTCTTGTCTCTATTTGATATCTCTCTCTTGGTTCTCTTTTCACTCTATTCTTTTGACTGACTAATTAACACCTTCTCTTTCTCCAACTCTGCTTGGTTCACCTAGCTCAACAATATTCTTTCACCTTCTTTAACTTTGCATTCACAACAAGTTAACACACTAGAAATATAATCAAAAACTTAATTAGCTTCAAACCAATAGCCTAAATCTTTCTTGACCTCCTTAAATACTTATCTCAAGCTTTCACATTCTTCTATATTTTGCCACTTAATCACAATTTTCAATCTTAGATTCATACCAAATTTCTAGATTCAAAAATTTATACAATTAATCTAGATGCTCAAATTTTTTTTTTTCATAGAACTTTGTGCATATCCTAATCCTTATTTAATCTCCATCATTAGATCCTTATTTAATTTTCCAAGTCGTTGATCTTGTAACAAAATTTGACTTGTGCCTTATACCATCTTGAACTTTCCAAATTTCTACCAAAATTTGGCCTTAGATCCCAATTCTCCAAACTTGTTCATCTATCTATTACTCAATAAACATAACATTTACTCATATAATATAGCACTTGGTTATTACTAACTCTCTTGGGCAATACTATGTTACTCTTTTTCTTTCCCAATTGTTTGGACAATATTGTAGTCACTCGGTGTGTACAATCTCCCTTCATTAATCTTCTCACTCAGTTAAGCTTGTATTCTTCAATATATTGCAACAATACATGATTGTAAAAATATCAAACCAATACTACATTATTAGTTCTCAACTCATTTAAGTACCCATTAGAAACCATACTTATCAATTCCATCTTCATCATACTTTCTTTAGATCCTATTCATCAATCTAATGATATGGTATTATACTAAATTACTATATTGTTTAGCTAATTAAGACTTTGACATCAATGACAATATAACAACTAATATGACTCTCTTACATGTATTCATAGCATTATCAGTTAGGATTAACAATCTCTCATTATTAGTTACATTATTAGTTGGGATTAATAATCTCCCCCTTTGTCATTGATGGAAACACATAACATAGGTTTTTTACATTACAACAAATTACATAAGATAATTAGATGTATGCATTTTCAACAATTTCAACTCTTTATCTTCAATTGTAGAAACTTTGTAACTTGGTGTGTATCTTAAGCAACAAAAATAAAAATCATCTTCACCATAAGTCTCTATTAAGATTGATCTCCATTCTTATCTTCCTTCAATTTATTCTCCCATTTAGTTACTCTTTCCCCCTTTTCAATAATCATCTCCCCCTTTGACAACAATGCCAAAGGTCATTTATAAGTTCTATCATGAAAATTATAAAGCCTTGTAGGTATCCTTATAACTTGCATGTACCGTATATAATAGTTTTATCAAAGTTAACTTCACAACTTTAGAAATGCCTCTTGAAGTGTGAATACTTATGCATCAACTCCTTAAAGATATTACAATTCATCCATGAATTGATGCAACATGCCTCTTCACTTAGTGAATTTTGGAGAGAGGTAGGACCCCCATTTTACCTCTTAGATACTCAAAAGCATCCTTGGGTAATGACTTAGTAAATATGTCAATAATTTGTTCCTTAGACTTCACATTTTCAAGTTTCACTTATTTCTCTTGCACTTTATCTCTTAAGTAATGATAATATTTGATTGATATGTGCCTTTTTTTGCATGCATCATCAAATTTTTTGAAATATTTATGGTACTAGTATTGTCACAATAAATAGTAATAGTCTTAGTTACCTCTTCTTGCATTACTTCCAATAGTTTATTAATCCATACAATATTTGAATAATTGATTGAAACATCAACATATTTAGCTTTAATAGTAGATTGTGAAATACAACTCAATTTCTTGCTTATCCATGTTATCAACCATTCTCCTAAAAAGAAAGCTCCACCACTTGTGCTTTATCTATCATTAAAATTACCAGCTTAATCAACATCTATAAATACTTTAAGATCAAAATAATCCTCTTGTTTATACCACAGGCCATAATATTTTATTCCTTTGAGACACTTGAATATCCTTTTCACAACAGTCATATGAGTCTCCTTTGGATAATAAAAGCCATGCAAAAATTCTAACAAGTGCAATATATAGTCTACTATGTACACCATACTATAACTTTTCAATCATAGATTTGTATAGTGTTTTCCTTTAATACTTCTCTCCAATCACCATAGGTGTACTAACTTATTTGGACTCATCCATACCAAATCTCTTCAAGTTTTCTTTCACACACTTAGACTGAGTTACATAGATACCTTTCTTTGTTTGGTAGACTTGCAATCCAATGATTTTTTTATCTCTCCAAACATTAACATTTCAAATTTAGTACTCATTTGTTCAACAAACATCTTACTCAACATGTCATTTCCTCCAATTATTATGTTTTAACAAATATTTCAGCAATTAACACCATATCTCGAGAACCATTTTTCAATTATAGATTACTATTTTCACTTGTTATAGAAAATCCAATCTTAATTAGATAAGAGCATAACCTTTCATACCACACTCTAAGAGCTTGTTTCAATCCATACAATGATTTGTTTAATTTGTAGACCATATTCTTCTTTTTAGGTTCAATGAATCCTTGAGGTTGTTCAATATATACTTCCTCTTCAAGTATTCCATTTAGAAATAAAAATTTGACATCCATTTGATATAATTTTAATTTCTTATATGTAGCATAGGCCAACAATGTTCTTACACATTCCAATATTTTCGTAGGTGCAAAAGTTTCACCATAATCAATTCCTTCATCTTTTGACTATCCTATGCAAACCAATCTTCTCCATTTTGATTTAGTTTGTTTTTGAAAATTCATTTGGTTCCAATCATATTTTTATCATTATGTCTTGGTACTAGTGTCTAGGTACTATTTTTCTCAAATTGATCAATCTCTTAATTCATAACATTTACCCAAAATTCATAATCCAATGCATCTTTTACTATTCTTGGTTCAAAATCAATAATTAAACAAGTATTGTCTCTTAACTTACTTCTTGTCTGTACTCTAGCACTTCTATCTCCAATTATATGTTCAGTGAATGATTCTTCCTCATACATTTTGCTAATATAGGTCTTGTTCTTTGATTTTCAACATTTCAGTCACTTGGTAGAGGTTGTGCTTCTTACTTAGGTTGAATTTTCTGATGCTTGGGTAAATTATTTCATGACTTAGTTGCTATTGTCTAGTTCTTGGTATTTCTGTGTTGTAACTCAGGTAGAGTATTAGGTATCTCTTCATAGAAATTAATTTTTTTATTGTAATCTTCACATTCCTTCTTTCTTTCCAAATCATTCCTCTCTACAAACTCATCACATTTTACATTGTGCACTTTCCATCATCTTGTTAGTATCTTTGTTCAAACATTTATAAGATTCACTCTTAGATGAATAATCAAAGAATATACCTTTATCTCCTTTAACATCAAGTTTACCATTCATTGTATCCTTGTGAATATATCATCTACTTCCAAATACTTTGAAGTAACTTACATTCAGGGTATGAACATACGATAGTTAATAGAGAGTCTTATTTGTTCCTTTCTTGAATTGAGATTATTTGAGAGTGTAAACAACAATACTAATTGCTTCTCTCTAGAATATATGAGAAAAGTCCTTCTCAATCATCAATGTCTTTTCATAATACACAATTGATCTATTTCTCCTTTTAGAAATACCATTCTTTTGTGGTGTCCTTGGTGTAAACAATTGTCTTTTAATACCATTCTCATAACAAAAATTTAGCAAAAATAAACTCATCACCTCTATCAATTCTTAATTATTTTAAAGATTTATCAATTTTATTTTCAACTCTAGTTTTATACCACTTGAACATATCAAAATCATGTGATTTACATTACATTCATCATCCTTGCCTAATCACCCACAAACAATC
Organism: Cupressus sempervirens; assembly: GCA_028749045.1. Classification (NCBI taxonomy): domain Eukaryota; kingdom Viridiplantae; phylum Streptophyta; class Pinopsida; order Cupressales; family Cupressaceae; genus Cupressus; species Cupressus sempervirens. The sequence goes on along the minus strand of CM053787.1, from coordinate 484,116,208 downwards.
TGAAATATCTATCACCATAGTAGATGTCAAATCTAATTGGACCACATAAATTAGTATGTACTAGTTCTAAGGTATCATTTGAAGTGCATATCTTGCTAGAAATAATAGACTTTGTCATGTTATCAAGCTGGCATTCTTTACACATAACATTCTCTAGTTTTTGTAGATTCAGTAAGCGTTTTACTCTTTTCTTTCTACTAATTTTCACGATGTTCTCAAAGTTCACATGACAAAACTATTTATGCCATAACCAAATGTCTTCAACTCTAGAAAATAAGTATGTCTCAACTATAGAATCAAGATATAATAATTTACTTTTTATTTTCATTCATGTTCCAATCATATTACCTTCATCATCAAATATTTTAACCTTTATTTTTTCAAATTCCAGCTTGTATTATGAGTTATTTAACTATACAACACTCAAAGATTATATTTAATTTCTTGAACCCAATATATATCATCACATATTATCTTATCATTCAACATTAGTGATCCTTTAACTTTCATTGGGCATGGAACATTATTACCAATCTTAACACTCCACCATCATCAATTTCTTCAAATTTATCAAACTTACTTAGATCATAGTCATGCAATGTGAGAAACCACTACCAATAATACACAAATCATTCTTACTACCATGTGAAATAAGGGTAGTTTCACTTTCATACCTTTCACCACTTGGAACTTCCTTGATTGCAACATAAACTATTTCAACCACTTCCTTGTTATCATCAAAACTAGTCTCGATATGCTCTTTCTCAACTATGTAGCACAACTTCTTTCCTTTGTCTTTGTAGTCCCTATTCTTCCTATACTTGAAATATTTATTTTCATTTCTATAATTTCTATCATACTTTCTTTTTTTAGTAAATTTGGGATCCAAGTGAGAAAACTCATTACATTTGAACAAATCAAGGGTAGTTTACCTTTGTATTTAGCTTTACCCCTTGAAAATCTTCTTACAAGCAATGCTTCAATCTCATCTAAATCATCTTTAGTTTCAAACTCACTTTCTTCTTTACTTTTCTTCTCTTTATTTGAAATCTTAATGGGTAGTTAAGAAGTAAATGCATTTCCCATAGTAAATATACTATTATCATAATTTATCAATTTAAATACAATCAACCGATCAACTAGACCATTAAGTGTTAGATCACTTCTAGGCATAGCTCTTACTTCTTGAATTGTAGAAACTTTAATAGCATAAAAAGTAGAATTTTAGAATCAATGAGAATCCCTCTGGCAAGGCTGATTACACTTACAACATCCTTTATTAAGTTCACATATTGTGTAACATTTTGACCTCCTTTCATTCTCATATCATTGTACTTGCCTCTCAAACTTTTAGCTTTGGGTCTTTTGACATTTATCATCTTCTCCAAGTACAAGTTTTAATTTATCCCACATTTTTTTAGCATTGACATAGTTCTTGATATCATCAAAATCAACATCATCGAGAGAAGATGTAATCTTAATCATCAAACTATTGTTATTTGTCTTCTCATTCTTTTGTTCCATAGTCAAGGGACTAATAGGTGTAGAATATTCATTTTCCAACGAATGTGTGATAGTATCTCCAATGCCAAAAAGATGCAACCTCACTCTATCTTGTCATGATGAAAATTTTCATTGTTCACCTTTGATACCTCTCCTTATACATCTTTTATCTTTAGATCAAGTTCCTTTAAACTTATTTCTCCAAGTACTATGATCTGATACCAATTATTAGATAACTAGGGGGAGGGTGTGAATCAATTATGTCCAATTATCATACAGTTCCTTCAATAATTCCAAGACCAATAAAATTCATAAACATTAGTAATAAATACTCAGTGATATCATTAATTAACTCTTTCAATCAATTTATTCCAAACCATAAACTCACTATTCTTTATATTACCAAGTATTAGCAAACTTTCTAGTTATTACCTAGTGATTAGTTAGTTATTATCAAGTTTCAGGGGAAAACCACCCAGGACCGACAACCCAAAAATTTTCACTCTTATAAAGTGAGCTCTACTAGGAACCAACCTTATTAAAGGTTATATACACATTTTTAATGTGATTTTGTTAGAGGATTTCACCAAAATATCATCTAGACCTTATCACCTCTTGTTCCTGACTAAATAGTGGCTTGATTTAAAGGACTTACAAACACCACTAATTGATGTTACCATATAAGATTTCAAAGAGTTCTTAGGTCCAATTGGTTCTTCTAAAATTTTCTAATAGTTAAAATGTAACAGTAAAAATGATCTATTAAGAATTAAAACTACTATTACATTCTGATCTTTTTTCTTTTCCTATCTTTGTTTGATCTCTCTCTTGGATCTTGTTTCACTCTATAATTTTGACTGGTTGATTAACACATTCTCTTTCTCCAACTTTATTTAGTTCACCTGGTTGAACAATCTTCTTTCACCTTCTTCAAGTTTGCATTCACAACCACTTAACATGCCAACAATATGATCAACAACTTAATTAGCTTCTAACCAACAACCTAAAACTATCTTGATGTCTTCCTTAAATAGTAATTTCCAAGATTGTAGATTCTTTGATCCTTTTCCACTTAATTACAATCATCTATCTTAGATTCATATCAAATTTCTAGATTAAAATTTTTATACGCTAAATCTAGACACTCAAAATATATAACTTTCATAAATCTTTGTACACATCCTGATCCTTTTTCAATCTCCATCATTAAATCCTTATTCAATTTTTCGAGTGGTGTAGGGGCCCTAAGTCCTACATAAGGTGGTCAAACATCAAGGATGCTAGTATAGGAGGTCAATAAGTATGCAAGATAACACAAGATAGTTTAGGAAATCTCTAACATGCATTTAGGGAAGTTGTTTACATGTTGCAATAAGGTTATAGGCAAGTCAAAGGTTGGTCAATAATTGGTCAAACATTAAGAGTTGGCTAAAAATCATCATTTTCGTGTATCATAGTATTTCTACATGCTTTGGTATAGTTTTGTAGTCATTTGAAGCCTTTGGTGTGAAGTTTAAGTAAAAGTTGTAAAAATTGCAAAAATTGCAATAAAGTTGTCATGCAATTTTTTGCAAATGTTCTTACAAACTGGAAGTGTAACAAACAATTTTATTTTTGGGTTAAATATAAAGGTAAGAAGTTCTACGGTCAAGTGGCTTGACCTATATATTGAATGTTTTGAACCTTTGAAGGGTCAGATTGGATAGTATGGATTTGAAATGAAATTGCACGTCTTTTTGGTGGAAAAAACCTTGTACAGTCTGATTGTACCTTTCTATATTTTTTTTGCAGAAGAATAGTAAGTTTTTGATTATGTTTTTAGAAAGTTAAGTTTTTTTATTTATTTAAATATTGGTGAATGTAATAACTTGTTTTTCTCGAGTTGGAGAAGGTTGTTTGAGATTTGGAATTATTTTAGTCTATTGGTTACACTACCCTATAGTTAGGGTTTGAACAAAAATAACTAATCTCCTCCATTTCCCTCAATGAAAACACTTGGTAAATGGTGTGAAGGAAGGTTTTATGATGTGGAATATGTTCATGGCTTAAAACTATTAATCTCATATTGGTCTTGATATATGAGTGACAATACACTTAAGACATTTCTTAGTTCTTGTTGAACAAGTAATGTATGTCGAGCATAAGATGTCAGATAGTGTATGCCAAGTGAGTTATATAGTATATGATGAGTGAGTAGTAAGTGCCAAGTCCTAAAGTGTTGAGAAGATAGTTGATGCTAAGTCATTTAGATGTTGAGTGATCAATGGATGCTAAGTTATTTAGAGGTTGAGTTACAACATTGATGATACAATAGATTTCGAGCATCAAACACTTCAAGTGTTGAGTAAGACAATTTTGACATAGTTGTTTGTAATGGCACAAACTACTATGTAAACTATTTTTGAGCCAAATTTAGGATTGTTTTAGAATTCTAGAAGATATTTTTGAAGAAAAATTAAGAATCCCTATGCAGTACATGCAACCAATCAGTTAAAGTGATGTTTAGGCAAAAAATGGGTGAATTACAATCATTGATTCATACCTAAGCCCAAGTTACATAAGTATTTATAAGGAGGAAAAACCCTTAAAGATTGTAAGTGTCGAAGGAGCAAAGAGAGAAGTTCTTATACACAAATAGAGAATTCATGGTGGCTAAGGAGTTGAAAGTGAATTGTGAAACATAAGAGCATTGCATATTCAGTTAGAGCAGAATAAAGGAAAGAGGTTAGAGGACATAATTGATATATCTAATCAAAGAGGATTCGAGATACATGCAAAGAGGTGATCTATTATCTAGAAGTAGATTGCTAGCCATAGGATCATTGCAGAGACATTTTAACAGGTGAATTAGTTAAATCTCTTAATAGAGTAGTCCTTACAGGTTGTTGTAAATCCTTTAACTAAGTTCTTACTTCATTTTAAGTTTAAGTCCTTTAATCAGGCACAGTTCTAATTAATAGGGTGTTGAAATCCTTTAATAGGGTAAGATCTAACAATCTTGTAAGCCTTCCACATTGGATACACTTTATTACTATAGTAGTGAATATTTTTGGGTGTCATCCCCACACTAGTTTTACCTTCTCATTGGAGGCTTTCTAGGTAACCAAATATCTTGTCTCATATATGTGTTGATAGTTTATTATTTTCATGCTATGGATGTATATGATTAATTTGATATTTCAATTTACATGAAAATTGTGAGATGGACGTGTGGTGAATGTTTTAAGGGTTAAAGTTTTGAAAGAACCAATTCACCCTTCCTCTCAGAGCTTACTTTCCCTATTGTATTTCCAATAATTGGTATCAGAGATTTGTTCTCTAGAAAGGAAAGCTTTGCAACTTTGAGGAAAGATCTTGAAGATGTAAGTCTAAAAGTTGGGAAAATTCATTGACAACCAGATGATTGAAATAAAACTTGCATTACATTAGCTGAATGAAGAAATAGATGAATTGAAGCTCTCATTAAAGAGAAGGAAATATATACCTATTGAAGAGAATGATGCACATTACAAAGAAGTAAACACTACTGAATTGTTTGTAGATGGAAACTTAAGTGAATATGATGCAGTAGTTGGAGATTTGATGAAAAAGAATAATACCCTAATTGAAGAGGTTAGAAATATTAAGAAAGAATAAGAAGTCCAATTAGTAATGCTATGTGGGGTGACCAAGTAGAAAAAGAAAGGTGAAGAAGACAAAGCCATGATTGAACATGACAAAATAGAAGACTAGAAGAGAGGACATTAGAGGTACAAAGGATTTTTAATATGCAACTTGACACAATAAATCAACTAATGATTACCAATCATGAATTGAATGGTAAGGACATCAAGATCACAACCCTAAAGTTATAGAATGAACAACTAAGGAGTGATCTTAAAAGGGAGAAAAAATTTACTAAAATTTTCAATAAACCTAGTGAAGCCATCAAGTACTTTGAGAAGTTGATGAGATCTCCTAGATCTAAATAGTGATACTACTAGATTGGGATACACCAGCACTGAGGAAGGAGAATCATCTAAAAGTGGTGAACACATGAACAACAAAGGTAAGAACTACAAACCCACTTGTCATAATTGTGGAAAAATAGAGCACATAGCAAATGTTTGCAAGAGCAATAATGTAAATTAGAACCCTAAGTAGAAATTCATGGGTAACTATCATAAATGCAAAAAGAAAGGACATCAAGCACATGAATGAAAGACCAAGGTCATGAACACACAAATATTTATAGGTTACTAATACATCTGCAAGAAATATGGACATAGAGCATATGAATGTAGATCGAAGCCTTACTAGTCATCAAATAAGCAAGCCAAGGTAAACCATATTGATAAATCTTATAATTGGGATTAAAATACAAGGTATAGTTGTCATTACTATCAAGAATATGGAAATGTTGCTGAAAATTGCATTAGAACACATTTAAAAAGTGATTATAGTAGATGGTTAAGTCAAAACTACATGTTTTAGCTATTTGAAGATTGGCCACATAAGAAAAAATTGTCCAACAAGGTCAAAGGAATCTACTAGTGAATTCAATCAAGGAAAAGGAAAGTTTGATGTTGAGAATGTTAAAGTGTAGATGAATAAGACATGGAAGAAAAATGAAGATTGCAGCAGATTAAGTTCAGATGGGATCACTTCATCTAATGGATCAAGTGATCACACCACCCCCAATTAGGAAATCAAGAGGTATGCGTGGGATTGATATTTTAAAGTTCAATTATACACCAGTTCCAAGGATTCAATTATGAAAAGATCATATATGCATAAAATAAGATGCAAAGTATTGGTTAGAACTTAGAAGAAATCTATAAGCTTTCATGTTGTTGCCAAGCATGAAAAGTTTCACTGTTGTTGTCAAGTGAAAGTTTAGTTGATGCCAAGCTATCGAATATAATAATGTTGGCTGAGCTCGCTATGGTTTCCAAGTATATGGTAGAAATTACATGGAAGCCAAGTGAGTCAAAATTACTATTGGAGCCAAGCTTACAATTGTGTAAGTATTGATCATTTATTGCAAAATTTTAAGGGCTATATGGTTGTGTTAGGAGTAAGCCACATAAAAAATAACAATTACATGCAAATATAACCAATATCAGAAAATAATAGATCAAACATAAAAGAACAAGACACCAAAATTTAATGTGGTTCACCCAATCCTTGGGCTACGTCCACAAAACAACAAGTCCAATATTATTACAATCTAGTGATTACGACTTGATTACAATCTGTAACCCCTTACAACTCAATACCACTACAAGAACCAATTTTTGCATCACATCAATAATAAAATCCCTAATCCTAAGCCCTTTTATACACGTATTTTTACCACTTTAGGGTTATAATTAGTAATTACATGCTGGCCAAAATCCTAATAAAATAGGGCCTAATTTTTTTTTTTGGGGAAATACCCTAAGCCCCAAAGAATTTATGAAGTACATATAGTATTTTTTTGATTATTCACCACAATCTAACAATCTCACACTTGGGGACTAATTAGGCTCCACATTAAACAACAATCTCCCACTTGGAGACTGATCTTGTAGCTATGCCGCTACTCCATGAGGCTCCCACTAGATCAAACCTGTAATGCCCCGCCAAGCGATCCAAATAATTAACCTAGAATTTTCACTAAGTTTGGTAGCATTTTTTTTTTCCATGAAAGTAAATACCACATATAACTTATGCACAATAACGAAAGCAATAGCAATGTCCATATGAAATTAAACATAACATACATAACATATTACATTCTTTAAAATCTCTTAATGTTGAATTACATACATGAATCCATCTAGTACAACATCCACATGAAATAATAATGATAAGTCCAATGTTTATACATTACATTTCAAATGCTCATTCATCCTCTGTACATGTCATAGGGTATGAAAAGCTCAAAGATTATACATATGTAGAATAAGGTAAATCATCCTATTCTAATCCATGATACATCAAAGTAAAGATAATCACATGGTACACATGATACATCATCATAGAAGTCATATAAATCCATCATAAAGATCAAACATAATAAACTAAGTGCACGGTTCCTCCCAACTGTTAATAACATCATTAGACCATCGTGGATCCTAGCCATCCCTCCGTGCGTAACATTCCAAATCACCGAAGAGATCATCGGTATTAACATAGTAGGAATGTCACTCCTAACATACATCATATGTAGAAAGTAATCTAACATAAGACAACAACATCTAACATATGCTAATCATCAATGAAAGGATACATATCCACCATCATGAAGGACGCATCAGTCACGATGTCTCAATGAATTCTCAAAATGATAAGAGTGGAAAATACACTACCACCCGACCGCGTGGTACCTAAGTGGTCCACTCCCACTGTGCTGAGGAGATAATCTCAAGTCCCAAACAGGCTATCTAAATCATATAGCATAAATCTCTATAAGTCCAGGAATCCTAAAAGTATACTAACTCAAAGGTTCCTAACACAAAATCTGACATCTAATCCCAAAGGCACACAATGACATGTAGGAACCTACTATGCAAGTGGGAAAGTGCCATCGCAATTATCACGTACAAGTTACCCTGGTAGTTAGCTAAACTCCACAGGTCCATACTGATTTCATGTGGCCACTAGTATCCTCTCACACTGACGAGGCATACTACATAATGCAAGGTCGCAACCATGCGTCTCACTACTCCCATCCTAGCCTGTACAAGCACTCAAGGCATGGGCGAGAATAAAACTCTTATCTTTTTAGGTTCATTCAGTTAGTATTAGGTGTGAATGTTATCACTTATTAATCCAACTTACAATGAGTTACCCTGGCAGCCTCTTAGGGCCCCAACCCCCATTGCAAGCCACTTCCCATCACTACATGTAGATATCCTACCCTAATGCTCATGGAATCATAAATCTCAAAATCAAAAAAGATAATTCATAATAAAATCATCAAATATGCATAAAAGCATCAAATCTCCATGAGCAAACATCCATAGAAAATCATGATCACAACAACTCTCTATTGGCAACTGAGGTATCACTGATAATCAAAGTATCCAATGGTTCTCAATAACCAAAATATATCTCAATCAAACTGATCGAAGACTCCAAAGATGGTTGAGTCAAACATGTCACATCATGACATCATCAAGAATAAATCCACATTACAGTCCCAACATGGTGACTAGAAAATAACTAAGGATAATTGATCGATGACCAAAAATAATGGTTAAGTCAAGTATCTCATACACAAGAATTCTCAACTATCAGTAATCACATCCAATACATAGAGCATTCCATCACATAACCATGGTTGGGTTTATAAAGATCGAAATTTAAACATCATCATGACATCACAATCACATAACTCCCAAGCCTCTGGTAGATGTCCTATAATTGGTCAACACTAGTCAACCTAAAACCCAAAATAATAGCATAAAGAATACACAATGCAAACATATGTTTTGGTTTTGCTAAGTTTACAAATTTGAATTTAAATGCAAAAGTCTCGGTTTACATTTTTTCCAATTTAAAGTGGAGAAATTTCACGTTTAACCTAACCCATGTTTTTGTATTGGTAGATAAAATTTTCTCCAAAAAAAAACCATTAGACTCAATTTTTCTAAATGTTCTATATTTCCATTTAGACCCCCATCATTTTAAAAATACTATTTGAAATTATTTCCATATTCATCTTTCCAAATTTAAAAGATTAAATTGAACCTATATTATAAAATAATTTGTTATTTAAAGAATTACTCTTTAAATTCCAATCATCTATTAATTACTTATTATTAATAATATATATACATATATATACTTATATATATATATATAAATACATATACATATATATATTTATCAATTTATAAAATAAATCATATAAAAGAAATTGAATTATCATATGACAATTGCACATCACATAACTTAATATATAAAATTAATTACAATTGCGGATTATATACAAAAAATGCACAGGTCTTAAAGCGACTGCACCGCAGGTACATTGCGGATCGCAGGTACACTGTGGTCGCAGGTACTCTGCAATCTCGCAGACCTGCGGTGGGTGGGGTATGCAATACCCGTCCGCTCAATATCATAATGCATATGTATATTTTTTTAAAACGTTTTTAATATAACATTTTTTTTTTTTAATAATGTTTTTCAAACGAAATTACAAATCACAAATGCATTTTAATGAGTTTTCACTGCGATAATTTGCTCGACTTTCCAATTAATTAAATATATATATATATATATATATATATGCATATGTATGTATATATATGTATATATGTGTATATATATATAAATATACGTAGAATTTTATACAGTATATATTTATATGCGAAAATGCAGATCTGAATTATATATATATATTTTCACAAAGAATATATATATAATTTTATGAGTTTCCAATAAATATTTACTCTCTAAATTTTCTCAAAAATTTACTAATGAATTTGGCTACAATTCAACCCTAGCCCTGTATTCTTTTCAGATCTATGCATATAAAGATTCTCAAATAAATTTTAACTACTCATATTGAGCATGCATACAATTAAAATAGGAAAAATTCTCAGAAGACATATGGAAGACACGAAGAAGACAGGGAATGCAAGATGCGGAAATAGCATAAGTAAAATCACAAGAATCTACCCGAATTCTGATGCTAATTTGCTCTTCCTCAGAGAACCCGTAGATCAAGCTCCTCCCTTCTTTAGAGTTCCCGAGTCCTCCAATGCTCCAAAAGCTCTCCACGCTATCTCTAAGGTTCTAGGAATGCTTGAATATAAAGAGCTCTCAGGAAACATCTAGAATGCTTCTAGAAACAGCTGGAAGGTGTCACCAACTAAGCATGGGTCTTTTTCCAACCTTCAAGATGAGCCATAGGGTTGTAGACACCATGTGCATAATTGATGCACTAACCCCCGTGTTGTTGACACATGAGAAATAGAAAAGTGCATTAACTCCCATGCAAGCTTATAACTCCATTTCACTTTTATATAATTTCCATTTAAATATTTATAACTTCCATTTAAATATTTATAACTTTTATTATTATTATTTATTTATTACTTATTATTATTATTATTTTTAATTTCTAATTTTCTTTTATTTAATTATTTTCCTTAATCAATTTTCCATTTAATTAATTATAATCAAAATATCAAATAATATGATATTTTATAGTAATTTTCTCAAATAATTAATTTATTAATCAAATCTATTTATTAAGATTTAATTAATAAAAAATTCACCATAGACCTCCAAGAATAAAATATGAAAACCCATCGTAGAGCAATTCACACAAAATCAGTCTAAAGGGTTAAAAATCATGAATCGTGTCATCTGACACATTCGGTGGGTAAAATATCCAGATACTTGTCCTACCTCACTAGGACAATTGGCTTAAGGGTTTGGGATTTGAACTTGAGAATTTATCTCCCTTCTCTTATCATTGAGATAGTATAATAGGGTATACTCATCCTGGCAATTCAGGGAAGTCGATACCTGGTACCTGCAACCTGCAGAAAACCATGCATGTACATACAATATATATAATGCTAAGCTAAACAGACAATGGCAGGAAGTGGTGCATCGTGTAGATCCTGACTAAGCAGTTGACTATGACTCCCTTCCTTAACCACATCAGAAATGCCATACAATAAGAAAACACGCACACCATACACATCCAAGTATGGGGTAAGTATCCATAATAAAACACATAAGATAATAACCATCAACTAATCATCAATAATATCTGAAAACAATATAATGATCATCATGTATGCATGAAATGTAAAGTCTGAATGATCTCATCACATAACCTCTGAATCCATAACATAATGTCTGATAGTGTCAAAACAATACCACTAATCCATCAACATAAAACTAGTCCATCATAGTCTGATAATAATAGCAACAATATGTCCAGAAAAGATGTGAACGAGGGTAGGCACTACAAAACCACCTTGAACTCTACTATTGTTTTATTCATATTCAGTCTAGAAGACCAACGAAAGCTGAAGAGGAGTTTAGCTTCTCCCTTTTTACTACCTTTGTAAACATATCTGCTAGGTTTTCATCTATATGTATCTTGTCTAGCTTTAATTGTCCATCCTCCAAAATTGAATGAATGAAATGGTACCACAACTGTATGTGTTTTGTCTTTGAATGTAGAGCTAAATTCTTTGCAAGATGAATGACACTTTGACTATCTATAAACAAATAATTATCCTTTTGAGGGTGTCCCAATTCTTCCAAGAAGAACTAAAGCCATATCATCTCCTTAGCTACCTCTGTAGTCGCAACATACTCTTCTTCTGTAGTGGATAAAGCATTAACCTTCTATAACCTAGAAACCTAGCTCATGGCTGCCCCACCAATAGTAAAGCCATAACCTACAGTACTTCACCTAGTATCAATATCCCTTGCTAAATTTGAGCCAACATAACCCTGTAAATCTATAGTAGAGCCCCCAAAGTGTAAACACTTATTGGATGTTCCCTCAAATATTTGAGAATCCATTTGACTACATTCCAATGCTCAATTCTTGGATGACTCATATACCTACTAATGACTCCTACTACATGTGCAATATCTAGCCTTGTACATACCATAGCATACATCAAGCTTTCTACAGTTGAAGCATAGGGTACTTTGGACATCTTATCCTCCTCTTCTTGTGTCTTGGGACACATCTCCTTAGTCAACTTCAAATGACTAGGTAAAGGTGTGTTGACAACTTTAGCATTTTTCATAGAGAAATGTTGCAACACCTTCTCAAAATAATTAGCTTGAGATGACATCAATTTACTATTCTTCCTATCTCTACAAATCTTCATACCAAAGATTTGCTTCACTGCCCCCAAATCCTTCATAGCAAATGCATGTGCTAATTAGCATTTCGGCCCCTTAATGTGATTAGATCCAGCTACAAGCATATCATCAACATATAAATGTAAAATAATGTAGCTATCATCATCCAACCTCTTAAAGTAAACACAATGATCTAAATGACACCTATGATATCCATGCGCATGCATAAAACTATCAAATTTCAAATACCATTGTTGATATGCTTACTTCAAGCTATATAAAATTTTCTATAATTTGCACACTAAGTTCTCTTTACCTTTGACCTCAAATCCCCATGGATGAGCTATATATATCTCTTTATCTAAATCACCATGAAGGAGGGCTATTTTAACATCAAGCTACTCTAAATTCAAATCTTCAGTAGCCACAATACTTAAAACAATACAAATAGAAGTCATTTTAAAAATAGGAGGAAATATCTCATCAAAATCAATGCCCTTTTTCTGTGCAAATCCTTTTACAAATAACCTGGCTTTAAATATTTTCTTACCTCTATCCTCTTATTTTAACTTTTAAACCCACTTATTCTATAAAACTCTTTTACATGCATGAAACTTGCATAAATCTCATGTCTTATTCTTTAGCAAAGAGCCCATTTCATCTTTTATTGTAGGCTCCCATTGAATCTTAGTATCCACCTACACAGCTTCATCATAACATTTAGGTTCACAAGCATCAGTAAGTAAATTAGAATACAAAGAAGGAGACAATCTTTCTAGAGGTCTAATTTGCCTTGTTTATTGTCTAACATTCACTAACGTGCATGGTATTTATTGTTGCAGTTATTGCACATCATGAAAAATGGCTAGAACATCATCTTTTGGAGTATCATCCAGTACTACATAATCATCTTCTTTCTTCTCATGTTGTTGCAACAGATCTTTGTACAACACTTTCTCATTGAATATGACATCCTTGCTTCTTACAATTTTATGATTTCCAAAATCCCAAAGCCTATAACCAAATTCATTAATGCCATATCCAAAAAATACACATTTCTTTGACTTAGCTTCCATCTTGGTTCTATTTTTAGAATCTATGTGAGCAAATACTTGACAACTAAAGGTTTTGAGAAAAGAATAACTCACCTTCTTACCAGTCCATACTTATTCTGGAATACCAAAACCCAAAGGAGTAGAGGGACCTCTATTAATAAAATATACAATAGTATTAATAGTCTCCACCCACATGTGTAAGGGAAACCCAACATGCAACCTCATGCTCCTTGCATGCTCTATTATAGTCATGTTCATGCATTCAACCACTCTATTTTTCTATGGAGTCATTAGAATAGTTTTATATCTACGAATACCATTAGTGAAACAATAATCTTTAAATTCATGACTGCAATACTCACCACCATTATCAGATCTGGGACATTTTAATTTCTTACCAGTCTCATTTTCAACCAAGCATTTCCATTTCTTAAAAGTTTGAAATACATCAAATTTCTATCTAAGGAAACAAATCCATACCTTTCTAGTTGCATCATCAATAAATGTAACATAATAATAAGAGCCACCAAGGGAAGATACCTGAGCTAGTCCCCATACATCGGTATGCACAAACTCTAATTTTTCCTTTTTATTTTCCTTCCCAGTCTTCAGAAAACTCACTCTCTTTTATTTTCCATACACATAACTTTCACAAAAATCCATATTAGCACATTTTAGACTTGGTAAAACTTTCTTTGAATGAAGTACTTTCATACCTTTCTCACTCATGTGCCCAAGTTTGTTGCGCCACAACAATGTATCAAAATTTACAACAACTATTTATTCTCCCTACTCAGCTACAATAGTTGTTCCTAAACATTCATTTTTCTTTGAAACAATTAAAGTAGAAGGAATAATATGACCTATACAAAGATATAAGGTGCCTAATTTCACACCTCTTGCTACTACAAGGTAACCTTTTCAAACCTTCCATTTTTTATCATTAAAAGTAACTACACAAGCCTCATCACCAAGTTTCCATGCTGAAATTAAATTCCTACTTAGCCTTGGAACATGTCTTACCTCATGTAGTAGCCAATGATTCCCATTCTACAACTTAATCTTAACTTTTTCCTTTCCAACAATCTAACAGGGTTCATTATCCCCCAAATAAACAAGTCCAAGATCCTATTAAAGTAGAAGGAATAATATGACCTGTACAAAGATATAAGGTGCCTACTTTCACACCTCTTTCTACTACAAGGTAACCTTTTGAAACCTTCCATTTTTTATCATTAAAAGTAACTATAGAAGCCTCATCACCAAGTTTCCATGCTGAAATTAAATTCCTGCTCAGCTTTGGAACATGTCTTACCTCATGTAGTAGCCAATGATTCCCATTCTACAACTTAATCTTAACTTTTTCCTTTCCAACAATCTAACAGGGTTCATTATCCCCGCTTAGACATAATTGATGAAATAACCTCTATGAGTTGTAGCATGAAATGGAGCACCATAATCTAAAACCCATGAATCATCAACACTTTTTAAATATAGAAGCAAAGCATCCTCTTTAGATTTTTTACTTACTACATTTGCCTCCTTGTCTCCATCTAGTTTATCTCTTTCATTTTTCTTTCAATTCAAACAATCTTTCTTTTTATGCCCTGGTTTCCCATAGTACCAGCAGTTTTTTAGTCCTCTTGATTGAGACCTCATCCCCTTTGACTTTCCTCTTGATTTCTCACAATTTTTTAGAATTACTTCCTCTCTCAGTCATTCTACCTCGATTTTGTGCATTCAAAGCACTTCCAGATGTAGATCTACCCAAGGATTTTCTATAAGTTTCCTCACTCAAAATAACACCGATCACATCATCATATTTTAGGGTACTAGATCCAAGGATAGAATTACTTACAACCATTACCAAGCCAGTCCAACTTTCAGGCAGAGAACACAAAATCCAGAGAGCCCTAATTTCTTCATCAAAATTGATACCCACAGAAGATAAATAACTAGTAATAGTATTACACTCATTTAAATGATCTATAATATATCCATGTTATGTCATTTTTATATTAAATAAATGCTTCATAAGAAATACCCTTTTTGAAGTGAAGAGCTTTTCATACAATTTCACTAGGGTTTGTATCAACTCTTTTGTTGTCTTCACTTTTGTAATATTAAATGCCACCGATGGTGCTAGGCATAATTGAATGCTTCCAAGTGCCTTTCTTTCTAAAAGATCCCAGTCGTCATCTGACATAAATCCTTGATTCTTGGTTTTTCCTTCAAACGACTTCCATAAATCCTTCTAATAAAGATAGTCTTCCATTTGCATCTTCCATAACTAAAAGTTCTGCCCATTAAACCTGCCAACCCTCAGCTCACCCTCATTTGCCATCACTCCCACTCAACTATGAGACTTTCCTACAAAGGATAACTAAAAAAACAACCTCACTCTGATACAACTTGTTAGGATTAAACTATAGATAGAAATAACAATTACATGCAAATATTACCAATATCAAAAAATAATAGATCACATAGAAAAGAACATAAGACACCAAAATTTAATGTGGTTCATCCAATCCTTGGGCTATGTCCACCAAATATCAAGTTCAATATTATTATGATCTAGTGATTACAACCTAATTACAATCCGTAATCCCTTACAATTCAATACCACCACAAGAACCAATTTTTGCATCACAACAATAATACAATCCCTAACCCTAAGCCCTTTTATACAAGTATTTTTACCACTTTAGGGTTATAATTAATAATTACATGTCGGCCCAAAATCCTGATAAAATAGGGCCCAATTTTTTTTCCCAAAGAATTTATGAAGTATTTATGGTACTTTCTAATCAGTAACCACAATCTAACAGGTTGATTTTTTGACTCATTTGCAATTATTCAAGATTGAAGAGAGCACAAAGAGCTGAAGATGAGCTAAGTTGAAGGATTCAAGAATCTGTGAACTGGATTCAACCAATACTCATCACCAATCATCAGATTCAAAGGTATTTATCTTGTGCCAAGTTAAATTGTTTGAATTTTTGCAAACCCTAGACATTTTAAATGGCTTCTAGCTATTTTTCTATTATGGTTAAGGAAAGGAAGTTTTAAATGTTCAATTGATAAGCAATGAGATAAAACAACTAACTTTTAAAGCTATTCCTAAATGCTTTTTTAGTAAATTGCAAAGTGAAAATTGGAAAACCTTACAATGTTTTTAGAAAAAATTTACAAACATGTATTTATAATTTTCTCAAAAAATGTAGGGTTTCCTAATTGTTTTATTAGTTTATTGTTTAACTTTGTAAAAAATTGAATTTTTTTATTGTAGCAACCTTAACTTTCATTTATCACAATGCCTAAAAAGATGAAGCTTGGAAATATACCAAATATTTTCCTAGAAGAATAAAATATCAAACAAATGTATGTTATCTATGTCCTGAGATAGATCAACCCATCTAGTGCATTATCTAGGATACCACCATAAGTTTTAATAATACAAGATGTAGGCATTGCTACACTTGTAAGGTAGGAAGCATTGGAGACATGGACATAAGAGACTTATATGGAAAATTATATGAAAATAGAGTGTTGAAAGAGGAAAACAAGATTATAGAGAGAAAATGGGTAACCCATGCCCTAGATTTTTCAACAAATTCAAGAAAGAGTGGATTAAGATTTTGATTAGTTGAAGACATGAAAAATTTGTATGGTTGGAGGATGGCCCTATCAAAATTACAAAGAGGATTATTCACAGAGTGACAGGATATCCAACCCTAGATATACCAAAGACTATGAGGAGTGATGCAAAAGAGGCAATTGAGAAGAATATAGGGGCACTATGGAACAAGAGAGGGATGAAAATAGACATAATAACTAATCCCATAATTTCATTTGTAGTGAGAGTTATTACACACAAATTCTTTCAATCTAGCAGGTTGAACATTATACCATTCTTATGATCTTACCAAGTTACAATTCCAATAGTTATCAAAAAACATGGGAGGCATAAGAAAGATAAAAAATGCACAATGAAAATTTGTTTCAATACTTTTTTGTATATTTTTCTATGTGAAAAAAACTTTCCTCTCATTTGGGAAAGTATCTTGGAAGACTAATAGGTCAGTTGTAGTGCAGATTGGTGAATTCATAGAGAAACTTGGAGATAATTTTGAGATTGTGATGACTAGTTATTTTTGAAGACTTTGAGAAGTCAATTGAACAAAGACTGAGAATTCCAGTGTGACTAGTAGATAATCTTGACAATTGGCTAATAGAGATAAGTAATTTTTTTCATTTATGGAAACACATGATGTACATGCTTATAAGAAACCTCAAAAACAAAGATACTTAGTGTTTGGTAATCTGAAAATTGTCTAACTATAGAATTTGGTATACAACAATGTATTTTTTTGTTTATAACTTGTTGCTAACATTATATTATTAATAGAAAAGTTAGATGGAGATAGTATACATGTTGGTAATGACATGAATAACCTCAAAAGTTAGTACAAACTATATGAAATAGAGATAATCATGTTTTAGCGAAATAGGATAGTGAAATTGAAGGACAGGATTATTTTGTTTACAAGATAATTACTTGTCCAATTAGGGCCGATATCCTAGATGTTTATTCTAAGTTGGAAAAGTAGATTGTGGTCTTAGCTGACAAAAAAGAAATTTTTGTAAAGGAATGGTATTTATACAAAGGGAATTTTGAGATAAGAAGTGTGCTATCATGTAATTGTGATGTTGAGCAATCGTATGCAAACTTTTGTGAAAACAATATATGTGAAGTTTTGTACAAGCTATTTTGTGATCTGAGATTGAGCTAAAGATTAGAGATCAATCAAGGAAGAAAATAAAATAATTATATTATAGAAGTTTGATTACTTGTTTGTGCAGTGAGGTCTTCTTGTAATTAGAAGTGCATGTTTGGGCAATGAGCTCATCTTGCATTTACTGTACCAAAAATCCTAATAGGGTTGGAATCTCCTAACAAGGATTCAAAGTCTCCTAATAGGGACTCCTTATACTAAATTTTCTCATTAAATCCTAATAGGGTACATCCTCTAACAAGGAACTTATATATCAGTATGTTATCTAGTGCATATCATCCCTACCAGGGTTTTCCCTTGGCTAGGGTTTCCCTAGTTAACAAAATATGGTGTTATGAGTTATCTTTATGCATTGTTACTATTATTGTTTAGCATTACTTTATTGTGTTGTTATACATGGTTTAAATTAAGAAATAGTATCTAGTTGGCAAGTAAATTTTGTAGATTACTGATTCAACCACCCCCCCTCCCCCTTAGTAAGCCCTATTTCTAACCATTAGTATCAGAGCCTAGTTACTTTGAAGAGGTTTAACAACTTGAGTAAGCTTCATATGGATATGGAATAGTTGATGAAGAACCTTGAACAAATTTAACTCCTTATTGAATAAAGAGATAAGCTGAAGGACATATATGAAGACTCCAAAGTATACACTGGTCAATTGAAGGAAAAGATTAAACATCTCAAATCCAAGCTTGAGTCTACTAAATATGGAATTAGTGATGATGATTATTCAAAGATAAAGATAGAATGCAAGATATTGAAGCATGAATTGAAAATTATGAATTTGAAGTTGACTTTGAGGAATGATCCTAGCAAAGTTGAGTCTAATTTGAAGACTAAGAATGAATATTTGAGAGCAAGTATGGAAAAGAAAACATTTGAATTTGAAACATTGAAAGAAGATCATGAAGAACTTCATAAGTACAATACTATTGTGAAAGGTGAATTAACTTAGTGCAAGAAGTGGCTTGAGAAGCTCTATTCTAGTAGAGAAAATCTTGATGATTCAATGTCAATACAAAGACGTTCTTATGATAAGACTAGTCTTGGTATCTAATTAACATGTCTACAAAGAAACCTAAGATTAGATCATATCAGAAAGAAAAAGATAAATATGATGATAAGATTGAATCCAATCAATATTTTGATAAATCCATAGAAGTTGGATATGACAAGGAAGTTTAAATTTTGAATGAACCAAAGCAAGTGGAATCTCCTAATGAAACCAGTTATGAATTTAGAGCTAAGTGTTTTTATGCAATGAAATAGGTCATATGAAAAGAGATTGTATAAATAAGTCATTTAATCATGTTAGGGACTTTTATTGTCCTAATTTTCATGGTATGGACCATAAAGAAATTGATTGTAGGAAACCTAAGTATGATAATGGTAGAAGGAATAGTAGAATGTCTAGAAATACTAACCCTATAGATAGAAGAAGATCTAATGAAAGGTCATCGAGTGAAGGAAGATCTTATGAAGATAGAAGATATATCATGTGTTATAAGAATAACAACTTTGGACACATTGATTATAATTTTCATGCACCTAATGATCAACAAAATACTAGAAAAAGAGACTAGTATGTTAGTTATACAACAACTTCAGACATACAACAAAGTACTATAGAATGGAAAAAAACTTTGATAGAAGGAACAATATAAGAAAATTCAAGAACAAAAGAAACAATTTAAAGAACATCAAAAACAATAGAAGGAATCATGAAAGGAACTCCAAAGCTAACATAGATAATGAGGAAAAAAGAAACATTGTTAGTGAACTTTTAGAAGAACTTAATGAGGCATTTGTGAAAGGAGTAGATATCTCAAAAAAAAGCTAGATGATGATGAGGTAGAAAGATCAAAATTAGTTGTTGAGTTTGATTCAACTAAGTTGAATTAAGCTTGTTCACAACATTATAATTTGATACCTTCATTCTAAGATCAAATTAGAGGTAGTGAAGTTGGGAAAAGGTGTATCTAGTCATGTTTAGATGGTACGTAAGCTTGCTTGTAATTTGGAGCTTATCTAAACCAATTATGAAGGAATTCATAGTTATTGGTATTATAGAAAAGGTTAATTCTATAATAGAAGATGAAAGCTATGTTTTTGCAGAGAATTACATGAAGAAAAGTCTAGTAGAATTTTTTCATGATGGAAAATAGCTATGGAAAACCCTGGGTGGCATTTTAAGATTAGATAAATGATCTTGAGTAGTTATTTGATTATAGAATGTAATTGACAACTTTTTCATGTTTGCAAAGTACACAATAAATGCAAGTTCAAGTTGATGAAATAAATAGAGTATAGAACTAATTTTCATTTCATTGCGAATACATCAAAAGTGAAGAGAACTTAGAAGTGACTTGTTAAGGTGATTTTGAAGCAAACCCTATTTTTGAAAAGAGCTATTTTATCATTTTTCTGAAAATTTATTGAGTAAAAATTCATATTTGACAGAATCATGGATATTTCAGTAGTGCACAATATTGAGAACAAGTATAGACCTAAGTTGAAGGTTGTTTCCATAAAACCTACTAAAGGAAACCCTAACTTGGTGTTATCTATCACTCCAAACAACATAGTATATCTTGAAGATGTAGGAAGTTATTTGAATAGTAAGTTTGAGTCTATTGGTAGTGAATACATGAACAAAGATATGGAATTATTTTTTAATCACGACATGACTGTAAATCCTATATTTGAATATTTAAAGAAAATAGACTTGTTCAAATATCATTTCTATTGTGAATTAGACAGAGATGAGTGGACACATATCATATTAAGTAGGATACATGATGGTAAACTATGGATGTAAGATAATGTATTTGATATTTTTACTGACCTTATTCATGAGGCAATTGGTCTTAGTAACCAAGGTAGTGTAACTATAGGTGAGAAAATGGTCAAGAAGAAAGTTGAGAGTTTTACCAAAGTAGTGTAGAATAGAAAGGCTATGGTGATCAACACCATCAAGCAAGATGATGTAAGATTTTTGAGTAGAATCATTGCCTACTCTATATGTACAAGCTCAAAAATTGATGAACTATCAACCAAATTCATCAATGCAACACATAAGATATGTGTAGAGAAGGAACAAGTGAATCTTAGTGAAAATTTGAGAATGCAACTCTTAGAAAACCTAGAAAAGATCAAGAGGACAAAGAATGGTGTGTTTATATTTTAGTCATTGATCAATCACATATGATTTCATGTAATTAAAAGATTCCCATATTTATCAATCACTGATATAATGAGTAATGCCATATGTACAATGGAGAAGATCACATAAATATACAGAAGGCATCCTGTAGATAAGATATTGGATAGTGGTAACCTAATAGTGAAAACATTTTAGAACAAAATGAAATAGAGATTCAGAATTGCACCTACAATTTTAGATAGATTTAAGGAAGAAATTTGCATGATGGTTGACACAAATTATACTTATATACAAGTATTGGAACCTCGAGAAACATTTCTTGATCCCTTGGGTTATGAACTAAATGATGTTACAACAACGAGTTATATTGATTTATTATTGAAATCAGAGAAAGATAAAGAAGAATATAGATTTGGAACCTATGATGAGGTTACCCTATTAGCTCATCAGGAAATTGTGTAGAAGGCATCTCACAAAAAGATAGAATCTATTATGAGGAAAGCCTTACCTGAAGCTAGTATGACTGAGAGTGAGTCTAAGGCTGTAAGGCAAAATATGAAGCAAGGAATGCTGAATGTGCAACCTTTGTTAGTATTTGTTGTAGAAAACTCTTTAGAGAAAAGAATTCCATATGTAGCAATGTTAGATGTAAAGCCAAGTGAACCAAAGAGAAAATCTAAAATATTGGTAGAAGTAGTGGCCACTAAGACAAAAAGGGTCAAGCAACAAGCCACTAGACTAGGCAAAAGGCAAAAGGCATTATTGAAAATTGTTGAGTCCAGTGATGAAGAGGAACAAGAAAAAGAGGTTAAGGAAGTAGAGAAAGTGACACCATCAAAGCAATCATTAAGAAAAGCTCAACAATCTTAGAAGTCAAAGATAGAAAAGATCAACATGGCTAGTGCTAATGAAGGCAACTTTGTTCAGATGAACACATTTTATGATTTGTATAATAGTTTTGAGAAGGATTAGATTGATATATCTACTATGAGATATATTATACAAAATAATTTGAAATTAAAGGATATTGAGGGAATATTGAACCAAAAAGTCTATGAAAGACTCATAGAAAAGAAGGCTCTAGCAAGAGAAGAAGATCTAGAACTTTGGAAGTCAATGCTTAGAACTATTTGTGAGACTAATCAAGAGATTGTTGAATAATCTTGCACCTTACTTAAGAAATAAAGTAAGACCACTTTTATTTATGGTTGGTGAAAAAGCTAAATTAAGAAGTGAGACTGCAACAACTATCAGTCAAATGTTGATAGAATCAAAGGCAACATCTCCTCCAGCACCAAGAACCTTAGAAGTGTGAGTGAGTGGTGACACTATGTAGATTGATCATACAAATGTTATCATTAACAAATGTTATCATTAACTTTGATGATACTAATCCATTTGATGGTTCCCAACTTAATGAACCAAATATCAAGGATATTGAAGATAAATTGAGGCAAATTGAAGAAGAAATGATGTTACTTGAAGAAGAAAAGAAGAAAATAGAGGAGGCCAATTAGAAATTGCTTGAGGATGAGAAGAAAAGAAAGGAAGAGGAGGAAAAGAAAAGAATAACAATTAAAGAGATGAGAAGGAAAATAGAGGAAGATTAGAAGAAGAGATTGGGAAAAAAGAGAGAAAAGGAAAGAAAGAAAAGAGAAAAGAAAGAGGAAGAAGAGTAAAATAGGTAGGTAAGAAACAAAGGGAGGATGACACTAAACCTTCTAGTTCATCTACTCCACTCTCTCTTGCTAGATTAGCAATTGATGATGACCAAATAGATTTGTTCTCATCCCTATCAAAGCTTATAAAGAAGAATAGGATAGTGAAGAGCTTACAACAAACCTTGATGTAGGTTGCTGATAGATTGCATAGTACTTTGGTAGTACAACACACCGAATTAGATCCTAAATAGGGGGCACAAGTAGTGCTAAAATCATTTGATGAAGAGTTTACTTGTTAAATGTTACAAAATCAAAGGCATAGATTTCACATGAAGCTAACTTATTTAGCACCATCTATAAGAACATTAAGAATGATTTGGTTAATCTTGATACTTATATCAAGGAACTTTGGAAATGTTAAAAGAATGGGAAAATGTTGTACATTAAGTGTACTTTATCATTCAAGCTAACTAAGGGCATTAACAGTTAGATAGAAGAAAAGATGAGTGAGCTAGAGGCTCCATTTAGCCAGATCCAACATCCATCTTGTAAGATTGATGATTTTGAGGGACAAGTGGCTAGTATTCACAGTGATATTAGGAAACTAGAATATTAGAAGGAACAAATTTTGAAGAGGATATCAGATTTCAAAGAGTCTATTTCTCTAAAAGTATCTTTTGTTGAGAAATAGTTGGAGGAATGTGTCAAGGCCAAGGACACATATTCTAACTTTTTATATTCAGATCTTAATCTAGTTGAGACTGCATCATATGCTCTATGTGCAACTATGACCTCAATTAAATCCACCAAGGAAACATGGACTAAGGGTATGGATAATCTCAAGGCAAAATTTGATGATTGCATGAAGATCCTATCAACATAAGGAAGGACAATATTTTTGATAGATTTGGATAGATTTCTAACATTTTGACCTTTGTCATTGATGTCAAAGGGGGAGTATTTGCAAAAAATTGGAAAGTACTTGAATTGTCAAAAGGGGAGAATATTTCAAATACATAATGTGAAACATATTGTAAGGGGGAGAATATGTAAAGATGGACAAGTTGTAATAGATGTAATGTAATGTGTTGTTTATTTTGTTAAGTTTTTGTCACTTAGTCAATTTTCCCTATTTTGTTGCCATCAATGCCAAAGGGGGAGATTGTTGAAATTGGCTAATAGAGATATATAATTATTTTTATTTATGGAAACACATGATGTACATGCTTACAGGAAACCTCTGAAATAAATATACTTAGTGTTTGGTAATCAAAAAATTATCTAAGTATAGAATTTTGGATACAATAGTGTATTGTTTTGTTTATAACTTGTTGCTAACATCATATTATGACTAGCAAAGTTAGATGAAGATATTATACATGTGGTGATGATGTATATAACCTCAAAAGTCATTACAGACTATACATAACATGGATAATCATGTTTTAGCGAAACAAGACAATAGAGTTGAAGGAAAGGATTATTTTGTTTACAAAGATAATTAGTTGTCCAATTAGGGCTAACATCCTAGATGTTTACTCTAAGTTGGAAAAGTGTATTGTGGTCTTAGCTGACCCAAAAACAATTTGTGTAAAGGCATGGTATTTATGCAAAGGACATTTTGTGATAAGCAGTGTGCTATCATGTAATTGTGATGTTGAACAATCATATGCAAACTTTTGTAAAAATGATATATGCAAAGTTTTGTACAAGATATTTTGTGATCCAAGATCAAGCTAAAGATCAAAGATTAGTCAAGGAAGAAGATACAATAGTTATATTCTAGAAGTTTGATTACTTTTTGGGGTAGTGAGGTCTTATTATAATTAGAAGTGCATGTTTGGGCATTGAGCTCATCTTGCATTTACTATACCACAACTCCTAACAAGGTTGGAATCTCCTAACATGGATTCAAAGTCTCCTAACAAGGACTCCTTATAATGTTTTTTCTCATTGACTCCTAATAGGGTCCACTCTAACAAGGAATTTATATATCAATATATTATCTAGTGGGTATCATCTCCACTGGGGTTTGCCTTTGGCCAGAGTTTCCCTAGTTAACAAAATATGGTGTTATGATTATCTTTGTGCATTGATACTATTACTATTCAACATTACTTTATTTATTTTTTATGAATGGTTTGAAGTAAGAAATAATATCCAGTTGGTGACTAAAGTTTGTAGATTACTGATTCACCCCCCCTTAGTAATCCCTATTTCTAACAGATAAACATTTCAATGATGTTTTTTTTCTAGTTGATGTTGATTTCACTTATGTCCGAGCTACTGTTCCAAGGGTTAGATGTCTTAGACCATTGCCTTATGAGATTAATATGGACAAGGCATCTGCAACCATACTTTTTTTAGTGGTAGAGGAAGTAAATAAGAATGTGATTACATTTAGAAATTATGATGTAGCAAAGTTAAAGATCACAATGGATTTGAAGACTTCTGTGTTGAGAAAGAAGAATAAAATTGTGACGAATGAAGTGCCTCTCATGTTTGCATTCTGTACCTTGCTTAGTTTGATTCAAGAGATACTTGATGCTCTTATTTTATGTACTTTGAGATGACCCGAGGGTAAGAGGTTATACTTTGATTTCAATATCATAAATTCTATATTGCTATGCTATTCAGTTTATCATATTTGCATGTTAATGCTATTTTGAGATGACTGTAGGTCTATGATGATATATGGTTATCTAGTATTTGGACATATCTTTGATTCTATTATGTGATGGATATTTACTTCATTCTATTTCATTATGCTATGTGCGAACGTGAGTGATGTAAATGGATTATTTAGTTATAATTGAATAAATGGTTAAATTAGTTATTTGATGCATTTATTGCTTCAGCTATGATATTATATGCAATTTCAGTTGATTGTGTGTATTAGTGTGCAAGATTTATATCCCTAGCAGTGGCATATGGAGTTAGTGATTCAGCTATCTATATTTTACCAATGTCATCCCGATATGGTTGATGTATCCTTATTTAATTTTTTAATTAAACCTTTCAATGATTATTAAATCTGAACCCATCTGCATTATGTGACTAGACTAGTGATCATGTCTATGCATTTGGAGGTTCACATTGTCATAAAAGTTGTTAAGGAAATTTTTGTGATTTTGGGTTTTACAGGCTTTACATTTTATTAATTTAATTTCTAGCAACTTTTCCATAAACGAATTCCTAGTTTTGGGAACAACCTATTTTCATTTGGGTCAATTCAGGGTTTAACTAGGTTGGCTAGTTATTTCCCCTAATCAAATATTCACTGAAAAAGTGAATAAGTATGAAAAGAGGAATTTAATTCCTCACTTTTTCACTTTTGAAATTTAGGAATTGGAGAACCTTTTTTGAAATCCTTTTCTAAAGGATTGGTCTTTTCTTCATTGTGAGAGCTACGGGCGTGGGATCCTTATGAGGACAGACTCATTGGATCTAGCTCAAGGAGACCTTTCTTTATTGTCTTTTTTGGTAGTATCCATGGGCTATTTATTTTACCTAGCTATTTTTTCTTTTAGAACTTTTGGCTATTTAGTAGGGCTTTCCCATTTTCTTGTTTTTGTTTCATTTTAGCTTCTATTTCTAGTAGCAATTTGTTAGGAGGTTGAGAACTAGTGTTCCCCTTTATTTTTGTTTGTTGGTTCTTCCCAGTTGGTTAGGTATGAACATTTATCCCTATTTTTGGGATGAGGGTTTGGGGTTTCACACTATTACACTGCCCATTTTTGCATATGTTGTTCAAAACCAAATTTTATTAAATTTTTGAGGCTTGTTTCTCTAAGACCAAATGGGTTTTGATTTTGAGTTTTTCCAATTTTTGGGGTTTTTACCTCATTTTGTGTGACATCTTGTTCTCTCAAGTTTTCTTCACATGATGTTGGTTGTGGACCTAGATAATCCATTTGGATGTCAGTTATACCATTATTGCACTTTAAATATTGAATTAGGATGCATGTTGCATCTATTCTCTTGAGTTTGTTTCGGTTG
Organism: Cupressus sempervirens; assembly: GCA_028749045.1. Taxonomy (NCBI): domain Eukaryota; kingdom Viridiplantae; phylum Streptophyta; class Pinopsida; order Cupressales; family Cupressaceae; genus Cupressus; species Cupressus sempervirens. Next base: position 484,089,212 of record CM053787.1, on the reverse strand, counting down.
AGTGATTTTCTGCATTGTGTTCTCATCCAATCCTTGTGTTATGATCTTTGTGATGGTGGTGCACCACACACGAGTACATGCACATACATTTTTTGGGTAACTTATGAGGCCTAATCTTCCATGGTACTTCCATGAGTTATGATCATTTGGGGTTGGGTTGGGAACATGCCTATGGTTACTCATTGTTGGATGAACATGGGTAGGGTAGGGTAGTATATGGAGGGGGCTTCTATCTTATAGCCTAGTGTTTATTGCACCATAGGGTTGGAAAAGGAAGTTTTAAGTTAGTGATAACTAAATTAAACATTGGGTGGTAATAAAATTTAAGATAATAAAAATGCTTCAGTGTGAGAGCCTTCCATTGGGAAGTTAAGTCCGCATAGTTCCAAGCTTGGGCTTTTGGATGTCGAGCAACTCTCCATGATTTCACCTCTACTTAGTATCCCATTTAGTGTTTGACCAAGACTTCTTGTTTATGAATTGTATATGATCTTGGTTTAGTCATCAATCTTTGGTGTGAGTGTTAGCTATTGACATTTTCTATATGTGTGTTTGTGGTTGGATCATTATCTCCATTAGCATGACGGGAGTAAACCTATGGGTTCCAAATGGTTGGGAGTCACCACTATTGGGGAATGGTGTACAAAGATGGTTCCTTATTCTAGTACGACCATTGATTATTGTTTCACTTGGTCTTCAGGTTCCAAAGTATGTTATCTTGTGATTTATGCTTTCATTGGAATGCTTGGATATAATTTGTGATTTATGCTTTCATTGGAATGCTTGGATATAATGTTAGAAGATGCTAGTTTAGTCATCACATTCTTGTATTATGATATTTAGCATATGTTAAATGAAAATTTTGATTCGTTTGATTATCTTATGCAATACTTCTAGCATGTTAGATTTCTTTAATCTTATGTTGTAGTACATTTTAGTAGTGACATCCTCATAAGATAGCTCTGACAATCTGGTCAATAGTTTGGGATGGTACGTGTGGGGGATGGCTAGGACCTTCAAGGTCTTATGATATTATTATGGTTGGGAGGAACCACATACTTAGTTTGTTTGTTCAAATCATTACGATGTTGTTTTAGTTCACTGTGATGTTGTCTTAGTACACTGTGACATTACTTTTAGTTCTTTCCCTTCACTGTTATGTTAGATGGTTAGATGCAGTTCTGTCTAGTAGTTATTGTTTTGAGTGTTTACACCTTGATTGTGGATCCAATATTCCTTGGTGTAGAGGTTTGATTTCCTATTTTATCCTTTGGTTTATTCCTTATAGTTATTTCTTACTTTTCCTAGGTGACCATGCATCAACATTGGGCAATACTGGAAAGTATCGCACACCCAAAGAAGAAGAATCATGCGATATTGGAAAATATCACACATCTATTGAAACTATATCATGTGACACTCTATTGTATCACACAGCTCTTGAAGAAAGGTCATAAAATACTTGTGAAGTATCACACACCTTCATGATAAGTATCACCCAAATCTTGATTGTATCACATACCTTCATTAGAAAGGTTGTACAATACTAGAAAGTATCGTACTATGCTAATTTAAAGTATCACATGGGTTTTGGAAAAATCTATCTAGGCAGATAGTGGGAACTTTTTGGTTTGTCCAAAATTTTTCTAAGGTGCTTTGGATACCATTTATGGTGTTCTCAAATGCCTTGGAATTGAATTTCAAATTTGGTATGTTTTTAGAGTGGAGATCATTTGTGTCCTTTCATGGTTAGTCATTTCGGTTGGTAGTGGCATTTGGAGATCCATTGGTGTTTGGAAGGTTGTTTAGTCTTCCATTGTGATCTTTATGATCCTTTTATGTTGTTATCATTTGCATCCATAGTTGTTCAATTTTTTTAAATCTTGGCTTATATTTAACCTTATTCCAAGGATCTTTGGGTAGGGCATTACAAAGAAACTTAAGGAACAATTTGGTGAAGAGGCAGAAGAAGATGAAGAAGAAGAGGACAATGAAGATGACAAAAAAGATACACCTACCCAAGCACCACTAACTCATACATAGGGTCAAGGAGAGGACCAAGGAGAAGAAGAAGCATAATTCAATGAAGATGCTAAGGGAGAAGAAGCCAATGAAGCACCTATTGCCATAGAAGAGAAGAAGAGAAAATAAAAGAAGCCAATAGAAAGAAAACCCAAAAAGGTTGTGAAACTTTCACAACAAAAGACTACAATTCCTATTACTAGGAGCTATTGCTAAGAAAACTCAAAGAGTTGAGAAGCCAAAGGGCAAGAGAGCTAGTATAGCTAAAAAAGAAGATGAACCTGTGTAGAAAAAAGAAGGAAATATATTGCCCCAACTACATCAAATGAGGAGAGAACTAAGTCAAATGAAAACAACCAATTCAAAGTGGTAAGTCATAGTCCCTCTTCTAATTTGGACAACTTGTGTGAAAATATCAAGAATAATGTTGTTTTAAGTGGATTTACACATGTTGAGTTTGATAAACTTGGAAAGATAGAAATGAATAAAATAGAAGAATCTATGTATGCCATGATGAATTTTTTTAAGAAGACTCCAATTAAGATTTCCAACACTTTACCCAAAAGCCTATATGATAGAGTTGAGTAAAGGTGGCAAGATAGTCTCACAACTAAGAGAAATATTAGAGAGACTACACTTACAAGAGTGATGCCAAAATTGGACAAGTTTGAAATGAAAAAGGCTATTAACAAGTATAAGGGAAGATTTTCTCTAAAATCCTAAGCCTTTAGTATTTTTTAGAACAAAATTGAAGAGGTTGTTCAATAGAGCACACAATTATGGAAAGTGATCTATGGACTAACAAAACAAAAGGCTATTGAGCAAGCACCCAAGAAAGTAGGTGAAGACAAAGAAGAACAAGAGGTAGTTGAAGTAAAAAATGATGAATCTATAAGGGAAGTACATGAGGAAGGCACTATAGAGGACACAATTGAGGAAGAGCAGCAATAGGACTAGAATGTACCAAAAATACATATGCTGAGTGCTAGTCCACAAGCAGATATAGTAAAGATTAAGGATGTCCTTGACAATGCCATTCATAATGTCAATCCTTTAAGAAAGGAGGATATGTAGAATATATTGAATAATTCAACCACCAAGGCACAAATATAAAACCATCCTATTTTGGTGAGTGTGGATGAGATTGAGAAGGCAAAATCGGCATCTATAGGGGAGAAAGAACAAACATTATCCATTTCCCCCTCTTAATTTATAGAAGTAAAACCTATAATTTCTATTGTAGTATATCAAACGAAGGACACTGTGACTTCAAGTGTTAGCACTATGGTACAAAATGTCTCTATACTAGTAGTTATAATAATTGAGCAAGAAGGGACATTAATCCAAACAGGCCAAGAAGCTAGTCTTGCACCTACACCACAAGTACAAGGTGGAGCAAAAACTAAAGAAAAGGAGAAGGTTAGGAGTTAAGATTCAGTCTTGACTAAAAAATTAGAGGAAGTGATAGAAATTCAAACACTGGCTACCTTACTAGACATTGCTACTCCTATTCCTAGTCAAGCACTTCATAGGCTGAGTATAGAAGCTACACCATTGCAAGCATCAAGTCCCAGTCCTAGCACATCTAAGGTTGATTAGGTGACATCCTATGGTTGTATCAACTTATATGAGGTGATTGAATTGCCAAAGTTTGATCTTACATCAATCACAATAGAGAAAATGAGCATATTGCAAGATTTTGTAGCAAGGGAGAAACACCAAGAACTACTCAAAAGGGAGCATAGGAAGAAACAAACACTTCATGACATCAAGGACATATTTCTTGATGCATTCAACCTACCTACACCTAATGAAACAAAGCTAAGCATTGAGTAGTTGGAAAATATTATAGAGAAGATCAATGAGGAAGACTTGGATACTAATGTCAAATTACTAGAATGGTCTGAGAAGAAATTTCAAACAAAGGTGAATGAACCAATATCTAGTGCCATTGCACTACACTAGGTTGAGTTAGCAATCAAAATTGAGAATGTGGAGAAGATGTTGGAGAACATTTTCTCTCTTTACACCAAGTTGTGTGATGTTCCCCTATTCACACAAGAAGTGCAAAGAAACATTGACCATTCAAAAGAAGATTTGAAGAAAATAGGTAAAATTATACAATAATTTCTTGGTCAAAGTCAGCCTCATTTTAGAAATTTTCTATCAGCACAAGGTTAGTTAGCAACTTTACAAGATCAAGATGCAAATATTAGGGCTACACTGATTAGCATCCAATCAATGTTAACCCCTCACATGGAGGTGTAACATAAGGAACTAGCCTATGTAGAGACGTTGATGAAGAAAGATCCCTATCTTTCAACTCATGAAGGCCTAGTCAAGCTTACTATTGAGTTGAAAATTTAGATCAAATCTCTAGAGATAGCATGTGACAACTAGGATGCAACACTAAATATTATGATGGAGGTCCATAAATCATTCTTGGATAAACACACAATTTGTGTTCCACCAATGACATAAGTGTCAAAAAGGGGGAGAATGAATAAAAGTAGAGAATAAGTTTTAGGGGAGATTAGAGACCAAACAAAGGGGGGGACTATTGAAATAAAGCCAACACAACAGATCTACTTAGTAGGAGTATTTAGCTTCAAATTTAGAATAGAATAATCAACTCAAGGGTAGTTATAAAAGTTTGAGGTATGCTTGATAAGTCCCAAGTCTTGCAAAATTTTGAAGTTTTGAAATTTTGTATGTAAGCTAAGAATTGAATAGAGATTATCTATGTTATGCTCAAGAGCTAAGGTTATTCATGCATGACCAAGTGTTTTTTCCACTCATGTGAAAGGGGGAGATTGTTAATCTCAGATTGGTTTTGACATATGAGTGATAATGCACTTAAGTCATTTGCTTAGTTCATGCCAAACGACTAATGTATGTCAAGCATAAGGTGTCAGATAGTGTATGCCAAGTGAGTTATATAGTATATGTTGAGTGAGTAGTAAGTGCAGAGTCACTCAAGTGCTGAGCATATAGTTGATGTCGATTCATTTAGATGCCAAGTGATCAATGGATGTAGAGTCATTCAGAGGCCGAGTTATAATATTGAAGATACAATAGTTGCCAAGCCTCAGACACTTCAAGTGCTGAGTAAGATAATTTTGACATAGTTGTTTGTAATGGCACAAACTACTATGTGAACCATTTTTTAGCCAACTTTAGAATTTTTTTATAATTCTAGAAGATATTTTTGAAGGAAAATTGAGAATCCCTATGCAATACATGTAGCCAATCAATTAAAGCAATGTTTTAAGTGGAAAAATAGGTGAATTAAAACTGTTGATTCATACCTAACCCTAAGTCACCTAAGTCTTTAGAAGGAGGAAAAACCCTAAAATATTGTAAGTGTGGAAGGAGTGAAGAGAGAAGCTTGCATGCACAAACAAAGCATTCATACTGGCTGAGGAGTTGAAGATAAATTGTGAAAGAACATAGCATTGCAAAATAAATTAGAGTAGAACAAAGGAAAGTGATTAGAGGATAGAATTGATACATTTGATCAAAGAGGATCAAGGATACATGCAAAGAGGTGATCTATTATCTACAAGCATAGTGCTAACTGTAGGATCAATTCTAAGACATTCTAACAAGTGAATAAGTTAAATCTCTTAACATAGTAGTCCTAATAGGCTATTGTAAATCCTTTAACAAGGTGCTTACTTCATTGTAAGTTTAAGTTCTTTAACCGAGAACACTTCTAATAGGGTGTTGAAATATTTTAATAGGGTAAGATCTAATAATCTTGTAAGCCCTTAATAGGGTAGACCTTTCACCAAGTACATTATAGTTTATAATCAAACATTGGAGCCTTCATTAGTACACTTTATTACTATAGTAGTGGAGATTTGTGGGTGTCATCCCCACCCTATTTTTTCCTTCACATTGGAGGGTTTCTAGGTAACCAAATATCTTGTTTCATAAATGTGTTGAATGTTTATTGTTTTCATGCTATGGATGCACATGCTTAATTTGGTATTTTAGTTTACATGCAAATTCTTTGATGGATTTGTGGTGAATGTTTTAAGGGTTCAAATTTTGAAAGGAATGATTCACCCACCCTTCTCAAAGTTTACTTTCCCTATTGTATTTCTAACAAAAAAATTTCAAACTCCTCTTGATTGTGGTATTATATTAGCATTTCAATTTATACAATCTATTTGCTTAAGATGCTGATGCTTTGAAATCATATTACAAAGGTTAAGAAACAAGTCATGGAGGGTTGGGATCTAGTAGATACTAAGGTGGAATAGTTCCAATGGTGTTGGAAGAAGAAAAAATGAGGTTGGTTTTAGGATTGGGAGATTAGAAACTCAAACTATGATTTTAAGCATAAAAGCCTAAAAAGTAGGGATCAAAGGGTGGAATAATGGGGAAGGATGTATTGGAGTGTGTGGAAGCTTGAGATCTTGGGGGATACAAGGGAGTGAGGTGTGTGGGATTTTGATTGCCTTGTTGAAGGCTTAGGGCTTCTTGGAAGATAGGGAAAGGAATGAGAGGGTGAAGCTAGTGTATGGGAGAGAAAAATCACCTCTACCCTAGTCTTGAGTAGGTCTTGGGAAGGGATAGTAGGATATACTTTGGAATTACATGTCTTAATTGCATCATAAGTGGTATTAGAGCTCATCTTAGAGCTTACAGTTTGGATGTTTCCACTTTATTAGTGTTTTACATCAAGGATAGACAAAATGGTGACAGATGTGGAATTGGCTAAGGAACTTCAAGAGAAGAAAGATGAGGGTTAGAAGTTGAAAGATAGGTTATTGCATTTGAAAAGAAAGATAGTAGTAGTGGAGAAAGCTACTGATAACATTGAAGAAGACCTCAATAAAGGTGAAGAAGAGATAGATAAAGAGGAAGATCAATATGCAGATGATGAGAATGACAAGATGCCTACATATTAAACAATATTCATAAAGACCCTAGAGACCTTTGCGATTAAGTCTACTAATACTCCTATTTTAGGAGGGCAGATGGACCTTGATGCTATTTTTTAGAAATATTATGATAGGCTAAGTTACTAAGAGGGGAGGGGTGAATCAGTAACTTATAAAACTTTATCCTTGATTAGTAATTAATCCTTTATGTGAATTTTGATTTAACTCCATGCATGACAAACTGAAAACATGAAAGCATACGCAACATTTTAACACAGAAGATTTGGTGACTCATAAATCTTCCAAATAGAAAGTAAAACTATGGTGTGGATGATACCCACAAGCTTTAGTACTATAGTATAAAGTTCGCTTGTTAAGGCTTACAATGATCACTTCTGATGATCTACCCTATTAGGAGCAATAAGGATTGCTAGGTCCACCTTGCAAAAGGATTTACAAACATACAATGAAGTATTCACTCAGTAAGGAGATTTACATAAGACTATTAGGTCTACCTTGTTAAAGGATTTGACTAATCCACCTATTAGGATGAAGTAGTAGCTGATCTCTGATCTACAACTTGGTTTGCTGAATGAGATTCCTTTGAGTGTAAAAATCACCTTGCTATGATAGATAAATCTTTGCCATTCCTTGTACTACTGTAGCCTTTTTAATTTTCTCTTTTTCTCTTCTTTGATGATTACATTACTTCTCTTTGATGATTTGGATGTGATACAATACAATACATATATATGAATCCAATTACACAATTACAAAGTTAGCCACAATAGAAGTTTACACAAATATTAAAAAGTCAGCCAAAGTGTAGAAACTTGAGTTTTGAAGACTAATTTGGAGAGGTTCTAACACTTGACATCCACTATCAATGCTTGGCATCACCATGCACTCAATAAACATAGAAGCTCGGTCTGTACTGATCACTTCCAAATAGTCTTGAACTTAGTCTACACTGGTGACTTGGTGAATACTATGAAACTTGACATATAAATAGTGTAGATGCTCAAAAATGGTTCGCATCTATGGTTTCATCACTTCTTCATACTAATTTGTCCCATTTTCTCATTCTACTAACTTTGATCTTTTGGCTAGATTGACCATATTTTTTCACTTGTATCCCCTTTCACATCAATTTCATATCAACTCGAAATCATATCAAATCAACTCAAAACCATTTCAAATCAACTCAAAATCACCCCAAATCAACCCAGAATCACTTGAAATCAGTCCTAATCAACCCGAAACATATCAAACATCCCAAATCAATCATCATTTATCTTATCCTAGGTATTGTTGTGGCTTTCAGTGCCTTGGAAACCTATCAACCTATCAATCTTATCAATCTGACATTAGTACTGTCATGGCTCTCAGTGCTAGGTCAAACTATCATTCATGTCATTCAATCTTTAACATTGTGGAGGCTTTCAATGTTGAATCATGGCATCATTAACCATTTTAATAATATTGACAGTGTCCGTCGATGTTATTATGATCAAACCTTATCAATCAATTTCAATCCTGTAACATTTACAATGTCGATTAAATGTTACATATCAACCAATTCATGTCATGCGTCCTTGGCATGTTATCAACTTCAATCAATCAATCTGATCATGGCTTTGATCTATTGGTCATCATCTTATTCGATCTATATCATCATCAAATTTTTATCAAAGGATACTATCTCATTCATTTAATCAATTTGGCCAATCATCTGCTAATTTTCTCTATAGGATTAAATAACCCATAATTTAATCCTATTCTTTCTAATTATTCTTCCCAATTATCATCCTCAATTAATTAATTTTATTAGTTAATTGATTCATTATCTACAAACCATGGAAATTCTTAATTTCCTAAGTTCCATTTTCCATCATTAAATCCATTTTCTACTAATTCTTATTTTGTGGAATAAGAGGATTTTTAATTCAAATATTCCATAAAATATTGCGTCATCATGACACTTGGATGTGACACCTCATGGATCCTCCTTTGACACTTGGCTGAGATTTGTCATAATCAAATATTGTTACTTCTTACGCATGTCCCTATTTGGCTTATTTGTCATAGATTCTTGGCTTTAAGTGGGTTGAGGAATCTTATGACGCGTCATAGATTCTCTTCCAAATTTGACTCTCATGTGTCATAGAATCTTACTTTTGGCATATTCTATCATATGCATCATAGGAATCTCTTGCCACATCGCATGTCTGTGGGTGAAAAATCCAATGCTCTCACCCTACATGAAAATTATAAAATGGACACCCTTCCTCTCATTTCAGATCAGAATGCTGAAGTTTTGAAAATCCAAATCTTTGAGTCTTTGAGTCTCTACTTCTTTGCATGTTGCATTCTTGCTCTCACATTAAATCAAACTTCAAGTATTCTCATGGCTTTATCCCTATCATAGGCTCTTTGCTTCAATTTTGTGTGAACTATAGTCAAATTGGAGCTACAATCATTTGGAGAAGAAAGAAGAACATGGGAGCTACAAACAAAAAAGGGGGTTTCTATTGCTTTCTTTATTAGTTTGGCTTTCATGGTAGACTAGTGGGTGCTAACATATGTTGATTGAGTTTTGTGATTTTCTCATAGTGTGTTATGCATTTAACCCATTTTTTTGGTCCTACATTTGGTGAACCCGACGTGAACATGCATATCTAACTTGGGTTTTCTTGTTTTGTGCTTGTAGGTGCATGGAAGGAGCTCACTTGGAAGGGTATAATGACTATTTTCTCTTCCTTTTTACACCTAGATTAATTAGGGGGTCTAGTAAAATCCTCATATGTTGTTGTTTCATGCATTCTGTTAGCTTGCTATCCTAGGACACACTCTACTCTGTCAAGGTGCACTTGGGACCCCTAGGAGTAGTTTTAGGAGCCCAAAAACCACCAAAACCTCTTTTTTCTATTTCAAACTTACCAAATACACCCATCTAGGCCCCAAATACATCATTGACATAGTCTACACTATTTGGGCACACTTGGGAGTGTAGCTTTGAAAATTTCAATTTCTGGGTCTTGACTAGGCACCCATTTCTCCACACCCTGCACCTGACTTCCCAACTGCACCCTAAAAATACCAACTGCACCCAACTAGGCCCCAAATATGTCATTGACATAGTTTTCACTATTTGGGTGCACTTGGGGATGTTCAGAGCCATTTTGCCTTTTGGGGAGCAATTTGCACTATCGGAGCACACCTAGATTCATAGTAAGCACATGCACCAATCAAAATCTGCATTTCAAGCTTCTATCACTCTCTAGCACATAGATTAGGTGATTTTGTGTTACTGATGATATATTTTCAGCATGTGGTGATCGTTGGATGAAGATATGATCATAACAAACTACTGATGTGTGTGCTTTGGAGGACATTGTCGAAGACTTTGTGTGTCTTTCAAAACTATGTGTGTGGATTTCCTTGGTTAGATAACATTTTGTTTGGTGCTTAAAAAGAACCTTTTTCTTTTCTACCTGGCGTGTCTATAGTGTTAGATCCCTAGGAGTTGCATTGGACGTATCCTCTCCCCTCACCATTCGTGGATCTTGGGTGTAAGAGAAATCTGTGTAACTTCTATAGGAGGCCTGCCTTGGACCAAGATACTCGATATTGGGTATGCCAGGGGATGACCTCAGAGTGGTAATGAGCCAAAGCCAGGTCAATGTTCCAGCTGCTATATAAAATTCAATTACAGTGAAAGTTGTGTCGGTAGTATTGCTACGTGATAGCTCTCCTCTAGTACCCTTGTGGTGCGTCAAACCCTGATTCTCAAGGCTGGGAGACCTTCTGCAAAAGTTTATCATTAACTTTCCAAATGGAATGCCCTTACTAAAAACCATGTTTTAGAGGCCAAAATCCTTTCTATCCACTGGCTCAAGGGGTCACCCATGCCCGTGAAGACATCCTACATTCTCGTGGTCCTTAGTAGAGGCAACAGTCCCTTGGGAAGTCATGCCCCTTGAGAAGCAAATCTTGGTAGCCTCGAGAAGTGAGTGCACTGTAAGGGGGAGCCTGTGGTGCCAAGATCCTAGGTTTTCCACTCTGGATAAGTGCGGCTAAACTTTGGTTCAAGTAGGAATTCAATGGATACAGTCCTAAAAGCCTAGGTTGTGGTGTGTTTGTTAACATTTTACAACAGCTATTCTTTTCTTAATGTGTGTAAAACATAATCAAGATAAAAGCCAAACTGTTAAATTTACACCTTGGATATCATTTGAACTTGTCAAAAACTCACACATCTAAAACATTTCAACCTTTATCAAACTTTGCAAACATTGATTCAACACACTTGAACCTTGGAAAACATGGCGAGTTGTGCTCTTAAATGTGCTTGGCAAAACGTAGATCTCACACTTGCATAGATTTCACTTGCATTCACCCTAGTCTAGGCTTCATTCTTACATCATATAGACTTCATATTGCACCTTTTAGTCCTCATTTAGTATCTATTACTTTTCATATTGCATCCATTTAGGTTCAGTTTTACTTTCCTTAGTTTTTGCATTCCCATCTTAGAATCAGCACTTTGCATTCACCGCCTTGCATCTTTGCATACCTATTCATCATCTTGACCACTTTATCCATCATTTTTCTTGTCCTAATCATCATTTTGAGAATCCAAATTAGCCCTAACACTATCCTCTACCATTTACCTCTCTGTGACATCAATCCTGAAACCATAGCTTCTAGAATTGCCTCAGTTTCAACCCAGCTTACCAACTGCACCTAGAAACTACCAACTGCGCCCAACTAGGCCCCAACTATATCAGTGAAATAGTCTACACTATCTAGGTGCACTTAGGGGTCCTAAGATCCAGTTTTGGGTTCCAGATAACATTTTGGGGCTTCAACAGTGTCCTTAGGTACCTGGTTAGCTCCCCTTGCACTAGCTTGCCAAAATCTGCATTCTACAGCACCTAATCGTCATCACCTTCACTTAAGACATAATTATATACATAATAACCTTAATTTTTCATCTCCCAATCCATCCTAACATCAACTCTAGCATCTTGGCTTCCTGGCATGTCAGTTTGGTAACCATACCCCTCAGAATCAACAAACATTCTTCCTAGCTTACCAACTGCACCTAGAAACTACCAACTACACCCAAACTGGCTCCAAGTGTGTCAATGACATAGTTATTACTATTAGGGTTCAATTGGCACTATGAGGGTGCACTTGGGTACCTGCATGACCATTTTGGGCCTCCGAACTGCACTTTAGGACCCCAAAACTGCATCTAGGAGCCTCTAGACCTACCCATTCTGCACTTGACCCAAAACTGTATCCTGCACCCAAAATCCCCTTTTGCATCATAGGAATTGTCCATATCACATATCCGCTCAGCATCACCATCATTTTGAACCCCCAAAACCTTTGAATTTAGTAAAAAATCTACACAATATATAAGTCTTAGAGTATCTCCTAGTGTTGACGGATAATGGATCTTGACTAGTCTTTTTACCTCTTTGCTTATCATTTTCTTTGGTCAAAATCTATCTATGTCTTGATATATTTGACCTTTTCATCTTTTATCAATTTGATCTTTTCATCTTTTATCATTTTTTGGTCAAGATCCAAAGTCCTTTATCACAAGGTTAAACTCTTAGGCAAAATACTTTCAAAAGGTTTTATCTAAGTTCAAAACTTTCCCTATACCCTTGTCATAGCATAATCATATCCCTTGTATCCCCAAATGTCATTTTGACTTACCCTAGTGGTATATCCCCTTCATATTGCATTGATCAAAATCCTTAGCATCATTTTCACTACCAAACCCTATCAAATTATCCATCAACCAAATTACCTTCTTGAGCATTTACCCTCATTTTGCATGTCCCAAACGTCATTAAGAACCCTAAAAAATCATCCTTTTCATGATATACCTTGCATACATCAACCTTTAGCATCCTTAAGAAGTCCAAAACATAACCCTAATTATCATTTTGCATACCTTAGAGTCATTTTCATCTCCTCTAGTCAAACTTCAAAACATCACCTTTCATTTGCATTTGCATAACATCCCTAGGACATTTGCACTTTTCACATCAAAACTATAATTTGTCTAGCATTTTTTCACATTTCATAACATTCCTAAACAATTTAAAATCCAAAAAAAACTCATATCTTTCATACCCACCACTCTAAAATAACTCGAAACACTCAAAAAATTCCATTGCATCTGCATTCTTAGGTATCATGCCAGCACTTACTAGGACACAATCAGGTCAGAGACCTAAAGAACTCTATCAACCTTTGTTTTTTGAGGCACAAACACAACCAATACCTCATCCAAGACAAAGAAAGAGCAAGAAAATCCAACAAACCTTTGATGAAGACCAAATCGAGGCATCACAACCATTACTAGCAGATCCCTTGAACATGTATCCGCAAGATCCTCATAATCAAGCTATGGCACAACAAACCTTGAACAATGCACCTACCATGAGATTTCCTCCAAACACTTCCCCCACACATGGGATGGTTCAATGGAGTCCTAACTTTGAACCTATATTCATGCCAATGCCACCAGGAGGAGGAAGTGTACCAATCTCACCTGAAGATGAACAATCACATTCCTTTGAATTCAGCCAACCTAACACATCAAACATACAACAAGGTACTATACACCTAAGTGATGAATCTGACACTAATTATGGCATCATTGATGAAGAAATGGCTAGGGCATGTCAAGACAATTTTTTTTGTAAGAATTTCAAACGTTTGGCAGCCCAAGAAATTGTCAAATTTAACCCAAACTTCGAAGGTCCTAAGTCCAAAAATCAAACCAACACAACAATTGAAAACATCCAACCCATGATAAATTTGGACTTGGACAAGGGGAAACAACCTTTGAAGTTTTCAAATGCAATAATGGCACCTATAAGGTCCCATCAAGAGTCAACTATCAAAATTCTCCAAAGTACATTTGAACACATCAATGTTAACCCCTTGTTTGATGAAATACCACCAATCCATAAACAGCCCAAAAGGACATTAAGTTGATTTTAGTCACATGATGCAACAACAAGATGCACGTAAAGGGACCCGTGCTCTAGGGATGCCAGACATACCTTCTTTGGAGGCAAATCAACAAAGTACACCTTTGCTTCTAACTTTACCCCATGCTATGACATCAAACACTATGGAGCCTCTCATAAATACAACATGTGAAACATCAAGTGCAACCATCCCTATAGATGCACAAAGGAAAATTCTTATTGACATTACACCCATTCCTAACAGGGACACATCTCATAGTCAAGTCAATATGATGTCGCAAGCAGGAACATCTAAAACACAAACGTACCAAAACAACAATACAAACATGACGTTCAATTCTCAAGGACTTAGTCAACCCCCACGACAACTACAACCTACAATGGTACAAGGAATCAATGCTTCCAAGGCACAACCACCACAATCCTATGTGGACCCACTTGACTTAGACACAATTTATCAACAATAATTTCAGAAACAATTCCAATAGCAACAAATGATGTTTGCTAAACAACAAGAGCAACTCAAGCAATAGTTGGAATACCAAAAATACCTTGAGCAACAAATCACATACCAACAACATTTGTTACAACAACAACATGTGCCACAACAACCTCAACAGATACCTATAGAACAACAAGAATGCACATGGTCTCACATACAACCAACAGAGGTATCCCAACAACAACCACAACACATGGCACAACAACAACACATGGTACAAAAATCACAGTCAATCCCACAATAAGTGCCACATCAAATACGACAATAAGTTCCCCAACAACAGGGACCTTTTTGTCTTCGAGGTGCCAACTTACCTCCACCACCTAGTGACACTTCATCAGACTCATCAGACACAGAAATGTCAGAACCAAGTAGACATAGTTCTCGCCACAGCAAATGGTCTACTCATAGACACAAAAGACTTGAAGGAAATACCATCATGAAAAACCCCAATGAAGAGATATTACAACAATTCAAATAACTTTCCAAACAAGTCGAGGCAATTGGAGTCCAAAAGAAACAGGCTCTATATACAGAAAGGGACCTACGTCCTAACCCATTCGATAAAAGTCTGTATATGCCTCCATTCCAAAAACACTTTGAAGCTCCAAGGTTTGAAAAATACTGAGGAAAAGGCAACCCTATTGATAACATTCAAGAATTTTGTGCTTCATGTACTAAACTCAGTGATGAACCCACTTACCTTATGAGATCGTTCCCTCGTTCTTTAGGTGGGCCTACACTTGAGTGGTACTCCAAACTTCTTGGTAATATCAAATCTTGGTCAGAGCTAGTAGACAAGTTTATCTCCCACTTTTCCTTTAACATCACAAATGAGGTGACACTTTCTGATTTGTGCTCAACTAAACAAAAGATAGGAGAATCATTCATCACATTCTTATTGCGTTGGAGAATATTAGTTAGTCAATGCTCATTAGACATCCCTGAAGAACAACAAGTACACTTGTGCATTGAAAAATTAATCCTAGACTTAATGTATGAACTCAAAATCAAGGGTCCAAGCACCATTTCTAAACTAATGAAAAAAGGGGCTAGTATTGAAGATGCTCTTATCCGTAAGGGAGTCCTCAAGATAAACAAAGAAAACACAAACACCAACTCATCTAATGAGAAGGAAAAATTTTTCTCCAAAAACAAGAATGTGACTAATGATGGTATTGTGAATGCTCGTACAATTAGCACAACACACCTTAATTGACTTTGAAAGGTGCAAACCCTACAAATTCACAAACCTCTAATCAAACATCAGCTCCACAACAAAAAATTGAGACTCCCACGCAAGATAAACCTCGAAGACATCCTAGAACCAAAGATAAGAAATTCACACCATTGGGAATACCACTTGAGACTGCATTACAATAGTTATTGAATAATAACTTCCTACAATTACCCCCAATCAAAGATGAACCATTGACTAAAGCTTATTGGTGGGATGACAAAAAGTATTGTGATTACCATCGCACCAAAGGACACAAGACTTCATCATGCTTCCAACTGAAACATGCAATACAAGACCTTATTGATAATGGTGTCATCATAGTTGATCCATCACTGTCAACATCCAACTCTGATCACACTATTTTCAAAGATCCTTTGGGTAATCATGACAAAGAGAAACCCTCAAGTTCAAACTCAAACTCGCAAGGTAATGTGAATTACACACATACTAGCCATGACTACACCATCAATTGTTTTAATGAGTCTGACTTTCGCATATCCACATTCACATTGAAGGCTGAAAACCCTCGTTGTGCTATCACTACATGCCGTAGCAAGATCACCCTACCTAGAGCCCCAGCTAGACCTACTGCTTCTACTAGACCTATACCCTCATCTAGACCTACTGCTCCTACTTCAGCTGATTATAGCCTTGTTGAACAACTTGGAAAAACCCCTGCACAAATATCCATTATGGACCTATTGCGTGCATCCCCCCAACACCAAAAGATCTTGGAGCAAGCCCTTAAAGAGTCAATAGTCCTAGATAACATGGATGTTGCCCAGTTCCAAGCCATGGTTGGGAACCTATCCACATCACAACATATCACATTTTCACCTTGAAATAATCCTAAGGAAAAATCTAACCACAATGATCCCCTCCACCTTGAAGTCTTTGTCTGCAATGTTAAAGTCAGATGTGTCTTGATAGATGGAGGAGTGGGGCTGAATATCTGTACACTTAAAGTAGTCAAAGGTTTGGGATATTTTGAAAATAATGTGGATCCCTCTCAAAGGATCACAATCAAAGCCTATGATGATGGTGAGCGTTTCTCTACAGGAGTTATCATCTTACCTATAAGAGTTGGTCCAGCTACTAAGAACACTTTATTCCAAGTCCTAGATATAGAAATGAACTGCAACATGATACTAGGCCACCCATGGATCCATGCTATGAAAGTGGTTCCTTCTACATATCACCAATGCCTAAAGTTCTCCTATAATAATATAGAGGTAACCTTCCCTGGTGATCCAGATCCCTTCCAGTTCTGTGCCAATCTTAGAGGAACCACTGCATACCAAGTCCCAACAAACCATGTAGTAAATCCACTAGAGTCCTCCAAGTATGTTGATCCTTCCACACTCGCACCCGCAGCCAAAGGAAAGCTTAAAATACAAGACCAAGGTTGCGGTGAGTACTCCATGTCTCATGCCTTTCACATTGGGAAACTTCCTTTATCCCCCAAGTCATATGGTAAACCTCAGCTTATACAAAACAAACCTGAGTTTGCACTTCAAAACATACCTTCTACGGCATTCACTAGTGGAGGTGGGCTACATGAAGAACACATCTATGAAAATACCTCTACATGGATTGAAAAGGCTAAAGCAGAACAAGAAATTAATCCCATATCCCCCAATAGGTATGGACCTGGATTCACCATCATGCAAAAAAAGGGATATGATGGATGTAGTGGCCTAGGACTCAAAAAACAAGGCATTGTTCAACCCATCACTGCTTCAAGACAACCTCATAGCTTGGGACTTGGATTCAAACCATTTGTTCTAGGTCTTCCTAATACCAAGTCATCCTCATCTGAGGAGGTGAATGCTTCAAATGATAACAAGGCATATGAGAATAACCAACCTAAACCCACCCAATCTATATCTAACGTTGACAATCTTGATACCTCCTTTGGTCTTGATCATATGTTTGTAGACCCAGATAGCTTACCCATCAAAGATAAATATGTTAATTCACCTGTTACTCAAACCAACTCTTCACCTTGGATCGAAACATTTTGGGATCCAAGCCCTCCTACTTTTGAACATGATCCCAATGACATCACTAAAGCAAATATCCATATATATGCCTTGGACCAAAGCTTATTCAACATCGATGATGGCATTTCCTTAGTTTTCTCTGAACTTATTGATTGGGACCAACAAGGACCACCAATGTTTGATCAGTTTGAAAATGATGATGCCATCACAAAATTCTTTGAGCTCCATGAAGATGTACCAAAAGGTGATCACAAGTTTGGATTTTCCATTAATCTAAACATCATGGCATATTTTGGGGAGTCAACTCCATATTCTAGTCACAAAATTGAGAAAATAACCAAAAAAGACACAAATAGGTCTCTTGGTGAAAATTGAAAGGCACCATTAGACCATAAAAAAGTAAAAATAAAGGACGTATCTGAGGGTGAAAACCTCTTTGAGGTGCCTGAGGATGGAAGATTGGACACACTCCCATTAAAGGAAAAATCAACATTACTTGTGGAAATGACAGAAGAGATTAATCTGAGAACTCCTAACAACCCCAAAATCATACACTTTGCAACCTCATTATCACCAGAAGAGAAGGATGAATTTATTAGATTTTTTCTAGAGAGGTAGATCAACTTTGCTTGGTCTTATGCAGATATGCCCGGATTAGATCCTGAACTAGTCCTTCATCACTTACCACTAAAACCAATAATGAAACTAGTAAATCAAAAGTTGAGGAAAATGCATCCTCAAGTGGCTCTCCTTGTCAAAATTGAATTAAAGAAACTATTGGATGTTGGCTTCATAAGACCCATTGATTATGCAGAGTGGATATCTAATCTAGTACTAGTAAGAAAACACTCTGGGGGCATCCAGATATGCACTGATTTTCATGATCTTAACAAGGCATGTCCCAAGGATGATTTTCCTCTACCAAACGT
The DNA here is from genome assembly GCA_028749045.1 of Cupressus sempervirens. Lineage (NCBI taxonomy): Eukaryota > Viridiplantae > Streptophyta > Pinopsida > Cupressales > Cupressaceae > Cupressus > Cupressus sempervirens. Next base: position 484,070,602 of record CM053787.1, on the reverse strand, counting down.
AGATATCATTGTAGACATGATAGCTGGGTATGAGATGTTATCACTAATGGATGGATTTTCTGGCTATTATCAAATGAGAATCACCCTTGAAGATCAACACAAGACAACTTTCACATGTCCTTGGGGAACATACTGCTGGAATGTCATGCCATTTGGTCTTAAAAATGTTGGGGCAGCATATCAAAGAGCAATGACTACCATATTCTATGATTTCATGCACATTCTCATGGAAGACTATGTTGATGACTTAATTTGCAAATCCTATAAAAGGAAAGAACACTTGGGCATCCTAGATTAGATATTCACTAGAATGGAAAGCTATAAGCTTTGTCTAAATCCAAAAAAGTGTGTATTTGGAGTTGTCTCTAGAAAGCTCCTAGGCTACATTGTTTCTCAACGAGGCATTGAAGTGGATCCTGAGAAAGTAAAAGCAATACTTGACATGCATCCTCCAAAAAATCTAAAAAACCTAAGAGGGCTACAAGGAAGATTGCAGTCTATCTGCAGATTCATTGCACAATTGGTCGATAAGTGTCACTCCTTTCAACACCTCTTACGTAAATGAGTATCCTTTAAATGGAATAAGCAGTGCCAAGAATCTTTCCAACAACTCAAGGATTATCTTCTACATCCACCAGTTTTAATGGTTCCTATTCCAAGCAAACCATTTATCTTATATATATCTGCTATAGATACAGCATTAGGGTCTCTCCTAGCACAAAATGATGAACAAGGAAGAGAGCTAGCCATATATTACATCAGTAGAACACTTGTGGGCTATGAGCTAAATTATTCATTAATTGAACAAGCATGCCTTGCTGTTGTCTTTGCAACCCAAAAGCTTAGACATTACATGCTCCATCAAAAAATAATGCTCATCTCTAAGATTGACCCACTGAAATATCTCCTTAGTAGGGCTGCTCTCACAGGACTCTTAGCCAAATGGGTCATGGTCCTTAGTGAATTTTACATAGAATATGTAGATAGAAAAGAAATCAAAGGGCAAGTGATAGCAGATCAATTAGCAAAAGCACCTATGTTAGATGATCATCCCATGTTAATAGACTTTCCAGATGAAGCCATATTTCACATGGATGTAGCTAACAAATGGAAGCTTTATTTTGATGGATCACATACACGAAATGGTTCAGGAGCTGGCATTATGTTTATCACTCCTCAAGGAGACATAATCCCCAAGTCATATAGGACTGCATTTCACTGTACAAACAACATTGCAGAATATGAGGCATTGATGATAGGGCTCAAGATAGCTATCCAATGGAACATTCAACATTTACAAGTCTTTGGGGATTCCCAGTTGGTCATCCACTAAGTCAATGATGACTATGAAACCAAAGATGATAAACTAATGCCCTACAAGTAGATGGCAGACTTCCTTAAGTCTAAATTTGTTACTATATATTTTCATCAGATACCAAGAATACAAACCAAGCAAGCTAATGCTATGGCTACCATTGGTTCTATGATTGATATGCCTCAAAATGTGGAACGTTGTGAGTTCCTTGTTGAGCAACTTTTGATCCCAACATTCGAGCTCTCCCAATCTGAGTTTGTGTGTGAACTTGTTGGTCCCAACTCTCCTTGGTATCAAGACATTTATGATTACCTAAATGCCCAAATCCTACCACTCAACTTATCCAAAAATGACTGACGAGCCTTTATCCATCAAGCCGCTAGATATGTTATCATTGGTGACACCCTTTACAAAAGATCTTTTGACCAAACCCTTCTTAGATGCCTTGACTCGCAAGAAGCTGAAACTGCCTTGCATGAGGTTCAAAAAGGTATATGAAATGTCCCTTTTCTGATTTTATATGATATTTCAAGCCTCTAATCAGATCTTCAAGATCAAACAACTAATATCACAAAGATCCACCAAATTTCTCAAGAAACCCCAAATCGGGTATGCCAGAAATAGTGCCAAAATCTTCACAGCTTCACCTATTATTAATAAATCTGAAAGTGGAAATTTTTAAAGAAATTTGAGCAGAATAACAGCCTATAAAATTAAATTTACATATCTATATAACATGCACACAATAGCTCCCAAACAAAGGACAAAAACAATGCTCATCGGGCTCCCGAAAATAGCACAAAATAGCTCAGAATCACCACATAAACTTAATAATCTATCACAGAAGTATAATCATATCCAAATACATATATTAAGCTCTATTTTAATATTTAAAAGTCTGATATAAATAAGCAACCCAAACTTATATGAAATACTTAACTGGAAACACCAAACTCTTACAAAATATACACCCGAAAACCCACAAATCTGCACTGTTCAGCACAAAGGCAAACTCTGCATGAGCATGTACATGGAATGGCTTCAAAATCCCATCCTTATCCTTCTTGGAAACCTACAAACTCCCATTCTTGGGTCTCCCTGGAAACCTGCAAACTCTCGTTCTTGGGTCTCCTTCTCCACAGGTTTGGCAGCCTCTGAAGAATAACAAAGAAATGAGCAAACATCCAGTTCTGGAATGAGCTCAAAATGCCTCCAAACTCCTTAAAAGAGGTCATAAACCTAACTCATGTCCAAGAGGGGTTAATAAAACATATTTTAATAATAATTTTCATTTATTAGTCCATTATCTTCCAAAGATTATCCCCTTTTTTTGAAACTTCACCTTTTTGGGCCTGCCTGCCTTAGAAAAGATTATTATTTTTAATTATTTGAAAAGGGGACATGACAAGTCCTCCCCTCCCAAACATTGCTTGTCCTCAAGCAATGGCTGAACAATAAACCAATCAATCCACCTGGATCCCAAATGTAATCATGAACTATACTACTGCCAAATAACATAGGCTCTTGCAATACCCTCTGCAATATGACCAAGAGGAATCCATAATCAAATTGACAATTACAGCTCAACCAAACTCCAAAATCACCACTACCACAATCAGAAACCCACGAGACACAAACTCTTAGAACATTAGAACCCAAGTAAAGTGAACAAATCAAACTACCAATACAATAAATACCATCAACGCATCCCACTGGCCTATACAGAATGTACAATCCAACTCTGCAACAATGGTGAATGCTCTCAAATGAAACTATACCAAGTATGGAGAATTCACACACTGTACAACTCCTGTAGTCAACACAACTCTATAGATCATCGACCATTATCTCATAGCCATAACTCCCATGCACCCCTGATGGTGAAAAGCCATCACAAGATAAACAACAAGAAATGGAACCCAAACCAAATTTTCCTGCCATCAACTCCTCAACACAAGGATCAAATGCTAACTGATGTACATACCCTACAATATAATGTTAATTAAAAAAACCAACCTCAGTTAACAGCTCACCATGAACAAGTGATACAACCAACTGTGACTGATCACTAGCTAAGTCAGGAGATGTCATAGCCAAAGAAGTAGAATCAATAACAACACCCACTAAAGCATCACTCCCAAACTCCTACTCTAAGTCACATATTATCAAGCTATCAACTGCAGAACCTATCACCATGTCATGCCCATCACAACTCTCATCTTGAGGCATCAAACTGTCCCATAACTGATGATAAGCACTAGGAACCAAAGTACATCTCTGTATCATCATCTCATTACATGGTCATCAAAGGTAGATTGATGAGCATACCTCACAGTGTAATGCCGATAGAATGCACCAATCTTAGTCAGTGGCTCAGACTGCAATCCAGATGCAACTAATTGCAATTGATCACTAACCAAGTTGGAACTAACTACTACCTCTGAAGACATCGCCAAGGGAGTAGTATTACTAGCAATATCCATGCCAACTCTCGGCTCACCAATATCACACATGATCTTTGATACAACCTCTCTAGTCTTCGTGCCATTAGTACTAGAGGTCACCACCATGTTAGGCATACCACAACAATCTACTACAACACCCAACTCAACTGAACCTGACTCTAGTGGGGATGAACTCGATATGCCAACATTAGTATCAAGGATGGATGCATCCCCATCTCCACTATCTTTGACAATCTCGGCCATGGACATCCTCGGATCACCAAACACCACAGCTTGTGACTGTATAGAATCAGGTAAAGACTATAGTCTCTCTAACTCCATGGTCACCTTAGCCAAATGAAACTGTGACTCCTTGAAAGCCAACTGTGTACTCTCAAGAATCTCAGAAGTCACCTCAAGCTGCTGAGTAAGCTCACTCACCTCATCTTCCTTGGCCAACAATGCATTGTATGCTGTACTGCCCCACTCCATAAGATAATCTCTATCAGCTACCAACTGCGTATAATCTTGTCTTAGAATCTGGATAGCCTCCCATAAAGAGTGGAACTCTGTCAACGAAAGATAAGTGCCTCCCTGCTCATCACTAGTAGGAGAACCCCATCCATAAATGGCTAACAATTGACGAGCAACATCAAAATGCTGGCAAGCGATAGCAATGTCTCGCTCACTAACTCTCAACTAATTAGACACAAGATGGCACTAGCTAGACTGTCTCCTACAAACCTCCTCTAATGCACTATCTAAAGGAGTATCCTCAAAGTTACTAGTCTCTAGAGTATTACCATCCATATCCTCTGAATCAACTCCAAAGCTCATATCAACATATGGAGTATCAAAAACTGTAGCATTGATGTCTAACTCCTATGTACCAAAAGAAACTGCCAAGGAAACTAAGTCTTCAAAACTACCCATTGCATCCTCCTGGATGTCATCAATGCCAATATGATCCTGGGACTCATTGGTACACACTGCTAAATATGAAAGATCATCAACACATTCCAGCAAGTATGGTCGACTGGATATATGAACAAAGCCGAACACTGGTGTATAAAAACTAATACCAGCATCGGACAAGCTGCTGGCACAAGAAAAGACAACACCATGCAATCTGCTAATCAAATCCATGATAGCACCCAAACAACCACTGCTACCAAAAAGTGTTAAAGATCTCCAGTCAACTAAATCCCAAATGCCAATATAACAATCTTGAGTCCATATCTATAAACTAGAATTAGCTAGTAACTCAAGCAAACTCCTCACCTAAGTAATATGACCATACCAACTAACTCCACATACCTGTCATGATGAGATAATGTAGTCACAATACTATCTTCACTCACCTTCGGCTGGCGGGATAAATCATGTGAAGTACTACTAGCCTCAACCTCATGTGACGAAGCATCTAACTGTGCTTGGTACTCTCTCTCAGAAAAGTCATGAATGCTCAATGTCTGCTCATCTCTACCAGGTATCTCACCATCATGCACAACAACATACTCATAATCATCATCCTTGAGGTCAAATCTATCTATCACTCTTTGACTAAAATTATCAAATGTAGTTACCTGATCATGACCTTGAGTAGTCATTCCATGATACCACCAATCATAGGCTGCATCTTCCAAGTGTAGACTTGCAATTTGAACAGCATCACTCTCCTTCATGGGGTTAAGTGTGAAGAAGGTCTATAATTTTTGTAGCCATGCTCTAGCTAAAATTTTATTTGTTCCATCAAAAGTAGGTGCTATAAACTTGCTTATTTTATTTTTGAGCTCTCTTCCACTTATGTCATGCTCCCTTTTGTACTCTTTCTTGGGCATCAAAGTGTTCATCATATCCACATATTCTCTAAAAGGAACTAAACTGCGAAAGTCATCATCTAAACCATTAGAAGTAGCTCTTAATGCAATCAAGTTACCTGTAACCTCTTCCATGGGATTAAGGGCTGGATTTGGCACTGGTGGCTCATTTGCATGTAGAAAAATAGTTTTTGTTGATTGAGAGGGTGTGAGTTTCAGATTTCTTGACTCCTCTAAAGTGCTCCCTTTCTCATTAATAGATGCAACTCCTTGCAATTTTTCTGTCAATATTTGCAAAGCCTCTCTAGTTTCTGCCAAACTATCCACTGTTTGCTTCTGAGTATTTTGGATGTCTTGGAAGAATTTCTTTGCCATCTCATCTAGATTAGCCATACTTTTTCCTTCCTTGGATTTTATACTCTTACTTTCAACTGGAGGTTTGATCAAAATTTCTTTATTCTTTTCTCATTGTAAATATCTCTTTTCTCTTTCACTTAGTTGCATGCAACCATAAATTTTGAAATGAAACTGATTAGAAGCAACATGCAACCACCAAATTCACCAAGAACTAACATGCAAATGATTAGAAGTAGAATGCAACCATAAATTTTGACATCTAGCTGATTGGAAGAAACATGCAACCATAAATTATGACATGCAAGATTTGGGTAGTTGTTAAAACTAACATGCAAGATTTGGGTAGTTGTCAAAATTGACATGCAAGATTTGGGTAGTTGTCAAAACTGACATGCAAGATCTGGGTAGTTGTCAAAACTGACATGCAAGATCTGGGTAGTTGTCAAAACTGACATGCAAGATCTGGATAGTTGTCAAAACTGACATGCAAACTTCTACAAACCCTTAGGCTGGCAAGATCATAGCTCTGATACCACTAAAATGTCCCTTTTCTGATTTTATATGATATTTCAAGCCTCTAATCAGATCTTCAAGATCAAACAACTAATATCACAAAGATCCACCAAATTTCTCAAGAAACCCCAAATCGGGTATGCCAGAAATAGTGCCAAAAGCTTCACAGCTTCACCTATTATTAATAAATCTGAAAGTGGAAATTTTTACAGAAATTTGAGCATCATAACAGCCTATAAAATGACATTTCTAGATCTGTATAACATGCACACAATAGCTCCCAAACAGAGGACAAAAACAATGCTCATCAGGCTCCCGAAAATAGCACAAAATAGCCCAGAATCACCACAAAAACTTAATAATCTATCACAGACGTATAATCATATCCATATACATATATTCAGCTCTATTTTAATATTTAAAAGTTTGATATACAGCAGCAACCCAAACTGATATGAAATACTTAACTGGAAACACCAAACTCTTACAAAATATACACCCGAAAACCCACAAATTTGCACTGTTCAGCACAAAGGCAAACTCTACATGAGCATGCACATGGAATGGATTCAAAATCCCATCCTTAGCCTTCCTAGAAACCTACAAACTCCCATTCTTGGGTCTCCCTGGAAACCTACAAACTCCCATTCTTGGGTCTCCTTCTCCACAAGTTTGGCAGCCTCTGAAGAATAACAAAGAAATGAGCAAAAATCCAGTTCTGGAATGAGCCCAAAATGCCTCTAAACTCCTTAAAAGAGGGAATAACCCTAAATCATTTCCAAGAGGGGTTAATAAAACATATTTTAATAATAATTTTCATTTATTAGTCCATTAGCTTCCAAAGATTATCCCCTTTTTTCGAAACTTCACCTTTTTGGGCCTGCCTGCCTTAAAAAAGATTATTATTTTTAATTATTTGAAAAGGGGACATGACAGTATATGTGGAGGCCATTTCAATGGTCTGAGTCTAGCCAAGAAGCTTGACAAAGCTAGGTATTATTGACCCACCATGGAACAGGATGCCCATGACTTTGCCAAAACATGCCATAAGTGTCAGATACATAGCAATCTAATCCATGCACCAACATAAGAATTGTAGCCAATCATATCACCATGGCCCTTTTCACAATGGGAATTTGATCTCATTAGATCTATTTCTCCTCCATCCTCTGATGGTCACAAGTTCATTATCATGGCAACAGAATATTTTACCAAGTGGGTTGAAGCTGTCCCCTTGACCTTCACCACCGACAAGCAGATCTCCAGGTTTATTCTAAACTATATCATATGTCGGTATGGAGTCCCCTTGGCTATTATTAGTGACCATGGTACTCCATTTCAAAACAAAGATGTAGACAAGCTTTGCGAGAAGTACAACATATACCATGGATATTCTAGTATTTACCATCCACAAGGCAATGGCCAAGTAGAAGCATCTAACAAGACCATCATTAAGATTGTCCAAAAGACTGTCAATGATTCAGGCCGAGAGTGGCACCTCCAGCTAAATCCATCTATTTGGGCATATCAAACAAGTGTCCATGCTCCTACTGGTGCAACACCATACTCTCTTGTCTATGGCACTGAGGCCATACTTCCCATTGAAGTTGAAATTCCATCATTAAGAGTATCCCTACAAGATGTTGTTGATGATGAAAACTACCGAATATCTAGGCTTCATGAGCTGGAAATGCTTGATGAATGAAGATGAGCTGCCTTGACACACTTGCAAGCTTACCAAAATTGACTCAAATAGAGCTATAACAAGAAAGTTTGAGGTCGTCATTTTGAGGTAGGTGATCTGGTCCTAAAGATGAATTACAAGACATAACAGCACAGAGAAAAACAAGGAAAATTTGAGCCAAATTGGGAAGGACCTTATATAGTTACTGCATCTTTTGGATCCAGAGTATATCAGCTTGCAACTCCAGAGGGTGAACCATTGCCCATGTCCATCAACAACATGCATCTTCGCAAATACTACACTTGATTCTATCTAAAAGTCCTGAAAAAATACAAAAAAAAAAATTTGAAAAATGTCATGAAAAAGAAGAAGAAGAGGATGCCTTGATGAAAACCTGGCAAACATGTATCTTGGCACAAAAATTTGAGTCAAGAGAAAAATTTCGTCCAAAAGTGAAAACTTGGCAAATAGGTGCTTTGGGCAAGTACCATGGTGAAAATCTGGCAAACAGGCACCCTGTGTAATCAGTTATTGCTCCTCCATCTATCAGGATTCCATCTGGTCTTTTCCCCCTCTATCATTCCTTGATCATACCCTTCATATTGCAAGACATCTTTTGTTCCTTATCATGGCTCATGAACTGGTTAATATCCTTTGTTACCTTGCTTAAGTATTACCTATCTACACACACACTCTGTCATTGGCCTCTGTACATAATTTGCATCTTGTCTGGGGGCATATTACCTACATGGTGCGTAAGTTTGAATTTGAACTAGGGGCATACCTCTAAGTGCTTTTTATCCATTGGATCTATTGCATAACGGATTAGAGCTAACACTTGTATATGCTTATACGATCTTGAAAAAATCCCTAAAAATCATAAAATGTCTTGAGAAAATCACTAAAAATCACATAATATCCTGAAAAAATCCCTAAAAATCATAAAATGTCCTAAGAAAATCATTAAAAATCACATAATATCCTGAAAAAATCCCTAAAAATCATAAAATGTCTTAAAAAAAAAACCTAAAAAACGTAAAATGACTTGAAGAAATCAGTTACACAAAAAAATCAAATATCTCCACAAAACCCTAAAAATCACAAAACTCATCAAAAATTTGCAATAAACCTTGTACATACTCACTGTGGATAACCATCCCTTTTGCGTTCATCCTTGCACTTTACAGACTAAAAATCAAAGCACTACACTTCAATGCCAATCACAATATATGAGCAACATGAACTAACAATCAGTCCAACCAGTCACTATGAACTTATCAACTGAATCCACAACCAGAACTATCACATTATCAACATCTCAAACACTATCTACACATCTAAAAAATTAACAAGAATGTCATAATGGACAAGAATAGTTGTTGGCTCATGCTGTTTAGTGAGTGATTTATTTTTTCTTTGCTTTTTCTTTGATCATGTCCCTATGCTACTCGATGATATAAATTGATCTATGAGAGTGACCGGGATGGTTCATGGTCATCTTTTTCTATTTTTGTCTATTACAATGTACCTTTGAGAGTCTGGGGCATGTAAATATGCCTTAGGAAGGAAAAGGTCATTCTTTGTCTGCATTGTGCTTGTTTACGCAAAAGGCTTGCATTTGCGCTCTAGCCCTTTATGCCATGATGCGTTGCATTACATTTGCCATATCAAAATAAAGCTCTATTTGACATATAGTGCACTTTCTAGAAGCAAAAGTCTTTCCATCATACTAACTTCTCCTCATCTCATCTTTCTTTTTCATCTCATTCTCCATCACCATGATCATGTCTTCTGATTCACCAAATCATCTTCATCTTGCATTCATGCATTCCTGCATCATCCTACACTGTCAATCAACTTTATGAGGCTTTCCACCTAGTTCAACCTTAGTCTTACATTTTTCTCACCATATTTGACCAAATATGACCATTTTTGATGATTTACCTCATGTTATGACATCTTTCCATCATTTTGGGCATGCACGCATAGTTTCGAGTCATTTTGAGTCCAATCGGGCTGATTCTGGGCCCCGGAGCCTTTTAGGGTACAATCTACCCTTTCAGGGTGCAGTTGGGCTTCCCAAGTGAGTCATTGATGCACTTGGTACTATCATGGTGCACTTGGGCTTACCAAGTTAATCAATGATGCACTTGGTTGAGTTTTAGGCACAGTTGGGGACCTAGGATGTCCAGAATTGCTCCTAGAACCCCTAGGTTACACTCCGACGACCATAACTTTTGCATTTCAACTTCGATTTATGAACTGTTAGTTGCGTTGGACTCATATCTTTCTTGTGAACAAAATAAGATATCATTTTTGTTATTTGGTCACTATATGGAGTGTTAATCCTTGCAATTACTCTTGGGCTCCTAGTTGCCCCCCATCATGTTGATTTTGGCCCCCAGAGCCTTGTCGGGCACATTTTACACTTTTTGGGAGCACTTGGGCTTCCCAAGTGTGTCATTGATTCACTTGGTACTTTCATGGTGCACTTGGGGTTACCAAGTGCATCAATGATTCACTTGGTTGAGTTTTGGGCGCAGTTGGGGACCTAGGATACCCAGAACTGCTCCCGGAGCCCCTATGTTGCACTCCGGAGCCCATAACTTTTGCGTTTTAACTCAAAATTTCAATTTGTCAATTGTGTTGGATTCATATCTTCGTTATGGACAACATGAACTATCATTTTCATCATTTTGTGTCTTTCTTGAGTGGTAACCCATGAAATTATTCTCGGGCTACGGATTGACCCTGTTCTACACTCTAGGCCTCATAACTTTCACATTTTAGCTCTAATTTTCATTCCGTTAGTTGCTATGGTTTTCTCTTCTTGTTTTCAATAAATTGAATTATAATATTCTTATCTTAGTCAATTTATTGAGGGGGCACCCATATATATCATCCCTACGGAGGCATGTTGTAGCTTTCTCATCAGTTATTCTTTGATACAACGCTCTTAAACACATTGTATCAAAGAGGGGCAAAATGTAGATGCTCAAAAATGGTTCACATATACGGTTTCATCACTTCTTCATACTAATTTGTCCCATTTTTTCATTCTACTAACTTTTATCTTTTGGCCAAATTGACCATATTTTGTCATTTGTATCCCCTTTCACATCAATTTCATATCAACTTGGAATCATATCAAATCAACTCAAAACCATTTCAAATCAACTCTAAATCACCCCAAATCAACTTGAAATCAATAAAAATCAATCCTAATCAACCCAAAACATATCAAACATCCCAAATCAATCATCATTTATCTTATCCTAGGTATTGTTGTGGCTTTCAGTGCCTTGGAAACCTATCAACCTATCAATCTTATCAATCTGACATTAGTACTGTCATGGCTGTCAGTGCTAGGTCAAACTATCATTCATGTCATTCAATATTTAACATTGTTGAGGCTTTAAATTTTAGATCATGGCATCATTAACCATTTTAATAATATTGACAGTGTCTGTCGATGTTATTATGATCAAACCTTATCAATCAATTTCAATCCTGTAGCATTTACAATGTCGATTAAATGTTACATATCAACCAATTCATGTCATGTGTCCTTGGCATGTTATCAACTTCAATAAATCAATCTAATCATGGCTTTCATCTATTGGTCATCATATTATTCGATCTATATCATCATCAAATTTTTATCAAAGGATACTATCACATTCATTTAATCAATTTGGCCAATCATCTGCTAATTTTCTCTATAGGATTAAATAACCCATAATTTAATCCTATTCTTTCTAATTATTCTTCCCAATTATCATCCTTAATTAATTAATTTTATTAGTTAATTGATTTATTATCTGCAAACCATGGAAATTCTTAATTTCCTAAGTTCCATTTTCCATCATTAAATTCCATTTTCTACTAATTCTTATTTTGTGGAATAAGAGGATTTTTAATTCAAATATTCCATTAAATATGGCGTCATCATGACACTTGGATGTGACACTTCATGGATCCTCCTTTGACACTTGGCTAAGATTCTCTTATGATGCGTCATAGATTCTCTTGCAAATTTGACTCTCATGTGTCATAGAATCTTACTTTTGGCATATTCTGTCATATGCGTCATATGAATCTCTTGCCACATCCATGTCTGTGGGTGAAAAATCCAATGCTCTCACCCTACATGAAAACTATAAAATGGACACCCTTCCTCTCATTTCAGATCAGAATGCTGAAGTTTTGAAAATCCAAATCTTTGAGTCTCTACTTCTTTGCATGTTGCATTCTTGCTCTCACATTAAATCACACTTCAAGTATTCTCATGGCTTTATCCCTATCATAGGCTCTTTACTTCAATTTTGTGTGCACTATAGTCAAATTGAAGCTACAATCATTTGGAGAAGAAAGAAGAACATGGGAGCTACAAATGAAAAAGGGGGTTTCTATTGCTTTCTTTATTAGTTTGGCTTTCATGGTAGACTAGTGGGTGCTAACATATGTTGATTGAGTTTTGTGATTTTCTCATAGTGTGTTATGCATTTAACCCATTTTTCTGATCCTACAAATAGAATCACTTGATTCACACTACACAACTTAGTCAATGTTATCTCCTCAAGCTCAATATAGATCAAGTCACTTGGTTAACACTGAGTAGCTTGGTTAACACTAGACTCACATCACATCAATTATGACCTTGGTAAGCATTGCACAACTCAGTTTGCACTGGTAAACTCAACATATACTGAGATGCTTGATTTACCCTATGGATCATCACCATAGTAGTAATTGCTTGGTGAAAACTAGAATCTATCCAAAGTGTTGGTGTAAATATGTATTTGCTATTTACACTTACTTAAGTTTACTTAGGTTAATGCATTATTTTATTATGTTGCATTATTTTTATTATTTTATTTTGTGAGATAACACAAAAGTACACAACTCTATTTTAGCATATGGTGTCTACAATACTGATTTGCATGTTATACCCTTCTAGGCTTATCCTCTCATCATTGTACTTAGTTTCGTGCTTAATAGAGGATAATCCATATCTGGTGGACATGTTCCTAGCTATATGACATATCATGTAGCTGATTTTGAGGCATTCTAGATGCATCTTAGAGGTCTTTATATATAGGCACTCCTAGTGTACTTTTACATTGCATATTGAATGAATATATTGTCATTCTAATCATACTTTCTCTTTTTGGTCTATAGTTGTGCTTGTGTTTGAGTTCTGAGTTCCTAGGTGATTTTTTCTCTTAGGAAAATTCTTACATGGTATCAAAGCTTGGAGATTTTCTCATCACATAGTCATTTGAGACCATTGTTGCTTCAACACCTTAGCCCAAATCTAGAGTACTGCAAAAATTGGGAGCATCTAGAGCCAAATCTCACCTCACTATTATGTCTGAAATGTTGATTTAGTGAAGATCGACTATAAACTTGGCTACCTTGGCCCAAACTCAATTGTGAAGCAATTTTTTTTGTAAATCAACACCCAAAGGCCCCAATTTGCAGTTCAAGTACTGGGCTATCAGATCCTAGCCCTGCATAGAGAATATTTTTTATTGCAGTGATCATCCATACCATCAAATTAATCCACGGGCTTCATTATAATTTTTTGGCAATGAAACTGGCCGTGACCCTTACATTTCTGGCAATTGGCGAACCCTCCCACTGGCAAGTAGTCAACACATTACTCTCACCACTTGAGTGTGTTCTTTGCTTGTATTTTGTGATATGTTGGTTTTGAACTATGGTAATCATAGTCCTCCCATGCATGTGGGACAAAAGATTTTAAAATCTAGTGCTGTAAACCCAGAAACCCAACACCAGATAGTCTTCTTACGACCCCCATGCATTTGGTGATCTCGACAAGCATTAAATATATCGGCTACTCTATGTTTTCTAGTCCCCTATGTGTTGATAACTGTTGCATTTTTTTTGAATTTGGTTCCCTTTTAAAAAATTTTGTCCATGTTCTACAAGCCCATGTGGCATCTCCTGCCCTGCACACATGGAAGTAAACCTTCATCCATCTTAGTACACAACAAGCTCCACACAGTTGAACCTATGGTGTACATGCAGTGACAATTGTTACACCCACCTGGCATCCAAATTACTGCTAACTCACTAGCCATGTGTCATCTGTACTATATGGATGATACAGTTAGCTACCATGTCACCCCTGGTACACTAATTTTTTACTTGTGTCAGCATTTCACTATGTTAAAATTGATGACCATCTGACTATCAAAACTAGGCCATTTACAACTTTTGCAATGGCTATTTGACTGTCAAATTTAAGCTCACAGATTTTCTTCAAGATCCCTCTCCAGATTGCTTTTTGATTTGGTAGCCTGACTTTGTGAGCCCATAACTTCGTCATCCAGAGTCTGATTTAGGTGCAATTTTTTAAAAAATTGGGTAGAATTTCCTAAACTTTCCAATGGTTCTTTTTTAGTTTTGGTGCAAGGATTTTTAGAAATTGTGTTTTTTGGTGAATGTACTTGCATAATCCTACATTTTGCAACTTCAAATGCTCCGTACAAGCACATATAGTCACTTTTTAAAGTTTCATTTTTTTTGAAAGTGCATTTTTTTTCATCTACTTCCTAGATCTATAGTTAGATTTTAGGGTTGTGTGGAAAAAATTCTCACTTTTAGAATTAGGGCTTTTGTTGCATTGCAAAGCTTTGATTACTTTTCAAAATTGTTGTACATCTAAGCTATAGTGCTTAGTGACAAATTTGAGCCTTAAAGGGAGTTGTAAAAGCACAATTAGAAAGTCCACTTTGCTCATTTTGACAAGTGGCCCATTGTACATGCACTACTGTAAAGTGCTAACAACATCTTTTTTGGGGTGGTCTTTTGATTGAGTGAAAAGGGGGTGTGTGTACTGTGTTCTTGTGTCTCTCTTTTGTGCTCTTTTCATTTTTTGCATTATGGGTTCATTTAAATGTCCACCTCTAACTTCACACAATTATTTTACATGGAAAGATATTGCATGGAGTAGATTAATGGAAAAAGGATATAGTCTTTATGTTGATGGTACAATTACCAAACCTACTGATGCTAAAGAACTCATTAAATGGAAAAGACAAGACCAATAGGCTTTAGGTATTATCAGGAGTTTTGTACATAGAGATCTCTTCTTTCACATTGCTAGTTGTACAGAATCGAAAGTAGCTTGGGATAAACTTGAATCATTATATGGTAAGGCGTATGAAGAAAAGGGATTTCAGATTGAGGATGATCTACTTCTTTTGGATCCAAAGAATTTTGACACAATTTAGGATTACATCACCACAACCAATGAGTATAGGGTACTTCTTAAAGATTGTAGAAATCCCATGAAGGATGACAAGTTGATTCATCACATCCTAAAGAGGCTACCTTTAGAGTATGCTTCATTTTTTTTGAGTTTTAATACTCATAGGTTAACCATGGGATCTACTTACCAAAAACCTTCATTTTATGAATTTACAAAGATGTTTATTGTTGAACAATATCACTTGATAGATTTAGGACTTCTCAAGTCATCAAAGACCAAAGCCTTGGTGGCTAGTGATGAGAACCAATCAAGTCAAGGAGGGAAAAGCAACAACATGAAGAATCAGTGGAAGCATAAATCACAATCAGAGACACAACAATCCTCCTCTCAACAAGCTAGTTCTTCTTCCAAAAAGAAGGGAAGTAATGAAAAGAAGGAAAGATTGCTTTGTGCATACTGCAAAAAGCCGAATCATGATGAGCATCATTGCAAAACCAAAAGAATTGATGAGTTATAAAACCTAGTCAGGAAGAACAATATTCAAGTGCTAGGTGCTTCCAAGGATTCAACTCCAACCTCTTCAAAGGGTAAAGAGCAAGAACTTATGGCAAACACAAGTTCTTCTTTGGAATGGAGACTTGACTCAAGTGTCTCTTATCATATTGGTTCTTCAAAGGGAGACTTTTCTTCATTGAAGCATTCAAAGGTACCATACATCTTTGTGGGAGATGATACAAAAATGGAAGTTGAAGGTAAAGGACATGTGGAAATGGAAAATGGGGAATTCAAAGATGTTCTCTACATTCCAAACCTTAGCTCCAATCTCCTCTCAGTTTACCAAATCACTCACCTTGGAGATGGTCACAAAGTTGAGTTCCTTCTAGATTCAGTGATGGTGCAAAGTCTTAGAGATGATTCATTGGTTACAGTGGGGAAAGTCGATAATGAGAAGATGCTTTATTCCTTCTCCCACTTTGTGCCTAAGTCTCCTTCTCAAGCCTTGTTGACTCACTCTACTTCACATATCAACTTATGGCATGATCAGTTTCATCATCGTGCCTTCCCTCATCTTCAACAAGTTTTCTCAAAACACATGGTCAAAGGTTTACCTAACATCAACTTTTTTAAGGGAGAGTGTTCATCATTTTTAGTGGATATGCATCTCAAGGAGAAGTATGATAAAGGGAAGTCTTCTAGAGCTCTAGTTGTTCTTTAGTTGGTTAACATGGTTTTAGCAGGTCCTTTTGTAGTGACTTCAGTTAGCCAAGGCTGCTACATCCTTACTTTTGTTGATGACTTTTCACGATTCACTTGTGTCTACTTCCTTCATCATAAAAGTGAAGTGGTTCATAAGCTTCAAGCCTTCAAAACTCATCTTGAACACAAATCCAGGAAAGCAATCAAGGTACTAAGGGTGGAGAATGAGAATAGATATGTGGATAGAAGACTTAGAGACTTTTGCAAGCTTAAGGGGATTGATCTTCAGAATTAGTCCACACAAGATAGATGTTGTAGCTATGAGGATTAGAACTCTCAAAACCATGGCAAGTTGCATGATAAAAGCCAAGTCTCTTGATCCAACACTTGAAGTTGAAGCCATTAGAAGTGATATTCACATACTTAATAGGTTTCCTCATAATTCCTTAGATGGGAAGACTCCTTTTGAGGTATGGTGTAGTAGAAAACTAGTTGTGAGTCACTTCAGAGTCTTTGATTGTCTAACATGGGAAAACCTATCTTCTAGGAATTGTAAAACACCATCACCTAGGCCTTGTAATTTCATTAGTTATGAAGATAATGCAAAGGCTTACAAACTAATGGATCTAGAGACTCAAAATATTTTTGTGGAGAAGGATGTTCACTTTGAGTCCTCTACTCCTTTTCACACTTCATACATAGTGGAAACTGATAGTGACACCAGTGATAGTGCTTCAACAGATTCAAACACATGGGATTTTATCGACAGTTGCAGCAAGAGGTCACATTATTAGTCCAGTCCACATGCCATAGTGAAAGGTCCAGCACAACATGGTACATCTCATCTTCTAGCTCCAAATTTAGAGGATGACTACATGGTAGACATTGCAAGTTTGTTCATGGAGTCGCACACCATAGACTTGGGAGACAACCTTGAGGACTTACATCTTCTCTTTGATGAAGGTGATCCTTCTATAGTTGTTTCAATGGCTCACTTTGACCCTTAGGTCCATTCTCTACATGATCAATCTTTATAGGTTGGCATGATTGTGGATCCTTATGAACAATAGTTGTTGGAGGTCTCTTTGTTAGTTGACAAGATAGATGGTTTATTGGGATAGGTTCAACAGACATCCTTTCCAAATCTACATTCATTCTTTTTAGCATAGTTGGAAGGGGTGACCACCAGCATCAGCATAAGGATACTTGAGTAGGTTTTAGGGCCACCTGTAGTGCCTCTCCCATTTTACTTCTATAAGTCATCCTGATGGATGCAACCTTGTTGATCTTTCATTAAAAAGGGATCATGATTGTGATCATGAGTGGTCTACACCATTGAGGTGATTGGATTAATGTTTTTGTATCAGTTGCTTTGATTATGCTTTGACTAATTTATGAGATAATGATGTGATTTATGGTTCACTAAGGTTTGTGCCAGTGCTTACTAGGATTGATGTGGTATCATGAGGTTTTTCCATGATTACCCTAAGATGTGTGCAAAGATTGCACTATGTACTATTACCATGCTACACTAGATTAGACTCCTATAGCAGTGGTTAGTCATGTTTATGAAAGTGTTTGCTTATGTGTTTTAAGTGCCTTTTTAATGTTGTTTAAACAAATATTATTAAATGCTTAAATGTTTAGAAATGGATTGTCCATGTTGGATTATTTAGTTATATGTAGTGGAAATTTACCTTGTTATATTTTGATCTAAGAGATATTTTTTACTTATATTATGTTTTACTTTTGAGATGACCCAAGGGTCAAATGTCATACCTTGATTTCAGTATCATAGATGTTAGACTAGTATTTTGTTTAGTTGATCATATTGCATGATGATGCCATTTTGAGCTACTAGTGTGCTTTTATGATGATATTTGGTTATTCAGTATTTGGACATATCTCTAATTTTGTTATGTGATGGATTTAATGCTATGGTTATTTACTTCATTCCTATGTAGTTATGCTTTATGCGAACATGAGTGATGTAAATATATTATTTTAGTATAATTAAATAAATGGTTAAATTAGGTGATTTAATGCATTTATTGCTTCAACTATGTTATTATATGCAATTTCACCTGATCATGTTGTTTAGTGTGCAAGATTTATATCCCTGGCAGTGGCACATGGAGTTAGTGATTCAACTATTCATATTTTACCAATGTCGTCCCTATATGGTCGACGTGTCCTTATTTTAAATTTTTAAATTAAACCTTTTGGTGATTATTAAATCCGAACTCATTTGTATTCTGTGATTTGACTAGTAAGTGTGTCTATGCATTTAGAGGTTCGCATTGTCACAAAAGTTGTTAAGGTAATTTTTGTGTTTTTGGGTTTTTAGGATTTTTAATTGATTTATTTTATTTTCTATCAACTTTTCCATAGATGAATTGCTATTACTAGGAATAGCCTATTTTCATTTGGGTTGATTTGAGGTTTAACTAGGTTAGCTAATTATTTACACTAATCAATTATTCACTTGAAAGTTGAATAAATATACAAAAAGGAATTTAATTCTGCACTTCTCACTTTTGAATTAGAAAGTTGGAGAGTAAATCCCAAAATATTCTTCATGAGGATTTACTATTTTGTTCATTGTGGGAGCTATGGGCATGGGATCGTCATGAGATCAGGCTCATTGGATCTAGCTTGGGGAAACTTTGGATTGCCATGATTTTCAACTACTTTTGTAGGCTATTTATTTTATGGTTTAGATTCCTATTTTTCCATTTTGGTTGTGAGGTAGGGTTTTCCTATTTTATTGTTTCGGCTCCATTTCTACTTCTTTTTTTGGTAGCCATTTTTTTGGAGGCTAAGAACTAGTGTTCCCCTCTATTTTTGTATGCTAGTTCTACCCGGTTGGGTGAGTACAAACATTTCCCTTTTTTTTGGGATGAGGGTTTGGGGTTTTGTGCCATTATGCTGGTTGTTTTTGCATACAATGTTTGAACTTGATTATTTTTGGATTTTTGAGGTTTTTGTACCCAAAGACCAAATGGGTTTTAATTTTGAAGTTTTCCAAAATTTTGGGATTTTTACCTCATTTTGCATGCCGCCCTATTTTCTCAAGTTTTGTTGGCACAATGTGGGTCGTGGACCTGGATGATCTGTTTGGATATTAGCCAGACCATTATTACACTTTTATGTTGCATTGGGATACATGTCACATCTGTACTCATGATGTTGTGTTTGGTTGAGCGATTTTATACCTAGTGTTATGGTTTCTTTTGGACCTTTTCTTTTGTTTTATGGACATTAGGATGTAGAATCCATACTCCTGAATTGA
Organism: Cupressus sempervirens; assembly: GCA_028749045.1. Lineage (NCBI taxonomy): Eukaryota > Viridiplantae > Streptophyta > Pinopsida > Cupressales > Cupressaceae > Cupressus > Cupressus sempervirens. The sequence goes on along the minus strand of CM053787.1, from coordinate 484,050,740 downwards.
GGCTAATTGAGTGAGTTCATGATGTTTGGTCTTGTTACATCATTGGGATTTTTGTAGAATCCATACTCCTGGATTGAGGCTAGTTGAGTGATTTCATGGTGTATGGTTTTATTAGTTCTTGGGATTCATGTAGAATTTGTCCTCTCGTATTGCTTTTAGTTGGGTGTTATCTTTTGCATTGTGTTCTCATTCGGTCCTTATGTTTAGATCTTCATGATGGTGGTATGCCACACACAAGTACATGCATGTACATTTGTCAAGTGACTTGGGAGGCCCAATCTTTCGTGGTACTTTCAAAAGTTATGATCATTGGGGTTAGGATGGGAGTATGCATGTCCATGGGCACTTGTCATAGGATGAGCATGGGTAGGGTAGGGTAGCATATGGAGGGGGCTCCTATCTCACAACCCAATGATCATGGCACCATGAGTTGGTAGAGGGAGTTTTAATTAAGTGATAACTAAATAAAATGTGTGAGTGGTAATAAAACTTAAGATAATAAAATGTATGTGCCGAGCCTTTTTATTGAGGGATGTTGTATTTGCATGATTTGAGCTTGGGCTTGTCAATGACAAGAAACTCTCCATGATGTTAGCCTCTACTAATTAGCCTATTGAGTGTCTGACCAAGACCTTTACTCCTTGCATTGTCTTAGGTACTTGGTTACAACCATCATACTATTTGGTGTGTGTGTTAGCCATGGATATTTGCTATCTGTGTGTTTGTGGTTGGATCATTATCTCCATCAGCATGGTGGGTCTAGATCTACGGGTGCCACGTGCTTGGGAGGCATAACTATCTTCACCATTGCTAGGGACTGGTGTACAAAGATGGTCTTTTATCCTAGTGTGACTATTGCTAGATGTTTTCATTTGATGTTTCAGGTTTTGGAGTATGCTTTCTTGTGATTTATGCTTTCATTGGAATACTTGGATAACATGTTTAGATGATGTTAGTTTATTTGACGCATTCCCATATTATGATGTTTAGCATATGACTAGATGATGTGAATTGCTGTATTGGATTATCTATTGCTTAATGGTTTAGCATGTTAGATTTCTCTATTATGATGATTAGTAGGTGATAGGAGATGTTATCTTCTTGTAGGATTATCTTATGCTTTTGTACTAGCATGTTTGATTTTCTTATGCTTATATTGTAGCATGTTTTAGTAGTGATGTCCCAGTTACAATAGTACCAATGATCTGATCAGTGGCTTGGGATGTTACACACGAGGATGGCTAGGATCCATAATGGTCTTATGATGCTATTGACGGTTGGGAGGAACCACATACTTAGTTTAGTTGTTCAGTTATTGTGATGTTATTTTTGTACTTTTCAATGTTGCTTATGTTCACCATGATTTTGCTTTTAGTATGTTCTTTATTGCTTTGGTTTAGATGGATAGATGTTCCTCTTCCATGTTTCATGGCATATTGTTGATTATGCACTTGAGTGTTTGATGCTCGATCTATGTGGATTTGATACTCCTGGGTGTGGAGGTTTATTTTTCTATTTCATTCCTTGTTTTGATCCTTAGAGTAGCTTTATTGCTTTCTCGGGTGACCATGTGTTAGCATGGTATGATACAATAAAGTGTCATGCCTATTGGAGTTTTGTCATACATTCCTTGATTGTGTCACATGCCTCTTGGAGTTTTGTCATGCGATACTTTGTAGTATTGCACCCCCATTAAAGAAGTATCGTACGATATTTGTAATGTATCATACATCCTTAAGGGAAGTGTCTCCCAACCCCTGAAAGTGTTTCCCTCTTGTTAGGATTAAACGACATATAGAAATAAAAATTACATGCAAATATAACCAATAACAAAAAATAATAGATCACACAAAAAAGAACACAAGGTACCAAGATTTAATGTGGTTCACCCAATCCGTAGGCTATGTCTACCAAACAACAAGTCTGATATTATTATGATCCAGTGAATACAACTTGATTAGAATCCGTAATCCCTTACAACTCAATACCATCGCAAGAACTAATTTTGCATCACAACTTAATGAAAATACCTAACCCTAAGCCCTTTTATACAAGTATTTTATGTCATTTTAGGGTTACAACATGTCAACCATATGTCAACCATATGTCGGCTACAATGTCGGCCATGATCCAATTTTTTTTTCAGGGTGCTACCCTAAACCCCAAAGAATTTATAAAGTATGTACAAAACTTTCCTGATCAGTCACCACAATCTAATAATCTCCCACTTGGGGACTAATTAGGCTCCACACTAAACAAGAATCTCCCACTTAGAGACTGATCCTGTAGCAATACCGCTACCACATGAGGCTCTCACTAGATCAAGCCACCCTGGACTCTATTGCTCTTTTATTCATATTCAGTCTAGAAGACCAACCAAAGTTGAAGAGGAGTTTAGCTTCTTCCTTGTTACTACCTTTGTCAACATATATGTTGGATTTTCATTTGTATGTATTTTCTCCAACTTTAACTATCCATCCTCTAAAAATGATTAAATGAAATGGTACCACAACTGTATGTGTTTGGTCTTAGAATGAAAAGCTAAATTCTTTGCAAGATGAATGAAACTTTGACTATTTGTAAACAAATAATTATCCCTCTGAGGGTGTCCTAATTCTTCCAAGAAGAACTAAAGCCATACCATCTCCTTGGCTACCTTTGTAGTGGATAAATCATTAACCTTCTGTAATCGAAAAACCTAGCTCATGACTGCCCCACCAATAGTAAAGACATAACCTATAGTACTCCACTTGGTATCAATATCCCCTACCAAATTTGAGTCAACACAGCCTTGTAAATCAGTAGTAGAGTTCCCAAAGTGTAAGCACTTATTAGATGTTCCTCTCAAATATCTAAGAATCTATTTGATTGCATTCCAATGCTCAATTCCTGGATGACTCATATACTTGCTAATGACTCCCACTGCATATGCAATATCTGGCCTAGTACATACCATAGCATACATCAAGCTTCCTAAAACTAAAGCATATGGTACCTTGGACATCTTATCCTCCTCTTCTTGTGTCTTAGGACACATCTCTGTAGTAAACTTCAAATGATGAGGTAAAGGTGAGCTGACAACTTTAGCATTCTCCATAGAGAAACATTGCAACACATTCTCCACATAATCAGCTTGAGATAGTGTCAATGTTTTGTTCTTCCTATCTCTAAAAATCTTCATACCAAGGATTTATTTTGCTGCCCCCAAATCCTTCATAGAAAATGCATGTGCTAATTGGCTTTTTAGCCCCTTAATGTGATCCATGTTAGACCCAACTACAAGCATATCATCAACATATAAACATAAAATAATGTAGCTATCATCATCCAACCTCTTAAAGTAGACACAATGATTTAAATGACACCTATTGTAATTATGCTCATGCATAAAACTATCAAATTTCAGATACCATTACCAAGGTGCTTGCTTCAAGCTATATAAACTTTTCTTCAATTTGCACACTAAGTTCTCCTTACCTTTGACTACAAATCCCTATGGCTAAGACATATATATCTCTTCATCCAAATCACCATGAAGGTTTTTTTAATATCCAACTACTCTAAATGAAATTCTTCAGTAACCACAAGACTTAAAACAATATGGATAGAAGTCATTTTAACAACAGGAGAAAATATCTCATCAAAATGAATTCCCTTTTTTTGTGCAAATCATTTTACAACTAATCTGGCTTTAAATCTTTTCTGACCCCCTTCCTCTTCTTTCAATCTATAAACCCACTTATTTTGTAAAGCTCTTTTACATGTAGGCAACTTACACAAATCCCATGTCTTATTCTTCAGCAAAGAGTCCATTTTATCTTTCATTGCAGACTCCCACTAAATCTTAGTATCCACCTACACAACTTCATCACAACTTTCAGGTTCACCAACATTAGTAAGTAAAATAGAATACAAAGAGGGAGATAATCTTTCTGGAGGTCTAGTTTGCTTTGTTGACCATCTAACATTCACCAGTTTATGTGGTATTTTTTGTTGTAGTTGTTGAAAATCATGAGGAATGGTTGGAATATCAACTTTTGGAGTATCATCCAACACTACATAATCATCTTCTTTCTCCTCATGTTGCTGCAACAAATCTTTGTACAACACTTTCTCATTGAATATGACATCCCTGCTTCTTAAATTTTTATATTTTTCAAAATCCTAAACCTCTAACCAAATTCATGAATGCCATATCCAAAAAATACACATTTCTTTGACTTAGCTTCCAACATGGTTCTATTTTTAGAATCTATGTGAGTAAATGCTTCACAACTGAAGGTCTTGAGAAAAGAATAACTCACCTTCTTACTAGTCCATGCTTCCTCTAGAATACCACAACCCAAAGGAGTAGAGGGACCTCTATTGATCAAATATACAATAGTATTAATAGCCTCCTCCCACATGTGTAAGGGCAACCCAACATGCAACCTCATGCTCCTTGTGTGCTCCATTATAGTCCTGTTCATGCATTTAGCCACTCCATTTTCCTGTGAGGTCCTTGGAACAATTTTTTGTCTACGAATACCATTAGTGGAGCAATAATGTTCAAATTGATGATAGAAATACTCACCACCATTATCAAATCTGTGACATTTTAATTTCTTACTAGTCTCATTTTTAACCAAGCATTTCCATTTCTTAAAAGTTTGAAATACATCATATTTTTGTCTAATGAAATAAACCCATACTTTTCTAGTTGCATCATCAATAAATGTTACATAATAATGAGAGCCTCCAATGGAAGATACCTAAGCTAGTCTCCATGCATCTATATGCACAAGCTCCAATTTTTCTTTTTTATTTTCCTTCCCAGTCTTCACAAAACTCACTCTCTTTTGTTTTCCATACACAAAACTTTCATAGAAATTCATATTAACACATTTCAGACCTGGTAAAACTTTCTTTAAATGAAGTAATTTCATACTTTTCTCACTCATGTGCTCAAGTTTGTTGTGCCACAATGTTGTATTAGAATCTACAACAGCTATTTGTTCTCCCTGCTCAATTGCAACAATTTATCCTGAACATTCATTTTTCTTTGAAATAATTAAATTAGAAGGAACAATATGACCTATACAAAGATATAAGGTGCCTACTTTCACACCTTTTTCTACTACAAGAGATCCTTTTGAAACCTTCTAATTTTTATCATTAAAAGTAACTACACAACCCTCATCACTGAGTTGCCCTACTAAAATTAAATTCCTACTCAGCTTTGGAACATGTCTTACCTCATATAGTAGCCAATGATTCCTATTCTACAACTTAATCTTAATTTTTTCCATTTCCAACAATCTGGCATGGTTCATTATCTTCCAAATAAAAAAGCCCAAAATCCCCTTAGACATAATCAATAAAATAACCTCTATGAGGTGTAGCATGAAATAAAGCACTAGAATCTAAAACCCATGAATCATCAACACTTGCTAAAGATAGAAGTATAACATCCTCTTTGGATTTTTTACTTACCACATTTGCCTCCTTGTCTCCATCTAGTTTATCTCCTTCATTTTTCTTTCGATTCCAACAATCTTTCTTTTTATGACCTAGCTTCCCATAGTACCATCAGTCATTTAGTCCTCTCGCTTGAGACCTCCTCCCCTTTGACTTTCCTCTTGATTTCCTATAGTTTCCAAAGTTGCTTCCTCTCTTAGTTTTTCTACCCCTACTTTGTGCATTCAAAGCACTTCTTGATGTAGATCCACCTAAGGTTTTCCTACGAGTTTCCTCACTCAAAACAACACTAATCACATCATCATATTTTAGGGTACTAGATCTAAGAATAGAGTTACTCACAGCCATTACCAAGCCATTTGAGCTTTCAAGAAAAGCACACAAAATCAAGAGAGCCCTAATTTCTTCATCAAAATTGACACCTAGAGAGGATAATTGACTAGTAATAGTATTAAACTCATTTAAATGATCTGTAATAGATCCACCTTCTACCATTTTCATATTAAATAAATGCTTCATGAGAAATACCTTGTTTGAAGTGGAGGGCTTTTCATACAATTTTGCTAGGGTTTGCATCAATTCTTCTGTCATCTTTGCTTTTGTAATATTAAATGCCACTGACGTGCCAAGCATAATTGAATGCTTCTAAGTGCCTTTCTATCCAAAAGATCCCATTCATCATTTGACATAAATCCCTGATTCTTGGTTTTTCCTTCCAACGGCTTCCATAAATCCTTCTAATAAAGATAGTCTTCCATTTGCATCTTCTATAACTAGAAGTTTTGCCCATTAAACCTATCAACCCTTATCTTACCCTCATCTTCCATTGTTCCCACTCAACCATGAGACTCCCACTTAACTATGAGACATTCTTGCAGATGATAACTGAAAGACAACCTTACTCTGATACCACTTGTTAGGATTAAACCATAGACATAAATAAAAATTACATGCAAACATAACCAATAATAGAAAATAATAGATCACACAGAAAAGAACACAAGGCACCAAGATTTAATGTGGTTCACCCAATCTCTAGGCTATGTCCACCAAACAGCAAGTCCAATATTATTACGATCCAGTGAATACAACCTAATTACAATCTGTAATCCCTTACATCACAATACCATTGCAAGAACTAATTTTGCATCAAAACTTAATAAAAATACCTAACCCTAAGCCCTTTTATACAAGTATTTTATGCCATTTTAGGATTACAACATCTCAGGCATATATCAACCATATGATAGCTACAACGTCGACCACAACCCAATTTTTTTTTTTTAGGGTACTGCCCCAAACTCCAAAGAATTTATGAAGTATGTATAGTACTTTCTTGATTAGTCACCACAATCTAACACCTCCTTCTTAAGAAATTTGGCATGATACTTTAAAGTATTGCCTAGTGCTGATTTAAAGTATCGCCTATCTTTTGTGAAAATCTGTGGGTAGATAGTGGGCACTTTTTAGTAAAACCTAGGCTTTTTAGGAAGCATTTTGGTTACCCTCTTAGGTTTTCCTCAATCCTTTGGAGTCGCATTTTCAATTTGATATGTTTTGATTCAGATTTAGTTATGTGTCTCTTGTTGTTAATTTTTTTTTCGGTATTGACATTTGGAGATTTTTTGGTTGCTCAGATTTTTGGTGAAGTCTTCCATTGCGATCTATGTTATCCCTGTATGATGTTGTCATGTACATTCATACTTGTAAAAAAAATATATTCTGACTTATATTTCACCCTTGTTCCAAGGATCTTCAAGTGGGGCATTACACCACCATACATCTTCAGGATTGTACCTTTTCCTTTGTTTCTTCCAAAGGGGAGGAACATCATACAAAATTCTTGGACCAACTTCTTCCTTGGAGCAATACTCATTGGTCAAAATTCATCATTTGGGGGGGGACTACCTTGTCTCTGTTCCTCTTCTTTCTTATGGGGGGACTTTTTCCACTTATGAGGTTTTTTTTCTTCTCCTTCTTCAATTTTGTATACACTAGATGCATATCGTAATGGGGAGGTCTTGATTACTCTATCCATTCATGCATCCCTATTTATCTCTCTTTTTTGGGGAAGGGATTTTCCCATGAGGTTTTCCCTCTTTCTCTTCTTTATGAGAGACTATAGTTCATTATGTACATGGGTACCTAACATGGCCTAGTAGCCAGGACCCATCTTGCATTTCATTCTAGTTTTCATAAGCTTAAGGGAATTCCCTTAAGTTGCACTTAAGGGGGGATGTTGGTGTAAATATGTATTTAATATTTACACTTACTTTAGTTTACTTAGGTTAATGCATTATTTTATTATTTTATTTTGTGAGACAACACAGAAGTACGTAACTCTATTTTAGCACATGGTATCTACAACACTGATTTTCCTGTTACACCCTTGTAGGCTTATCCTCTCATCATCACACTTATTTTCATGCTTAATGTAGGATAAGCCATATCTAGTGGACATGTGCCTAGTTGTATGACAAATTATGTAGCTAATTTCGAGGCATTCTAGATGCATCTCAGAGGCCTTTATATACAAGCACTCCTAGTGTACTTTCACATTACATATTGAATGAATATATCATCATTCTAATCATACTCTCTCTTTTTTTTCTACAATTGTGCTTGTGTTTGAGTTCTTAGTTCTTGGGTGAATTTTTCTCTTAGAAAAATTCTTACACAAAGGACTTGGTAGCAACTGAAATGCTTGGTTAACACTACTAACTATACAATATGCTTGTGAAATTATAATCTGAATATGTGTATGTCACTAATAAAAAACATGACTAGAATGTAAAAAATCTACCCCTTTGGCATTAGTGAAAAAAACACTTATCAGTCAAAACATCTTTATCCATTAGCTTATGTCTTCAACTCAGTAGGGTATACTATTTTTGAGATTTTTCAAAATTGGTTTTGTAAAGGATACATTTCTGTACATGGTAATTCTCCCCCATACATAATTTATAACACACTATACATACAATATACATTTTCTCTATAATCTATAATTTTCTTTCAATTTGCAATTTTTACTTATTATCCAATCTTCTCCCTTTTATATCTTCTTATAGTTTCTCTCCCTTTTTGACATTAATGCCAAAGATATATGCTATATGTATTTACATAGTAATGCCAAAACATGACAAGAAGTTTGAGTGTACCTTCAAAATAAGTGCCAAAGTCTTGTCCCAATTCTCTTGCAAGACCTTGCATGTGTGCAATGCAACCTGCATTTCTACTAACAATTCAATCATGTGGTCTGTAATGGAGAATTTATTGTCATGGATGAGCATTTTTGAATGTGCAATGTGCTTTTGCAATGCATCCATGTTAGGGAGAATCATATTCTAAATATCTATCAATGTAGATTCAATTCTTGCCTCTTCTTTGAGTAGTTTTGCCTACATATCTATCAGAAATCTAATCTTATTGAAGTGAGCAGAGCTAGAACTTGGGTCAAGCTACAATTGTTTTGCACTTGCCTTAACTAGATCTTCATCAATTTTTGATAATTTGTCTCTTATTTTTTATTTATGAAAATTGATGTATCACATAGTTTTCCAAAAAGTAAAGATAAATTAATGCAAGAGGTTTCTAGAGACCTAAAATAGTAGACAATTCTACTTGATGAATAGAAATTTGTTGAGCAATAAGTTCTAAGACTTTATTCTCAAACTTTTTCTCAACTTTCTGCAATAATTTATCCTATCCATCCAAATCTTCATTATATTTCTAGACTTCCTCTACCAACTGATACAAAATTGGATGAGAAGTACTAACCTCTATACCTAGTGCCTTTGCTCGAATATTTGTAGCATCCTCAATGATTTTAAACTCCTTGTTTCTTTCCTCTCTTAGCCTTTGCTACTTGGATATATAATGAAGTAGTTCACCAAAAGGTTGCATCTGATTAGGATTTAGATTTGAGACATTCCATTTAGGAATGAAAATCTCCTCATCAAGATCTATATCCTCTTCCTTTTCTTTTCCTTTTCTCAAAAAATTTGTGCTTAGTTGAGGCTTGGTCTCAACTATCCTTGCACTTATTGCTTGCCTACTAGGAATGGAAACAATTGTGGAAATGGTAGGACTTGCTATAAAATAGATATTACCCTCATTGAAATACTAGTAGAAATACCTGTTGTAGCCAAAATTGATGTAGAGGGAAGAGTTTGTAGCTCGGTAGATGAAGTGCTAGGCACTACTATTAGTGAAGTACTAAGCTGGATTGGTGTAGAGATTGATTGGGTACTTGTGCTTTTAGTGCTGGTAACAATCAATCTTGCTAAGGCTATCTCCATGCTTGATGTTACCAATGTTTTTCTGGGAGAATGAGGAAGGGAGGCTATCTCTGGTGAAGCAATCTTCATTGGGTCAGTCTCCTCAACATCTTGCACATCTTCCTTAGTAGCCTCCCACTAATGTTCCTCTTCATCATCTACATTATCAAAATGGGTTACCTCTTCATCATCTTTCTCCTCCTGATCATCATCATCCTTATCACTTATTCTTTCAACAAAATAACTCAGTTTGTGAAGAAGATAGACATTCTTCCATGTATTTGTAGTGTTCTTCACAACATGCTCTATTTCATTCAATAGAATATGACAAGTATTGAATCTTAAAGTTAACTTTTCTTTATTTTTCTTCAAAGATTCTTTCACCTCCTTGTCATTCAAATTTTGCATAAGTTGCCTTAGTGTCTTCTCATGTGTATCTTTTTCATTTTGCATGGCTTGCTCCTATCTTGGCTTAATTATGTCCATTAGAGCATTGGGAATCTATTGAGTAAGCTAGTTAGGTGAGTATTTCCACTTACCCATCTTGGATATCAATATATCTTCTATCTACTTCTTCTCATTAGTAGTCTTGGTATCATATTTCAATGCCTTGAAGTTTGTGATGCCATAACTTGATTCTAACTCTTTCATTCTCTCTTCAAAAGTGGGTAGAGACCTCTTGAAAATTACATCTCCTCCTTCTTTATTTGCTTTCTTTTTGGAGGATCTCCTGGTGATACAATAGTGGATGTCTTGGAAGGTTTGGTAATGATTACCTTACCCTTCTTTTTTGGTGGCTCGTCTTCTTCTAACTTTTCTTCATCCTCACCTTTTCCTTTAGTTAACATAAGAGTAGAACTAGTTTTCAGTTTAGCAATCCTCTTCTTACCCTTGTTATTCACTTGAGGGAGCTTGATCTCTAATTCTATTCTAGCCCTTTCCTCATCATAGGTGCCAAAGTAAGCATCCTTGGGATCAACTGGCTCATTTATTAATGCCTCAATTATGTCTTTTTTTTCATCAATGTTCACCTCATATCCTAGAGCTTTTACCCATGTAATTCTTGGCCTAACTGCCTGAATATACACCTTTTCACTATCTACCATAAAATAAACATCATCTTTATAATCCTCAACTAATTTCTTGGGGATCCGAAATCTATTATTCATTTTCTCCTTAAATGCATCAAAATAATTGTCCATGATACTTGTATGATTCTCTCCCATTTCAACAACGTATTCATTAATCTAATAAAGGGCTAGCACATCTTTACTTCAAACAATTGTACCTTTTGATGGAAAAAAATTGTGAACATAGAAAAAATAACATGTCAAGAGTAAGCAAAACTCACATGGATTTTTCTTTGAAGTCTTGATGCTCTCCATGTTTTTTTTGAACTAGTAGAACACAAGCTCAACAAGGTCAAGAGATAGGTTATTCTTGACTACCTTGCATGCCAAGTCTACAGCTTCACATGACACATTGTTCAACCTGCTAGAGCTATATATCTTGTGTATGATGATGTGAATGCTGAAATTTAGTTCCATGTTAGTCATACTACTTATTTTCATTCCCCTTCCATCTCACTCAACTAGGGTTTTCTTCTCTAGTTCAAACTGACTTAGGGTTTTGATCATTTTGGCTTTTGTTAACATGGGGAGACCAATGATCCTACAGATCATCTTCTTTGTGATCAAAATTGGTTGCTCCAACTATAACTAATCATTATGCACATGATTGAGGATGTATCTTATCCACTTAATTTGAAAATCTCATGGCATATGTGGAATATGTGTTAAACCTTTAGCTTCCAAATGTTGGTGTTCCAGTTTCAATATGCCATTAACACATAGTTTCTCTAGGGTTTCATCCATTTCCAAAGTACCAATATCTTGAATTGCACATTTGAAATGAGAAAAAATGTCATTGATTAAGAGTATTTTTGGAGGAATTTAATATTTTTCTCTGCTCTAATCTAGGGATTTTGCAACTTTAGGAGTAAGCTTGAAATCCAACACCTTTCATTCCACACCTTGAACCAACATGTCTGAACATTTCTTTTCCTTGCTACTAGTAGCTTCCATCTTTGCTCAGTAGTGTTTGAAAATATTTCAATAATTTGGTCAAATCACTTGAATGCTCAAAACTTGCTCTGTTCAAATAGCTCTTGAAAATTTGTGATGAGAAATGACTTTGATTTTACTCTTTTTATCAAATTTCACCATAAATGCCTAATACAAATGTTAAATTGATAGACTATCATCCACTTTTCTTGCATTGAATATTGGCATAGTCTTCCATGACTCAGTAGTCATACAAAACTTTAGTTACTCTTGACCTCACTCAATAAGGAAGGTAACTCAGTTAGTAACTGGTACCTCTTACTCAGTAATCCCTTTGCATCTTGAATGCTGATATGGATCTTTTGTCTTGTCAACTAGAACTGATTTATATGTCTTCTTTAGTAGCCTAGTTTTAGTTCTCCTTTGAGAAATCAAGTGGAAATGGTGGAGTCACCAAATTCTTGAGTGACTTGATCATCATTGCTCAGACTTGCATTCTCGATAGATTTTGGAACCCATTATTGTCTCATCTACTTTATGATGTTATCAACTTTTTCTTTCTTTTCATCTTCAATTCTTCCAGTATTTATTTATTTCTTGGGAAGATGACCAAGTTCTGTACAAATGAACCATCTTTTGGTAGTATCTCTTTTCCTCATGTGATGTTTTACACAATTCATTCCAATGTTGCCAAATTCTCCACAGTAATGACATCTACACCAAGTGTTGTAGTCCCAACCAAATATAGCTTTTATAATTTGTTCTAATGGATTCAATACCTTAGTTTTTCATTCTAATGACTTGTTCCCATGCTTCTTACATTTGTGACATTTGCCTTCAAATCTTGGTTTTTCTTTGCATTCATTAGCTCTATGACCATATTTATTACAATTGTAGTATTTTCCATTGAATTTTTCTTTCCCATTGCTCCAACATTTTTTTGATGTATGACCTATCTTACCACAATGATTGTAAGTAGGTTTTTGATTCTTTTGAGCTCCTTGCTTGGATGATACACCTTCTTCTATATATCTAATTCCTACTTTTCCCTTTTGTCTATAATGACTTTTCTCATTCAACTGATTCATGTCTACTTGATATTTCATCATTCTTTCATTGGTTTGCCTTTTAGTATTTAGATCATTCTACAATTTCTCATTATCTGATCTTAGATTCATGATTTCTTCATTTGCATTGGTGAGCTGATCAATGAAGTCTACTTGTTGAAGGGATAGGTGTTGAATTTCATTGTTCTTTCTTTCTATCTCTTCTCTTATCTTTTTTTTCTCTTCCATGACTTCACACAATCTTACTGTCTGAATTTCTTGCTCTCTTAGTTTTCTTACTTCTTCTTGAAGAGTACTATTCTTTTCCAATAGTTCTTTGATTGCTTCATCATCTTCATTTGAATTGTTTGAATGAATGTCTTCAATTCTTTCTTGAAGGTAGAGTGAATCATTCATTTGGATTGCAAGATCTTTTTTTTCTTTTTAGGGATAGTGAGAGCTTTTCTTTTGCTTTCTTGAGTTGTCCAATAGCCAATTCCAAATCTAGCTTCTCATTGTCAATAGCCTTGTCAAGTCTGAATACCTCCATTGCCTTTGATCTTTGCTCAAGCTATTAAGCTTTTCTCTAAGAACCACAAAGCTTTGATACCAATTGTTGGAAATATTATGATAGGCTAAGTTACTAAGAGGGGAGGGGTGAATCAGTAACTTATGAAACTTTATCCTTGATTAACAATTAATCATTTATATGAATTCTAATTTAACTGCATCTATGAGAAACTAAAAACATGAAAACATGCACAACACTTTAACACACAAGATTTGGTGACCTAGAAACCTTCCAAATAGAAAGTAAAATTGGGGTGGGTATGATACCCACAAGCTTTAGTATTGTAGTATAAAGTTGGCTTGTTGGGGCTTACAATGATCACTTCTGATGTTCTGCCCCATTAGAAGCAATAAGGATTTCTAGGTCCACCTTGCAAAATAATTTACAAACATTCAATTAAGTATGCACTTGGTAAAGAGATTTACATAAGACTATTAGGTCTTCCTTGTTAAAGGATTTGACTGATCCGCTTTTTAGGATGAAGTAATAGTTGATCTGTAATCTGCAACTTGGTTTATTGAATGAGATTCCTCTGAGTGTATAAATCACCTTGTTGTGATAGATAAATCTTTGTTGCTCCTTATACTGTTGTAGCCTTTGTAATTTTCTCTTCTGCTCTTCTCTCATGATTACGTTACTTCTCTTCAATGATTTGGATGTGATACAATATATACCAATCCAATTACACAATTACAATGTCAACCAAAGTGCAGAAACTTAGATTCTAAAGAATGACTTGGTGAGGTTCTGATACTCAACATCCACTATCAATGCTCAACATCATCATGCACTCAATAGACATAGAAGCTTGGTCCATACTGATGACTTCCAAGTAGTCTTGAACTTAGTTTGCACTAGTGACTAAACAAATACTATAAAACTCAACATATAGATTGAACCACTTGATTCACACTACATAGCTTGGTCAATGCCATCTCCTTGACCTTGGTGTAAATTGAGTCATTTGGTTAACAATGAGTAGCTCAGTTAACACTAGACTCACATCACATCAATTGCAAACTTGGTAAGCATTGCACAACTTGATTTGCATTGGTAAACTCATCAAACACTAAGATGCTCAGTTTACATTGTTGATCATCACCATAGTAGTAATTGCTCGATGCAAACTAAAATCTATCCAAAGGACTTGTTAGCAACTGAAATGCTTGGTTAACATTAATAACTGTACATATGCTTGCTATGAAATTATGATCAGACTAAGTGTATGTCGCCAATAAAAAACATGACTGAAATGTCAACAACTATTATGGATTAGATGGAGGCTCTTGAGAGTCACTTTGTATGTCATAGAATAACAAAAGGAAAAAAGGTGAGGCTAGCTTAGTCAAATATGAAATGGGCAACACTCACATGGTGGAATTTTATTTAGGAGGAGAGAGTCAAAGAAGGAAAGAACAAAATTACCTCTTGGAAGGTAATGTCTAACATGATCAGAGATGTATATCCTAGAGGACTATGAAGTCGAGTTACACATGAGAAGGGAAAATTTAATGCAAAAGGAGCTAACCATGAGTGCATATACTGAGGATGGCAGAACTAGATAGTGTGAAGATGGCTAGATATCTAACAGGTCTAAGATATAACATACACGAGGAATTTTCCATCCTATGCCCCAACACAATAGAAAAGTGGTTTTAGCTAATAGTAAAGATTGAAGAGAAGATAAAGAGGAGACACACAAATTCTAGCAGAGGTAGAGGAGGAAGGACTAATTAGCAAAGGGGAAGAGGAATTTTTTAAAGAAAACTAGAAGACAATAGAAAAAATAATGAAGGTGGTAATAGAGGGGAGAGCTCACATAGAAGGAACCAAGGATCCAAATGGCAAAGGAGGCCATTTAATAGAGGTAGAGGTTATGAAGGTGGGACAAGAAGGGGACATGGAACCATTAAGTGTTATTCATGTGAGTAGCCAGGGCATACAATGGCTCAATGTCCACTTAAGAATACAAATCCTCCTAACCAAAACAAAGAAAGAATTAGTTGGCTATGATTGATGAACCTTGCTATAGTAGTAGTTCCACACAAATTGGAAGTGTAACACCAATGTTTGAAGGGGAAAACATGATTTTCAGAAGGACTATGCTAAAGATGCCTTTGAAGATAGCTACCACAAAGAATATCCTTATTCATAACTCAAGGTAAGGCATGTGGAAAATTGTGTAAAATCATTATAACTTCTAGATCAATAGAGAATGTTGTATCTTCAGAGACGACCAAGAAATGTAAAATCAAGAGGCTACATCATGTGGCTCCCCATAAAATTTCATGATTAAATGAGAACCATAGTTTAATAGTTGAAGAAAAAGCATAGGTAGAACTTGAAAATGGAGAGTATAAGGAAAGGTACGATGTGAGATCATTCCTATGGATGTCTCTCATTTGATCCTAGGAAGAACATGGTAGTTTGATGTCAAGGCTCAACATAATGATGAAAAAAATACCTATTTGATAGATTAGAATGGTAGACAATTCAAGATGGATCCTTAACCTAATCATATGGTGAAGGACCAGGATGATGGAGTAGTCAAACTAATCAGGGGCAAGGAGTTATTGAGGATGAGTAAATAAGATAATTTTCAAGGGTATGCTCTTATTGCCAAGACAAAAGAGGAAGTCAAAAGTAAGGAACCAATACCTACAAAGGTTGAAAAATTGCTAAAATAGTATCCTTCCATAGTTGCAGAGGAGAAACAAAAATCATTACCACCTATCAGAAGAATAAGTCATCAAATTGACTTAGTGCCTAGTGAAACCTTTCCCAATAAGCCCGCCTACAAGCTCACACCATAAAAAAATGTAGAGGTAAGTAGACAAGTTGTGGATTTGTTTAATAAAGGATTGGTGAGGAAAAGTTTGATCCAACGTCCATGTCCATCAGTTCTAGCACCCAAGAAGGATGGAAAATAGAGGATTTGTGTTGAATCAAGGGCAATTATTAAAATCACAATCAGTTATAGGTTTCCTATGCCTAGAATTGAAGATGTTATGGATTATCTGGGAGAAGCATGTGTTTACTCTAAATTAAATTTGAAATTAGGATATCACCAAATTAGGATTAGACAATGGGATGAGTGGAAAACAACTTTTAAGACTAATGAGGTACTATATGAGTGGCAACTGATGCCATTTGGCTTGAGTAATGCACCTATCACATTCATGAGATTAATGAATGAGGTTTTGGTACAATTCATTGGAAAATTTGTAATACTATATTTAGATGATATTTTGATATTTAGCAAGAATAAATTAGAGCACTTGGAGCATCTTGAAATGGTGATGAAAAAGTTGCATGAGGAGAAGCTACAAATCAATTTGGAAAAATGTCAGTTCTTTAAGTTTGAATTAGTTTATCTTGGTTTTGTCATTTCCAAAGGATGCCTAAAAATGGATCCTAGAAAGGTAGAAACTATTCTAAATGGGTCAAGTCCTAAGGTAGTAGAGGGTGTTAGGAGCTTTCATGGCCTAGCTACCTTCTATAGGAAATTCATTAGAGGTTTCAGTGGGATAGTAGCTCCCATACTTGATACTATAAAAAGAGGAATCACATTTAAGTTTAGGTGGACTAAAATACTAGAAAGGAGTTATTAATTCTTGAAGAAGAAAATGACCAAATTACCCACCTTAATGCTACCTAGTTTTGACAAAGTATTTACTATGGAGTGTGATGCTAGAAAGTATGCTATAGGAGCAGTCCTTAGTCAAGAGAATCACTCCATTGCATTTTTTTCAAAAAAATTGATTGAAGCAAAGAAAAAATATTCTACCTATGACCTTGAGTTGTACTCCATGGTTCAAGAACTAAAGAAATGAAAACACTATCTCATGCCAAGGAGTTAATAGTATATACTGATAACCATGGCCTTAGTTTCCTAAATATGAAAGATAAACTCAACCATAAACATGTTAAGTGCATGGAACAGATTCAAGCATTTACATTTTCAATAAAGCACAAAAGGGAACAACCAACAAGGTGGTAGATACTTTGAGCAGGAGGGTACTTTTAGTCAAAGAAATCAAACTACATAGTGTGGGATTGGAGCAGATCAAGGATCCATATAAGGAAGATTTTGATTTTAAAGAGGCTTACAAGATTTGTTTGGAGTATGCTAACACTTTTCATGGTGAATTTTTTGATTATGTATTGTAGGATGATTTAATTTTTAAAGGCAACAAGTTATGTATATCTAAGTCATCAATGAGGGAAAACATCATCAAGGAAAAAACAATGGGGCTTTTGGAGGACATTTTAGAGCCAACAAGACACTAGAGCAATTTTCAAGGTTCTACTACTAGCTTGGATTGCAATATGAAGTTAGGAGGTATGTGGAGAGTTATCTAATTTTCCAAAGACCCAAAGGTACATCATCTAATATAGGCTTATATCAACATTTTCCAATACATACAAAACCTTGGGTTAACATAAGTACAAACTTTGTCCTTTGGTTACCTTAAACTGCTAGAGGAATAGACATGGTCTTTGTAGTCATTGATAGGTTCACAAAAATGGCTCATTTTATACCCTATATAAGAAACCATGATGCATATTAGATTGCAAAATTTTTCTTCAGAGGAGTAGTCAAAATTCATGGACTTCATATAACAATAGTGACTGATAGAGAGACCAAATTCATTAGGCATTTTTGGGGAATCTTGTGGAAGAAACTTGACCCACATTTGGCTTATTCATCAAATTATCACCTTTAGACTTATGGCTAAAATGAGGTGGTGAATAGGTCATTGGGAAATCTACTTAGGCATCTCACAAAAAACATGGTTTGGTTTGGGATCAAGTAATTAGTCAAGATGAATATGCATCTGATGATTCTATTGATAGATCAATAGGCAGGACACCTTTTGAAGTAGTATATGGTTTTCATCCAAGAGGACCCATGGAACTAAATGATTTGCAAGATATGAAGTCTAGAAGTTCCACAGGGGAGACACTTTCTAAATTGATGAAGACATTACATGATCAAGTCAAAGATCATTTGGAGAAATCAGTAGCTAAGTACAAGGACAAGGTAGATTAGAAGAAGGAGGAAACTTATTTTGAAGTTGGTGACCCATTCATGACATTCATAAACAAGGATAGGTTACCGCCTAAGGGACTAGACAACAAACTACAGATCAAAAAGATAGGTCCACAAATTTTTTTCAATAAATATGGGAACAATGCATATGAATTGGAACTACTACAAGGGATAGGCATATCACCCATTTTCAATATTGTAGACCTTACATTGTACAAAGGGGAAAAAAATGACATGGATTCTAATAGTAGCAGCAAGGCAAATGCTGAACTGGAATGGATGAAGGACCTTCCACCTAAAAAACCATTATAGTTAGAGTGTATTTTAGATACCAAGATAGTAAAAAGGACTAGAAATAAGATATACAAGGAGTATCTAGTGAAATGGAAAGGCCTACTTGAGGTGGAAGTAATCTAGATGAAAAAGGGAGATATCATCAAGCATGGCACAACACTTCAACACTTTGTAACTCAAGGGACTTGAGATTTTCAATCTAGGAGAGTATGGCGTATGGGCACTAGGTCCTATATAAGGTGTTCAAATATCAAGGAGGCTAGTATAGGAGGTCAATAAGTGTCCAAGATGACACAAGATAGTTTAGGAAAACTCAAACATGCATTTAGGCAAGTTTTTTACATGTTGTAATAAGGTTAAGACAAGTTAAAGTGCGGTCAATGATTGGTCAAACATTGAAAGTTAACTAAAACACATCATTTTCATGTTTCATAATATTATTACATGTTTTGGTATAGTTTTGTAGTCATTTGAAGTCTTTAGTGTGAAGTTTGAGTAAAAATTGTAAAAATTGCAAAAATTGCAATAAAAGTTATGTAATTTTTTGCAATTTTTCTTGCAAACTGGAAGTCTAATAGTCGGTTTTATTTTTGGGTCAAATTTGAAGGTATAAATTTGTAAGGTCAAGTGGTTTGACCTATATATTGAAATTTTTGAACCTTTGAAGGGTCAGATTGGTTAGTATGGATTTGAAATGAAATTGCACATCTTTTTAGTGGGAAAAACCTTGTATAGTCTGATTGTACCTTTTTAAATATGCTTGTAGAAGAATAGTAAGTTAGTGATTATGTTTTTAGAAAGTTAAGTTTTTTTATATTGGTGAATGTAATAACTTGTTTTTATCAAGTTGGAGAAGGTTGTTTTAGATTTGGAATTATTTTAGTCTACTGGTTACCCTAGCTTGCAGTTAGGGTTTGAACGAAAATAAATAATCTTCTCAATTTCCCTTGGTGAAAACACTCGGTGATGGGTGTATGGACAACACCAGTAACATGACAACTTTAAGCATTTTGAACGTAGTTTTGAGTTTTTGGTTAGAATTTTGGATTGAATAGAACACTATTTTTGATGATGTAGAATCTTGTGTTCATGTCATGAATCTATGTGCAATTATTTTGATTTCAAGTAGTCATTCAATAAGGTTTAGAAAATTATTTGTTTTTGTTAATCCTATTGTCTAGTTTTGAGTAACATGTATGGAATGGGCTATAACTTAAGTGTCCTTGGTCTAATCACCATGGATATTGGAGACCAATAAATAGCCTCTATAAATATTCTAAATATGGATTGTGGAGGTTATGGAAGGCCAAACACTATTTTTACAAGCTAGCCCTAGGCAAGCTAGTAAGCTTGGCAAGGTATAAGGAGATGCTTGTAAAGAGTTCTTGTGAAGAATAGATGATTGGTAGGGGTAAATCTTGAATTGGTAAGGTATGAAAAATGTGTAATGGAAGTAAAACTAAAAGGAGGAGGCTGGGTATAGAGTTTGGTACTTGCAAAGGAGAAAACACTAACATTGCTTCCAAAACCCTTAAAAGTAGGGTTTTCCGAATCCATATAGTATGAACATTTCTAGAGCCCTAGACTTGCAAAATCTCCAAGGTGTGGTCATAGGAAACAAAAATATAGTATATACCAAGGGGAATTATTAAGGGTTTTTGTGAGTTATAGGCCTTCCCTTGTTTCTAGGAGGGCTAATAGGGGCTCTTATGGCTACAAGGCCTAACTAGTCCATTTGGTGTTATGGATGAGAAAAAATTGAAAGAATGATGTAGGATGCTAGGGATGATTCAAGACCTTAGGAGGAAGGTTCAAACTTTATTTTTTAGGCTCTTGATATTCTTGGGGAAGTTTTGGTATTTTAAATCAAAGGGTGCATTTTAGGTGAATTAGAGAATGACATTGAGGAATTTTATTGGTGGGTGAGATTCTTGGAGAAAGGAAATTTTAGAGGGATCCTCTAAGTTAGGGTTAGGTGAGAAGACCCTATAGTGGGCTAGGAGTAGCCTGGGAAGAGCTAGAAGTTCTTAGTTGAAGAAGCTTCCCATCAAGAGGTCAAGAAAAAGATCATGGAGAGTTGGGCTCTGGTAGATAGTAAGGTGAATTAGTGCTAATGGTGTTAGAAGAAGAAAACTCAAGGTTGGTTTTAGGATTAGGAGATTGGAAACTCAAATTGTGATTTTAAGCATAAAAGCCTAAAAACTAGGGCTCGAGGGTTAAAGGGTTAGAAGTTGTCACCCATAACCCTTATGGATTTATATATGTCTTTGTAAGTTGTAAATTATTTTAAAATTTATTTTAAGGCTTTCTTTGGATTTATTTGAGGTAGGTGCTATTTTGGATGAAATAGGGCTATTAGGAAGAGCCCCCATTAGGCCTCCTAGTGTAACTTTTAGATTTGGCTTAGGAAGAAGCCCAAAACCTTTCAGATGGTCATGAAACTTGGGGAAATAGTGGACAAGGATGTATTGGAGTGTGTGGAAGTTTGCAATCTTTTAGGGTAAAAGGGAGTGAGGTGTGTGGGAGTTTGGTTGCCTTGTTGAAGGCTTTGGACTACTTAGAAGATAGGGGAAGGATTGAGAGGGTGAAGTTGGTGTGTGGGAGAGACCAATCACCTCTACTCTAGTCTTGAGTAGGTCTTAGAAGGGATAATAGGATATACTTTGGATTTACACCTCTTACTTGCATCACCTAGTCATTGATCTTGTAAAAACTTTGACTCATGCCTTAGACCATCTCAAACTTTCCAAATTTATACCACAAGTTGGCTCTAGATTCTAATTATCTAAAATTATTCGCTCAACTATTACTCAGTAAACATAATATTTAATCAAGTAATTTAGAACTCAATTATTACTATTTCACTCATGCAATATTGTGCTTCTCTTTTACTTTTCCAATCACTTGGACAATACTAGAGTCACTCAGTGAGTACAATCTTCCTTCATTAACCTTGTCATTTGATTAAGCTTATATTTTTCAAAAATATTTCAACAATACATGATTGTAAAAAAATCAAATCAATATTACATTATCAATTTCAAACCCATTCAAATACCTATTGAAAGCCATACTTTTTAATTTTGTCTTCATCATACTTTCTTCAAATCCTCTTTAATAATCTAATGATATTGTACTCTGCTGAATTAGCATAATATGTATCCGACTAAGACTTTTACTTGAATGAAAATATAAAAACTGATATGAATCTCTTACATACATTCATATAATTAGCAATTAGGATTAACAATATCTCATTATTAGTTTGGGCTAACACATGTATGCTTGATTTTTGAATTTGAGCCTAGATTAGTTAAGGATGCACTAGATAATGAAGATTAGATGAATGAAATGAAGGAAGAGATTGATCATATTAAAAATAAATAAAACTTGGTTATTGGTATTGAGACCTAAGGATAAAAATATTATTGGTACAAAGTGGATTTTTAGGAACAAGTTGAATGAGAATGAAGATGTGAGAAGAAATAGAGCAAGACTAGTATGTAAAAGATATGCTCATGATGCATGTATTGATTATGGTGAGACATTTCCTCTTATTGCTATATTAGAAGGTTTGTGAATATTACTTTCTTATAAAGCTCATAAATGATCCAAGCTATATCAAATGAATGCAAAGTTTGCATTTCTAAATGGAATGATGAAGGAATAAGTGTTTATTGAGCAACTTGAAGGATTTTGTTGTCAAACATTAGAAGAATATGGTATGAAAATTACACAAGACATTTTATGGTTTAAAATAGACACCTTGATCATGATATGAAATACTCCAATCCTATAAAATGAGGATATATTTTATTAGAACTACTAAAAATAATAACTTCTAATTGAAAAGTGAATCAAAAGATGAAGTGTTACTAGCTGAAATCTTTGTTGATGATATAATATTTGAAGGAAATGAACTAATGTAAAGATTATTTGTTAATGAAATGAGAAAGGAATTTGAAATGCCAATGATTAGAGATCAAATTCTTCATTGGATTACAAGTTTATTAGACCAAGGATGGGATATATATAATTTAATCAAAGTATATAAAGGAGATCCTAAAGAAATTTGGGATGGAAGATTCGAGATGAGTTGGTATACTAATGATAATTGGATGCACATTTTTTAAAGGAAGATTATTTTATCAAGGTAAATGAGACATTGTACAAATCCATGATTGGAAAACTAAAATATTTTGTTCATAGTAGGCCAAACATTGCACATGTTGTAGGTATTGTGGCAAGCTTTTTTTCAAATCATAGAGAGACAAGTATGATTGTTGTCAAGAGAATCTTTAAATATTTTAAATAAACCAAGGATTATGGCTTATGGTACAAGAAGGATGGAGATTTAGAATGAAATTATATACTGAATTTATTTGGGTAGGTAATGTAGATGATAGGAAAAGTGCAAGCGGAGGAGATTTTTTTCTTAAGAGAAATATTGGTAACATGGATGAGAATTTTTTTTTGCATTTCATAGTCTATTCCCAAGGTGTAATATGTAGCAGCTACAATAAATTGTTCAAATATTGTGTTGATCAAATATTTATTTGAAGAGACACAAGAAAAATTAGATGGTCCTATGCCAATCTATCATGATAATGCATGTGCTGTAAATACTTCAAAGAAATCTGTGATGCATTCCAAGAAAAAGCATATATCAATCAAGTATTTGTTGGAAACTACAATTGGAGCAATTATTATGTTTCCATTAATGTCAAACCTATTGGTATGATAGAGTGTCAAACCTACTAGAGAGACATTTAATAACAATATAGAGTGTCATATCATTTGATTGATGAAAAGGATTTGAAAAGAAGAGATAGCATGGTGAGCTAGTGGTGTTTTCTAAATAATGATAAGTTAAGTATCATGGAAATACAAAGGGCACTTGATAAGTTAGTCATTGACAGGATAATATGTTTTTCAATAATTACATGATGTGAAGAAGACAATTGGATGAAGCTTAGAATTAAAATAAGTCTAAAGGATAAGATTGACTTAGTAATAGCATTAGACGGTCAATGGAGTTGAAATAGAAGATTAAGGAAATTATGTGGAAGCCAAACAAAATAGTTCAAGCCAAATGTTAGTTATCTCTAAGAAAATGCATAAAAAGGATTTTTAGTGACCGAGCATAGTAATGACTGAGTGAGCCTATTTATGCCAAGTGAGAAAGCATACTGTATGTTAAGCTATACACTAATGTCTGAGCATATGAATACAATGATTATTGAGTGATGACAAAAGTTATAATTTGAGAAAGAATTGAATTTGAGGTAGAAAAAATTGCAATTTTGAATTAGTCAAAGCATATGGAAGATAAGGATTGATGAGTTGGCATATTTAAGGCATGTGGAAAATTTGTTAAGCAATCAAAGGCAAGGATTTGATCAAAATTTTCTAAAAGAAGGAGACTAAAAAGATAGAAGGATTTGATGAATTTGAACTAACCCTAAGATCAATGATGTTTAAGTGGAGAAAGATCAAAATTACATATTTAAGGAGGCATAAGAGATATTTTTTGAGGTTGGTTAATTGTTGATTGAAAATCAGAAGGATATTTTGTGAAGAGAAGTACTATATGAGTGAATTGTGAAGAGTGATTGCTTGAGGAGATGCCAAGAAGATTAGTGATGGAGATGACAATGGAGGCCACTCAATGAACCAAAAATTGAGCAAATGGAGATCCAAATTTACAAAATGACTTGTACCTTATAGATTAAAAATATTGTTACATTCCAACCATTATATCAATCAAAATTATTTAATCAATGTTGACATAATAGTCATTTTATAAATCCTTTAATCAAGGTGACATTCTAATAGAATGATCCAAAGTCCTCTAACAATGTCACTCCTAACAACGTGATTAAATCCTTTGGTATGGTCATATTTAATATTATGTCATATAACCTTTAATAGGGTTTTCTCCTAACTAAGCTCACTTCAAAAGAGTGAAAAATTGGTAGAATGTAACTTGGTGAGTTTTTCCAAATTGGGTTTCCACATTAGATCCTAGTGTCAAAGTTTGATTTTTATGAGTGAATGTTATTGTTATGTATGCTATAGTTTATAGTAGTTTATTTATTGGTAGCCAACACATATAGAAACAAAAGGTTTAGACATTGCATGAAAAGTAATTTGAGGATGATATGCTATATAGACTGAGTGGGTATATGAGATTGATTAAGTTGTTTGAAGTTAGTAAAAGTTAAATTGATACATCTAGACCCAAGGATATCTAATTTACCCCCCCCCCCCTCTTAGTTATTCTAAATCATCAAAGCAATTGGTATCAAAGAGTTGGTGCTTATAAGGAAATTTTGAAGAGACTCAAGCCAAAGATCAAGATGTACAAAAGAGAGATACCTAAGCTGAAAAAGGATTCCCAACATGGGAAAGACTAATAATATTTGGTATTGGAGACTCTACATCTTACTATTTGGATAATGGATATATTGAGGTGCCTAGACCTATGACAATTGAATAAATGAAAGAGAAGCAAAAGCATAAAAAAATGATGATTGAACTTGCAGCAACCCAAAGTTATGAAAAATTTGATGATGTGAAAGAATGAACTACTAATAAGAAAATGAAAGATAGGTTGGAAAACATCCATGGAGGAGAAAAAATGTGTCGAGAGCTAAGGCATAAAGCTTGAGAGGAAATTTTGATGACATGAGAATGAAAGAAGGTGAGAGAAAGAAATGGTGAATGTTTGGTTATGGCATAATAGGCTATGTCATTTGAACTTTGATAATTTTTTAAGAATTAGTAATTTGAAAAGATCTAGAGGGTTACCAAGACTAAGAAAACCTGATAAAGTGATGTGTAAACAATGTCAAATGCATAAAATTATAGTCTAGTTTCAAGAGAAAAACTTATTATTCTAATGATATTTTGGAGTTGATTCATATTGACTTATGTGGCCCTCTTGGAGTGAAAAGCTATTATGGTGATAAATATTTCATGATGAATTTTCTAGAATGATGACTTGGATATTTTTTAGGGAAAAATATGATGCATTTCAAATAAGTGGTATCTGGATAGAGTTGAGAAATAAATAGGAAAGAATCTAATTTTTTAAAGATTAGATAGAGGTGGTGAATTCATATTTTTGAGATTAGATAGAGGTGGTGAATTCATTTAAGATGAATATAACATATTTTGTAATGACAAGGGGATCAAGAGACAAATGAGTACACCAAGGACTCCACCACAAAATGGTATATCTAAGAGATAGAATATATCAATTATGGAGTGTGCAAGAACACTAATAATGGAAAAGGATGTTTCATAGAATTATTAGAGTAAGGCTACAATTATTGTAGTCTACACTCTAAACCAAGTTCAAGTGAAGAAAGGAACAAACAAAACACCTTTTGAACTCTGATATGGATATGCACCAAATATGAATTATTTTAAAGTTTTTGGAAGAAAGTGTTACATATTGAAAGATGCACAAAAAGGTAAAATTGATGTAGAAAGTGATGAAGGTATATTTGTAGGCTATTCCATTAAGAGTAAAGCTTATAAGTGTTTAAATTGTAACACTAAGAAAATTGTGGAAAGTACAAATTTTAGAATTGGTGAATTTGCAAAGAAAAATGAAGAAGAATAAAAGAAATAAATTGAAAACTATATAAAGTTTGTCTATATCCATTAAAGAGAATCTAGCACCTTACCTAAACTAGAAAAGGTGGTTGTTGAGCATCAACAACCAGGCACTGCTGATGTTCAATAGTAGAGTTCTACCAAGCATTAGCAAACTATTGTGCATTAGGATATAAGAGTTGAGTCATAGATAGAGACTTCTGACCATCAGACAGTGGAAGTTGAGTTGTAGCAAGAAACAATTGAAGAAGTTGAACATACAAAATCTAGTGAACAACAACAAGAGGAACCAATACCTGAACTTGTATTGAAAAAGTATGTAAGAAGACATCATGCACTAGATCAAATCATTGGAGATAAAAATTTAGGAGTTACAAAAATAAGAAGATTGAAGAATTATACATTCTTATTGTGTGAGTTTGAGCCAAAATTTGTCAAAGATGCTTTGGAGAATAAAGATTGGATTAAGGAAATGAATGAAGAAATTGAATAAATTAAGAAGAATAAAACTTGGACACTAGTACGTAGACCAAAGGATAAGAATGTGATTGGAAATAAGTTGGTTTTCATAAATAAGCTAAATGAGAAAGGTGAAGTCACAAGGAACAAGGAAAGACTAGTTTGTAAGGGATATGCACAAGAGGAAGTGGTTGATTATGGTGAAATTTTTTCCCCAATTGCAAAGTTGGAAGGAGTGAAAAAATTTCTTGCATATGCTACTTACAAAGGATTCAAAGTACACCAAATGGATGTAAAATCCAAATTTATAAATGGAATTTTGGAGGAAGAAGTATATATTGAACAACTTGAAGGATTTGTTGATCCAAACAAAAAAAGTATGCTATGTAAGTTACAAAAAAAATTATATGGTTTGAAGCAAGCCCCTAGAGCATGATATGAAAGGTTATATAATTATTTGGGGAAAATTAGTTTTGCAAGAACTAATGACAATAAAAATATGTATCTAAAAATAAGGTATTTCTAGCTGAGATTTTTTCTTATGAAATCATATTTGGAGGGAAAGATTCATTGAGCAAGTCATTTGTTGATCAAATAAAAAAGGAGTTTGAGATGTCAATGTTTGCAGAGATTGAGTTCTTTGTTCGATTGCAATTATATCATATGAATAAAGGTATTTTCATTACAAAATTCAAATATATCAAAGAAATTTTGAAGACTTTTGGAATGGAAGACTCAAGACTAGTTGGAACACCTATGGTGATTGGACACAAACGGTCAAAGAATGATTATTTTATTGAGGTGAATCAAACATTATACAAGTCAATGGTTGTAAAAGTATAATATGTTGTACTTAATAGACATGAAACTATATTAGTTATTTGAATTATTATTAGATTCTCTGATAATCCCAGAGAAGTTCATATGATGGCAACAAAAAGAATATAAAGATACTTGAAAGGAACATAAGACTATAGACTATGGTATAAGAGAAGTGTACTAGTAAATTTGGACCTATTTTTTGACATGTGGGCGGTCAAAATTTTGACACTTAAATATTGAAAGTCAATGTCACTATAATTACATCAAAATTTCAATGCACTCCATGGCTGTCAATTTATCAACATGCCACTCCATCTAAAATCATCCCCATCTATGTCACATGGCAACATCAAACAACTAATTCAAAATGTCAAACCATCTATGCCAGCTAGAGATGATTTGATGGGTCTATTATACCATAAAAAGAAAACCCCATCAAAATATTGATGCCCACCATAGATGATTCAATAGGTTTTTCATACCATTGATGTCAATCTACATAAAATATTGAGGACATCTAGAGATGATTTGACAAGTTTGTCATACCATTAATGGTAGGCCACATCAAAATATCAATGACAACCAAAGCTTAAAAAAATTGAAATAGTATCACTATATATCAAGCTAATAATAGGTGAATGACATCATTACTAGAAATTTTTTATCGTTGACTCTTTCTTTTCATTTTTGATATATTGTTGTTGTGTTGAAATTGTACTAGTGCTACTATTGTACTATTAATAGGTCAATAATCTATCCCATAAACCAACACCCTCTTATTATTTTTAATGGTAACAAAACATAACTTGACTCCTATAAAATATTAGTAGGTTTATTGAATTTTGAACTCTATTATTTCTTAATTTTAAAGTGGTTGGAAGATAGTTGTATTGAGTGACACAAAAATTTGATGATCTCAAAACATTAATGATATGACTGTACTTTGGAATCTCAAAAAAATTGAAGAAAAAGTGATTGGTATGATCAAGTGTTCCTCTCATTGTGCTCATATGAATTTCACATCCTTTATATAATTTGTCCATCAAATGTAGGATAACCAATGAAACCAAAATAGAAAACAATGATGGACAAATTTGTTCTAGGCAAAATCTTATGTTGCAAAGTATTGTATCAACATAAAGAACAATACAAAGTTACAATTTAAAAATATGATATATGAGGTATTGGAAAATTTAGGGGTAAGTGATTTTTTTTCATACCACACAATCTCCTTTGCTATTTTGAGGCTAGAGATTAAAATACTAATTTACACATCAAAATGGAAAATGATGACTTTAATTTGGAAAAAATTCTTACAGTGATGTAACATACAAATTATACAATACAATTAAATGAGGCCCTACAGTAAAATTATGAATGGTTGAACAGTAATGTAACATGCCATATACAAATATAAGAAAAGTGCCAAAACACTACTGCAGTTGTAAATACTAAATTGCTAATTGCTAATGTCAATACCAAAAGTAATATTACCTTCATTAAATCAGTTGATAAATAAAAGGTCTATAGATTAAATGCTAGGATTAAAGAGGGAGAGAATCAAATGGGTTCCTATTACACAAACTGAGGAGGAATCAGAGAGAAAATTATGAAAAGAATAATGTATACAAAGCTTACCCTTTAAGGGCAACTAGAATGACAAAACCTCTCAGTTTTACCACTTTTTGAAGCTCATATTGTGTTACATGTAGGTGAGAGGTGGATGATTGTAGTTAAATATATCATGAAACTTCAATCTCTAGCACAAATATCAATCCATACAAATGAACATCCCAATAGCTTTATTGTTAAGCCCATTTTAAGGCATTCACCTAGAATTAGGTCTCTTTTAGGCCTAAAGTGTAGAGTTCAAATCTTGGAGGAAGAATAGGTTTGGGAACCTTGGTTCTTTGCATCCAAATGACTAAGAATAGCAGATTGAGGGTCTACCCATGCCTAAAGTACTAAATTCTTGTTTTACCACTTAGTGGAGAGGAGTACACACTCAAGGGATAATGATCTTTGGATCTTGTCACACAAATAGTTAAGGTGTGTTTGAACTTTGAGTCTTGTAATTTGAAAGAAGGCTCTATAAAGCTATTTGCATTTGAATTGGCTTTGAGAATAGTTGGGTTTTGAGTTAACACATCAAGGGGTATGAACCTATTTGCCTAGTTAAGCATGTTTGAGGGCCCATTGCTCAAGTGCACATAATCCATTCTAATTATCTCCTTGTCACTACAAATAGGTGTAAATCATTTTGAAATGAGCTATAAAAGAATATAAATAGGGTGAAGATAGGCTATGTTTAGGCATGATGTGGCTATATAGCCTGAGACAGAGCTTCCTATTGCCTATGGATAATTTTTTTTTACCATGAATTAAGTATGAATATAGCTACATTGGTAAAAACACCAAATAGACATTTAGTGAGGTTTTTTATAGGATTGTTGATAGATCCAGTCAAAAGGAATCCATGGTCGAAAATCTTTAAAGCATAGTGCATGAAATATAAACATAGTCTTGCTAGATATAAATATTTTAAAAGCTTTACTGGGAAAAAAGCATAAATATAATCAAATTCCTATTGCTGTGTAAGAAAAAAATATTTTTTCATATAGTGCATATGTCCAAATTAAAACAAAAATCCACATAATTAAGTTATAACAAAAATGAAGGCAAGAGAAGATAATTAAACTCTTTTGTATCATTTATAATTTGACCCAAATGTTGAGCAACATTAATGATGAGATCTCTCCAAAATCAAAACCTAGCTTCCCAACCTAACCTTTGCCCACTAAATGCCTTAAACCTTGCACTTATTATCACATAGTCATCCCAATTTTCTACTTTTATAAACTCACCCACTGTAGTTCCTATTAATGCTAGTAAGGCTAAAACAACTCAATCTCTATTTTGTTGACAATTTCATACCCAATGAATAAAATTCACTTGAAATCCCTTTCTTAAGCTAAAGCATATTGAGAGATGAATATATCAATTAGAGCACAAGTTAACTGGAAAGATTATGGACACTTGTCTTCATAATTGTGTTTCTTAGCCTTCTTTGCTAGCTTTGCAACGTTTACCTAATTGAGAGAATCAACGAAGCAGTAAGTATCTCCCAAACAATGGTTGAACAACTATATAACTATATTAGTGAATGAAGCTAAGAACAACTATATAACTATATTAGTGAATGAAGCTAATGTGAATTCTAATGGACTTTATAATCTATATTTTGATAGTAGGTCAACACTACAAACATAGGAGCTTTAAAATAGAAACAAAACTACCATGTACAAACAATAAAAGTGATATTCAATGGGACGGTGCACAAGAAAAAAATTATTTGAATGATAATTTTAAAAATAACCTATATCTTGAACTTAGGACCTTTATCAGGACCATCAATACTTTTGTCAAGTTCTTTGATTTCTTTATCAAGGTTCTATCAAAAAATAGATGATACACATTCAACAACGAACCAAAAAATATGTGCCATCTGTACTCAACAAATAAACCAAGCATAACAACCATTATAGAATGTGAAAAAATAAGTCAAAAGAATACATCAAATCTCAAATGTGTTAAAAAATGTTGTAATTTTATATCAATCAAACTGTGGCATTAAAAAAGAACAAAGTATACTTATGACAAATTATTGTTGTAACATCTAATTTCATACTTAAAACACATTTAAAGAAGTGAACAAAACCAAAAAACACATTATTCTTTCTGGATATAGAAACTATTTCTAACTACAACCATACACAAATATCTCAATGAAAAGTTGAGAAAATTGACCATTGTCAAATTTTCATTTTTATAATAAAAATGAAGAAAAAACTATACCTTCCCAAAAGGTTCAAACAACTTTCTTAAAAATTCTTCATCAAAATTATTTGGAAGATTGCTGACAAAAGCAATTTTAACCTACATTTCAAAAATAAAATCATATCAAATTAGAAAAACATTATCATTGATACAAAATTATTTGTCTCAATCATGTATGAAAAACATATAACCTAATATGAGGTAGCATCTGCCTCTAGTTCACTTTTAGCCCAGTCCACTATAGAATGCCACTTGTCTCCAAGATAAAAGTCTTGTTTTCTCACCTACAAAAAATTATCAATAATCTTGAACACATCAATCATTATAATCACATAAAAATATTCAATAACATGACATAAAATTCATTAATAAGCAACATTCATAAAAATTCATCAACACATTCATCATGAAACAAAGTCTTTAACATTCATTTCTTCTTCATTTTTTCTTTTGTTGAAGATAAAGGCTAATAGCATCATCATGCCTATCTTTGACATTCTCCTATGACTCTTGTGGTTATGATCTTACAACATGAGGCTTCCTCTTCTTTTTTTGAGGACAAGGATGGTGCGCCCCTGAAATAAGAAATAAATGGGTTCAATTCTAAACTTTTTTTAATGTTATAAATATTTCATTAATATAAAGAACATTAACATGGATTTTTCTTTACCTGATAGTGTCACATCATCTACTCTCACATTTTGTTCAGCCCTAAACTCAACATGCTCAAAAGTAACATCGCGCTCTGCATACTCAAAAATTATCACATTAAGATTACACTAATTGCAATTTAAGATGTTAAATTTTATTAATAATTACATGATTAATTTTCAATAGAAATTGAATATGTAGCGATATCATTGTGATGCACATAAAGGTATTTTTATGTGTATGATCCATGCCTTCATCATCATGAGTAAGATCTTTTCCAAAAGTAGTAGGCTATAGTGAAGTGTCATGCACACATTGTTATCATTATTCAAAATTAACATCAAATAGATTATTTCTCATGAAGTTGTCAATTATAGTTATTATTCATTAGACCTAACTACTTATGTGTGAAATAGTGCACCAACATCTTCTACATCTATTTGGCCATTGGAATCTGTGCAGTGGCAGACAACCACTACTTCATATCCTTTCTTGAAGCCAATTTGTTTGTCCTGTTATGTGGGCACTAGATTAAATTCAATGCCTTGAATTTTTTTGCATAATATCATCAATATTGAATGTATTGCTTATTTTTAATTTTATTTAAAATAATTGATATAAAAATTCATTTACTACTAGTACAAGGTGTGATTGAATTTTCATATATCCACCAGGGCCAAGATGGTGTTGACCAATCTTCTCTTTCCTAGCTTTTGTCACCTTTTATGTGTACTACAACCTGTATATGTAAACTTTGAAATATGTTAGAATATATAAATCTACAATCACACTTCCAAAAATATCTACCAAAATCCACAATCCAAATAAACACAACATTATTTCCATACTATGTTGATTCTAGGGTGGTACAAATATGGTGCAAATTGCATGTTGTAGTTTGTGCTTAATACTTCAAGCATGTTGTTAGTGTCATAAGGATATTTGATGATTGATAGCATTACAGAACTTTCCATGCAACTTGGTTAGTATTGTAACTTATGTAAATATTAGATAGTTTCCAATTTATGATTATTTCTTTACAAAAAAATCATCTCTGTGACTCCTATAGATGATCACTTTGCTTATTCATTTAATTATTTACCAAAATAGAAAGATCAAAAAATGCCAGTATTGGAGCCTTAAGTAAAGAAATTTCTTAGAGCCTCAAGCATCTTCTTCTGCTGGTTGATAATATGAAAACTTCACCAAGGAAAGTGGGACTCCATACCTTATTATTGGTCATATTTTATCATGCCTATTAAATGCTATTGAAAAATACAATGCTTATGATTGAGAAAATCTCTTTATTTTTATGGTCAATTTCGTTTGTCTCAACAACACTCTTTTCTAAAATTTTGATATAAACTAAAATCACATAATTTTCTTGAGAAATATTCACTCATTTTCATAATTATGAAAACATCAAGTCTACTATTAATGCTTTTATCAAACAAAATTAATCAATATTTTAATGTCGTTTCATAAAAAATTTAAATCAATGTGCTACAAATATATTTTGATATTTTTTCTTTTTATATGCCTTAAGCCAAAACTTGTTTGAACCCACCAATTTTCTAACAAGTAACCATTATAAATCGTGAAGATAGGAGAGGTCTAGTTATCATTTTTTTTTGACTTGGATCACCTATTTTGTTTGAGGAAACTTCCATTTGTAAATATTTTCTTTATAATATATATACTTGTATGTTTACTTTCTCCATTTTTTTTGAAAAGGGTAAAAGTACAAAGCAAAATCTAGAACAACTCTTTTAGTATTTACGCATGAATGAAGCTTTGTTATGGAAAAATGTGCAAATATTAGTCAAACTGGCTGCATGGTAATCAAATCCTTGTTGTATAGGTCCTCATATGATTAATCATATTGTTTTTTGATAAGGTATGTTATTTTCCAATAATTATCTTGTTTCATATAAATGTTCATCATAAGATGGAAATTCATCATAAGATGGAAATAACTAACATCATTTGGTAAAATTTGGATAAAAGTGTATTCTAGTATCTCTAATTATGATTATTTTTATAAAGTTGATCTTCTTTTTAATTGCTCAAATCTACCTTTCTGTTCTAGGATTTTGGGGAGGATACATTTTTGTGAGTGGTTTTGTGCATTTTTTGGTTTTTGGTACATATTTGTTCTTCATTATAATTTTTATGCTTATGGTTCATTTTGACTAAAAATTTCCAGGATATTAATGACACTAGATAATGTAGTGATTCTTGTTGATGCAAGAAAGGGTTTGGAGACACAAACCAAGAAGCTTTTTGAGGTAAATAAAGAAAAAGATTTCCTGGATATGTTTTTACATAAGATGAATGGTTATTGATAACAACTTAGTTTCTTGATCTTTCTATCCTCAACTACATAGGATTTCATATGCTTTTTTATATGTCCATACCATAGAAAGATATGCAATGCTAATGACATGGTCCATATATCCTTATACCATAATTTTTAGTGTTTGAAGAAATGATGTACTTCCAAACCATTTTGTTAACATCTAATGGTTGCTAACATATTTTAATCAATTCAGTTTATGAAACAATTTTTGTATTCCAAATGAATATATTATTTTTAAATTTTACAATCACATGAGCATTAATTTCTCTCAATACTGGTATAGAGCATTCTTGTAATTTGTGATCACCAAATTAGGGCTCTACCATTGAATCTAGGCACTCCACCCATTACTTGGACACAAAATTAGGATAGAGACACAGGAAAAGTGTGGCCTTCCCCTTCTCTGATGATCAAATAGAACACTAGTGTTGATGATGGACACTCTAATACGTCAAACACTATGAAATGCATGGAAAACACTCTTGTAGGTAATATCTTAATCTAATTCAAATTCCTAAAGAAGATAATCCACATGTTGTGCATTTGAATATTTTATAGGGACATGATCAACATGAGGAAATAGGGTGGCTATATGGGGATCTACTTTAGTTAGACCCTAATATGTATATTTGGTTCTTGAAATTTAGATGTTATACAAATATATAATTATTAGCTAGTATGGTGAGGTCATGAAACATGATTATTAATAAAATGATTTGAAGCTATTAATATATAGTAGCTTTGGAAATATACAAGGATGATTGCTTATGTGTATGCATGTGATTGAAATCTAAATGTGCAGATTCATTTTCTCTTGGTAACAAATCAATAATGATCTAATATTCATGCATAGAATAGAATTATTTTCCAATGTTTATTTTTGTTATCCTAGAGTATCTAATGGAATGGCTAATTAATGGGTGGGTGTAATGCTGGCAATAGTACAGAGCTGATCATGGATGAATTAGATCACTTTATTAGAGATTCATTAAGTTTTGCATAAAATATGCTTGATATATAATGCTATTTTATTCTTTGGAGGTGAAATTGAGATATATTTTGGCTTTACATGGTTACAAAAAGGTGGTGTATAAAATTTCACTTTCATATTTCATGATTGTCATTTTCTTTATAGGAATTTCTTACAAGTAGATTATGAACTCAAGGGTATGAATACAAATTAATTGATACATTATTTTTCCACCATTGAAAAATTCCTATATTATACATTTTAATATAACATAGAATCATATACATGTTAGATAGATAACTGTAATATTTTTTAAAGGCGTATATCTAACATAAAATATTATACATGTTAGATATATGATTACAGTTATTGTAATCAAGTGAAGAATTTGAATGAATAACTAGAGATCACTAATTTGTGCATAATTATATTAATACTACCACATACCTATTTTTTTAAGGTTGTGGTATAATTCCTTTATCTCTTAGTCTAATTACTTTTGCATCTTCAATGATATCATTCCACTCTAGTTGTGGCACCATAGTATGACACTTGTACATTGGGTTGAGCTTTAGAGCCCTTCTGTACTAGTCTCTCATAGTCTTTAGATGTTCACAAGTTTTTTTTATAATTTTAGATCTATTCAAAATATTTTGACCAAATAACTCCTCCATTGTTTTTATGAGTTGATCTTTTAATTTAGGGCCTTGTCCATTCCACCTTTTAAAAACAAAAGTGTTAGTTTAAAAAATTAGTTCAAGCTATGTACGTTGAATTTATTACAACAAATGGATGAATGAAAAAATGTACCAACCAAATATTTCAAGCTATGTGCTTCTTATGTAATGTGGGCCTAAATATCTTTAATGTTAAATCATAAAAAGTTTCATACAAATATCATTAGTCAAAAATGAGTTATGGATAAGTAAACTACAATTACACTCTAAATAATTACAATTTTAATGTACCCAAAAACTTAGGAAATTTTAAAGGAATCATATCTTTCTTGACCATCAAAAATTATGCCTCCAACAATCTAGTAGAAGTAACATGGGGTGTTTTAGGAAAGGTTTGTAAATTATCACTAGTACTTGTATCAGTTCTATCACCATGAGAAGGTGTACTTGTCCTTGCAAAGTTAATCAATTTTATACTATAATCAAATGAACAAAAAAATACAAATAAAATCATATTTAACACATAACAAAATGTAGAAAAACAAGGATTTATCAGCTATAGTTGCAATATGTGTGGATGCTTGCAAGCTCCTCATTGTCGATCCTATGGTTGGCAATCTCAGAGTGCTGGCTGACCTCATCGAAGTAGGTGTATGGAAAGCATCAACACCTAAAAATTAATCATATATACATATTAATATACATATTCATATT
Organism: Cupressus sempervirens; assembly: GCA_028749045.1. NCBI lineage: Eukaryota > Viridiplantae > Streptophyta > Pinopsida > Cupressales > Cupressaceae > Cupressus > Cupressus sempervirens. Next base: position 484,013,864 of record CM053787.1, on the reverse strand, counting down.
CATATACATATACATATACATATACATATATCACTAGTACATTTGAGGTCATTTTTTGACCAACCCATTGGTAAAAAATTTTCTCATTAAAATTTTGACCAATACATTGGTCGAAAACTACACAAAATTGTTGGCACAATTCCTACCAAGCATTGGTCAAAATTTCAATTAGTGCTGGTAGAAAATTACATAACATTGGTCAAAATTTTGACCAATGCTTAATAGAAAACTATCAAGCATTGGTTGAAATTTCAACCAATGCTTGGTCAAATTTTTTTTGAGGCTCACACTTGTTGAGGTCCACTTCAGCAATGGCCCTTCCTGTGAAATTGCTGTCTAAAACCTTTCTAATGAGATAATGTGTTATGACCTCTTCATCAGTGGGATGGAACGTGAATCCAGGAGGCAGTTGTGCATCACCCATATCATGACTATAGTTACAGTCATGATATGGGTGATGCACAACTGCCTCCTGGATTCACGTTCCATCCCACTGATGAAGAGGTCATAACACATTATCTCATTAGAAAGGGTTTAGACAGCAATTTCACAGGAAGGGCCATTGCTGAAGTGGACCTCAACAAGTGTGAGCCTCAGGGAGGGTTCAATTCCCTCCTTTATTATTTACTATGCGTATAATCCCACACACCCATTTGATCTCAAATGATGATATGTAATAAATGCTAAGTGTCCATGTTGAGTGCTCAAAAACCATCCATTTCATGCCTTCATCTATACACAATGTCTTTCTAGTTTCTTTCTACTCGCACGCCCATTTCATTTCATATGATCATCTAAAAATTGTGTCACTCTAAGCTCTCAACTGTTTCCTCTTGATTGATCATCTCATAACTATTGAATGAGAGTTTTGGGATAAGCTATAGGCATCCATCAAAGCATAAAGGATTTTTTTAGATGGTGTAGATGAAGTAGTAGCATTTTCCTTGGGAGACATGCTTGCTAAATGGAAGCATAGATAAGTCATGTGAATTGTTTGACAGGATACCTAACATAATGTGGTCATCAAAAGGCATGGTTATTTGATATGCATAACATAGATATATTGAGATAATATATATTTTTAAGTTGCAAGTACCCTGGTAGACATGCATGCAAAATATGGAATCATAGGTAAGGCATTTGAACTATTTTATTGACTACCTCCATGAAATGTCATCTAATGGAAAGCCAATATTGCAGGATATGCATATTGATTTGTTGAATATATCTAGATGATGTAGTAACATTCTTGTTATTCCAACCAATTCCACATATGTATAAAAATGGGATTCCAATTCCTATTGAGGTTGTAAACTATGTTGAACATAGTCTCAAGCCATAATAGTTTTCTATCTACCAAAATTAGAAAGAGAATCATACAAACTTGTGCGAGCTCTTTGTATTTTTGGTGATATGATATTCAAGAAAAGGATGAGAAACAAAACTCTAAATAAGTGGGCAAGCTCTCCATGTGCTCTACACCCCATGGGTAAATCTACTCTAATAAAAGAGGCAATAAAAAACCAGTTCACTTTGCATTTGTAACCTTGGGCAGGCTCTTAGCAACATGTTCGCATTGAACTTGTGACATAAAGGAGAAATAGACAAGCTCACAACCCTTAGGAAGGCTTTCTTAGATAATAAGTTTATGAGAAAACACAAATCCTCACTTATAATGCTGCTACGATTTTCTTATTTAAATCCAAACAAAGTTGTATTATTTTGGGTAGAGGAGACTACTATTTTTTGTGGTTAAGGATCCTTTAGGTTAGTAGAATCACATGGAAATTGTATGTGACATTGCAATAAGAAAACTATAATAAGAGCTAGGAGCTTGCCTAGTGATCAGGGCTTGAGACTGGACACTTCATGAAGCATCTGGAGGCATTTGAGTCTCAAGCGTCACCAGCTCAAAATCAAACTAAAAAGGAAACTTGGTGAATAAAACTAAATAAAAATAGTCCTCTTGAGTAAATATCAATATTGTATGAACAATACCATTAAAGTGCACTATACTTGGTACAAATATATTGTTGGTTGAGTCCCATGACATAATGCCAGTTCCTAGGTATGTCAATACAACATATTGTTCTTTCCCATTTTGTTGCATAATTTATTATTTGTAGCTTATCAATTGCTTAAATCAGACAACCATGAGTGCGAGATATTCTAAGCACCTGATAAAAATAAGAAAAATAGTAAAGAGCTTCTCTCAAAAAGTATTAGGGGTTAGTGCTATGTTTAGCCAAAAGACATACCCCTCTTGTTAGAATCCACTATAGTCAAAACTTTCTGACATTGAAAACTAGGATATAGAATTTTAATTATTCTAGGATTCAACCTATATGTTTTTAATCATCTCCACATGCCCTCCATGAGTAGTCATCATATTTATAAAAGTATTCTCAGTAATAATTACAAGGAGAGATATACATGTCAATAATCATAAAAAAGAGCATGGAGCATGGCATCCCAAGATATCAATAGAATCTTAGTTAATCGATTGCACTTATAAGTACCATGAATATGAGAAGACAATTCCCATGATTACTTTACTTGTCCTTGTCATTAAAGCTTAGTAACAAACAAGAAAAAATGAATGTAGATGCTACTCGAATTTGCACAATTTAAAAGTTATTTGGAAACTTTGCTACATAACATTGCTTTACAACAACTTGACACTTTTTCAAATTAAGAAATAAATATTTGTGACAAACATGAACTATAGGGCTTAATGCATGTCAAGTGCATGGAGAGGGCTTTTGCATGTAATGAAAATTAAGAGATAAAATAAATGATTAATAAATTAAGCATAAATGCATGAAAAGAGGAATCACTTTAGATCACATAATGATGGCTTCTAGCATGCATTTGCCTTAGAGAAAAAGCTTACCATCAGATGTGGGTTTTTTTTAAAATTCACTAGACAGATGTGCTTCTATGGAAGAAATTTTTGGTGAAAAAGGAGTACCATATGTGGTGCTTGAAGATGAAGACATACTAAAAGATTGTAATCCATTATTCTCTTGGCTTCCAAACAAGTTGCAATCACACTTGATTTGTCTGTAGATGAATACATTTTATCAGTACAGATAAATAGTGGCAAAGTACAACTAGTTGAAGCATTAGAGATAACTTGCATGAATAAGGGGAATATATTCACAATATAAATTCTAGAATAGTGATAAATATCTAAAGCCTTTCAAAGATGTTACCAGCCAATTGTATCATCTAATATGATATTTATCTTTGACCAACACACCCCCAAAATTATACATGTTATGCTATAATAAATTCTTGTTCATTAATAGTTTTTTTGTGGAAAATTTTACATTAAACTAAGAATGCAAGCTAGCTCTTACTTGACATCTGTAGTCTTGAAAGATATGTATCATAATTTGACAATATGTTTTTGATCCATGGAAAACAATTTTTAACTTAAAATACAATATGTTTCACAAGCTAGTAATAAGTTGGCATGAGGAAATGTTGTGGGAATTTGTACGTTGAATAGAAACTGATTTATTTTCATAATTGCAATCTATAGCCAAATAAATATAAAAGCATTTCATCCCAAAAGAATAATAGCAAGGGCTTAAGAAACTTTCTTTAGAAGTGCCTGGTGCCATTTTGGCTCAAGCTGAAACACAAACTCTAGATCTAGATCCTTGAGAGTTGTAGTCTCATCAATTTCAACTTTGTCTATTGATCGACCTTGAGATGAGCTTTTTAGATTGAACCACCTATGCATGCAAAGCTCTAAACAAAACATATTTCCCATAACTATAAGTTGAACTTATTACAAATTTCCAAATCCAATTTTTAAGAATTTGCAATAAATTTTGCTTCACAATCACTTTGGATTCATAATGGCAAATGAGTCCCATAAATAACATCTAGAGTCTAGAAATAGAAACATCTCAACATGATAAATCATATTACCTTTGCTTATACATTAATGTTATTAATATTAAATATACAAGTGTGGCTCCTCATTTAATTTTGAAAATAAGGTCTAGTTACCAAAAATTGACATATTATGTCAACAATTAAATGGAAAATAGAGTAAGAAGGTATAGAAAATACCTTTTGTCCTCTTGCTGCTCTGATACTATGTAGACCAAAAAATTTAGTGATCAATGTGCTTTCATAAGTACAAACATGATTATAGTAATTTGGCAACATACGAAGAAGTACTTGTAAAATGGTCACACTGGTAAACAATGAAGAAAAGAAAAACAATAGGGTGCTGAAACCCTGTGGAACATTAAGGCAAATTGAGGGAATCCCACAATATAAAATTTGTGTACCTTACAACTAGCATTAGTTGGCTACCACACCTAAATGTATAGCTTAAAGGAATTTTTCAGTTATATCTAGCATCTTAAGATACAAAGATGCATCAATTTCCAAGGATGTTGACAAAAATTGCCAAATAAACTAAGAACAATAACTCCCACTTTCTTCAACTAATTGCAAAAATGGCATAGATGAGACTAAATTAGTATACATGGTGTTTAAAATGTAAATCTCTTGTACATCCAGAACCAAGTGTGGCAAATTCAAAATTTTGTGAATCCCATATGTCTAGGGATAAACACACAAACTCAAATATACTGAAATGCATTTTGTACATTACCCCACTGCACCCATAAACAATTTCACATCCAACTCAAGATATCCCATATCTATAGATGAAGATGGTATTAGATGCTCAGTTAAACATTTTATTAGTAGAACATGTTTACTTTTACATAGCTTTGGATCAGAATGCAATAAAAAAACTCATATTCAGAATAGGACAACTAAACAGGTTCAAGCAATTTGTACTGTAGTAAGTTCTTTTAATGATGTAACTTCCTTGAGGATTTCAATTTTCATCTAGCTTTCTCTAACAAATATCTTCTGCACTTACCATTCAATATGTCAACAAAATATTCTACAAACACATAACACTCAGATGCCTGAATATCATGAAGATATATTAATATGCCTACTTATCCATGTATATCATTTTCTTATGGATAAAGAACAATCTACCAAAAAAAGAAAAGACCACTTTTTACAAATTCACATAGGTATAAACCCATTCATTGTGGGAAAGTAGAAAGTAGATCTAAAGTAAAAATAAACTAGAATTAGCCCACAAAAATGAAGAGCAAATAAGTAATGCAAGTATGTAATTTTCATTACCTCAAAGTTAAATTTAGGTTCAAAGTAGAGTTCCTTTGGAATACCTTATAAAATGAAGGGAAAACTAGACAACTAACTTGAATTTGGAATATATGCAGTATCAAAATCTTTGGGAATGTGAACCCAAATGCTCAAACATTTTATCTATTCATCACTAGCACTAAAAAAAACTCCTATACCTTGTTATATTATGATATTCCATCAGACTTGTGATGACCTTTAAGTTGGTCTTGATTCATTCAAAAAAAGGGAAATAGTAAAATACAATGGAAAAGATACTGCAAGAGAAATCAATGGACTAGAAATTAAAAAAAAAAAATGTTTCTAAATTGTACCTTTACTTCAGATTTCCGCATTGTCTTTATCATGAATTGATCATTGTAAGAAAGATAAAATACACTTCCACTCTTTCCTGGGGAGGAGAGTTCCTGCAGAGCATCATTTCCACAAATAGAAAGCATATAATTAGTTGCATCAATTTTAAAAAGTTCTTGAAGATGCCTGAACATTGTACAAAAAAGCTAAGTCACAAAATGTTGGTAATATCATAATATCTTGGGATAGCAACCAAAATATAAGAATTTTAGAGCTTGTAACATTCCCACTGAAATTGTAACAATCAATTTTCTCAAATATTCTTGAAGAACTGAATCATATTGGATTAAGAATTTAGGATATGTTTATACATAAAATGGTAGAGGAAATAATCTAGGTTCAAGAAATTAAATCAAGTAAGTTTGGAAAGATGCTCTTTGGATATTCAAAATTGCTTTGACATTATCAGGAATTGTGCATAAATTCACTCAGAAGGTGCTGTGTAGCATCCATGTACAGACTCGACACTATAAGAAAATAAATAGGTAAAACAATATTTTTAGACCATTATGGGATCGTGTAGTAGCATCAAAGCCATGATTTTAATCAAATCCAATGAAATTGAAAGCAATTGCAAATCTAGAAAGAGAATATTTCTAAGATACACAAGTAGATTTGTCAACATATAGATATAGTTTGCACAAAACCATATAGCTCGAAGTCCCTATGTGGGGTGCCATAGAAAATCCAAGTGAGTTCTCAGCCTTAACCACACTAGGCTTAAAAGCAACATTACTATATTTTTGAAGTATAGAATAGAAATACCATGGGGGGTGAATCAGTTATCCAAGGTCCAATGATGTCCAATTCAAACTTTCTAATAAAACAAGAGTGAATCAAAAGTGCTATCCTTCTTCTTTCTTATCATGCATGCAATTAAACATTCAACAATCATGAAAAGTAAACATGCATCACACCATAACACAAAGAATTTTGATGACCCAAAAACTCTCCAGGAATAAGAAGGTAAAACTGGGGTGGGGATGATACTCATAGAATAACTGTGCAATTGATTTCAACCACTTCTGATGATCTGCCCTGTTAAAGGCTACAACACACTGTTAAATGTGACCTTGTTAAAGGATTTCTACACCCTGTTAGGAGTGTGCCTTGTTAGAGGACTTAAGAACATTCAACTTGGAATGTCACCTTGTTAAAGGATTTACATAGAGCTGTTAGGCTCACCCAAGTCCATGGGATTTATAGTCATCTTCTCAAAAGAATCTTTCATCCCTCTCTAAGGATCTCCTATCCTCCTCCTAAGGATCTCTTATCCTTCTCCTAATGATCTCTTTATCCTTCTCCTAGGGATCTCTTTATTCTTTTATTGAGGCTTATCCACCTAGCTATTAAGCTAACCTAGCAATGTAGGATTTCAATATCTAATACAATGGTAAGAGAGTATTAGAAGGGTTTTGACCTGATAAAGATTGCAACCCTAGCTGTGCAGATTTTAGATCACTCTTCAATTCTTTTCTTTGCTTGTCTTTCCTCCCTTGCAGTGTAGACAACTTGTTCACCCTTCAAGATTTGTCTCCTTGAGTTCTTCCACTCATTATGCCAATGCATTCTATGGTCACTTGATCAACTCAGAGTCTTGATGCTCTATTCTTACTCCTCTTGGCTTCTTCACACGACCATACTTTATGACCAACTCCCTCTCATACATGTGCATTTGATCTCTGACCTGTAACTCCTTATAAAGAAGTTTTGTTCTTCATTTCCTGCTCAAATCTTAATTTGATCTTGAGAAAACAATATTGTTTTCCCTCCAAATTGTTTCTTTTAGAAACTTCATGATAAATCCATTAGCATTCACCTTGAATTGGTTTGCATGGTTTACATAAAATTTTGTGACATCTGCTCATCATCCTTATCATCCAACTAATTAAAAAAATTTGATGTAACAAACTTATTGCTGCTGATCTGGTGAATCTTTGACTTAACAAATAATGCAGCAACTCGGCATCATTAATTTACTGATGCTCAAATATTTCTATGTTACTCAGCTTCTATTGTTATTTTATTGGTGCTCAGCACCTATAGAATTTCTACTTTGCTCGGCACTTGAATATTACTCGGCACCTGTATCTTGCTCAGCACCTAAAGTCACTCGGCACTTGATCTTCACTCAGCACTTGAAGATCACTCGGCAAACACTAAAGTTGAACTTGCTTGGCTTCAACTGAGAATCTTCTCGGCTCTAAATAGCTTGAGAGTATGTCATCAATACACTATTTCATCAATGGCTTAGCTGATCCTTATACTTCATTATAACATCATAATTTCAACCTTTCTCTAGGTACTCTAGTTACATTTTACCAATTTCCACCTCCTTGTCAATCAACCAATTAATAGTATTTATATCACTTAAGCAATTGTCATTCCTGCAAGTAGTAAGTTTGACATCAATGAAAAAAAAATGATTGAAAACATTCTTTACTAGTTCCATTGCTCTTCATTCATGATCTTTTCAATCATTTACAACAATCTCCCTCTTTGGCATTGATGGCAAACAAAACTGATCAAATGATTAAGCTGATCAACTTAGTTACCATCAAAATTATATAAGTTTTCTATTTGGTATGTAACTCCCTCTTTTGCTTATAGAAACTAAATCCTTGTTGTTGCTTCTCCCACTTGATTGCTGCATCCTTACTACTGATATCATAAATCTCCATATCTTTACCTTTCATTGATTAGTTTCTCATAAATCTCCCTCTTTGACATAAATGCCAAAGATGTAGCATCTTCAACATGCTATATATAAGTTTAGCATCTTCATTTTTTCTCCCTCTATCACCATGCTTGTGACTGATCTAGAGTTTCTACTCCTGTTGTCATCCTCTAAATCATTCTTCTGATATTTCAATGATCTACTCTTATTGATGCAGGGCAGTTTCTCTATTTCTTTAGACTGCTTGAGTTAGGGGCATTACCCCCAACTTGCCTCTAAGATATTCATAAGCATCCTTGGGCAATGGTTTGGTGAAGATATCTGTAGTTTGTTCCTTTGTGTGAATGTTCTCCATCTTCACTTGTTTGTCTTCCACCAATTCTCTAACATAGTGATACTTGATTGCAATATGCTTGGTTTTTGCATGCATTACTAGATTTTTGGATATGTTTATAGCACTTGTATTATCACAATACAAAATCATAGGTTTGGTTACCTCTTCTTTCATTCCTTTCAATAGATTTTTAAGCCACACAATGTTTGTACAATTGACTGCTACTGCCACATATTCTGCTTCTGCAGTGGACTAAGATGTGCATGTTTATTTCTTGCTAGTCCAAGTAACTAGCCTTTTACCTAAGAATAATGCTCCTCCACTTGTGCTTTTCCTATCATCAATGTTGCCTCCCAATTCTGCATCTATATAAGCATTGAGCTCAAACTTCTTATTCTTTTTGTAATACAGGCCAAAATCATCAGTTCCTTTGAGATACCTCATTATCCTTTTTACTATCATGAGATGATTTTCTCTAGCATTAGCAAAGAATCTAGCCACTATTCCAACTGCTAATGCTATGTCTGGTGTGCTATGTACAACATATTGTAGTTTTCCAATCATGGATATGTACATTGTTTGATTGACTTCAACTGATTCATCATTTTTGGATAGCTTATGTCCTGTTGCCATTGGTGTGCTAATAGGTTTGGAGTTTTCCAATCCAAAATTCTTGAGTATCTCCTTGATGTATTTTGATTGTGTCACAAATATGCCATGTTTTAGTTGATGTACTTGCAATCCTACAAAGAACTTGATTTCTCCAAACATTGACATCTCAAACTCATATTTCATTTTCTTAGCAAAAATTTTGCAAAGTACTTCCTTTCCTCCAAAAACTATGTCATCCACAAATATTTTAGATACAAGAATATCCTTACCTTCTTTTGATTTGATGTACATGTTTCTATTGTCATCAGCTCTTTCAAATCCTATTTGCACTAGATACTTGTGAAGTCTCTCATACCAAGCTCTAGGGGCTTGCTTTAATCCATATAGAGCCCTGTGTAATTTGCATACCTTATTTTTGTTCTTTTCATTAACAAAACCTTCTGGTTGCTCTATGTAGACTTCTTCTTCAAGTATACCATTTAGACATGTGGACTTTACATCCATCTGATAGACTTTAAATCCTTTGAAGGCTGCATATGCCCGTAAGGTCCTTACTCCTTCCATTCTAGAAACTGGAGCAAAAGTTTCTCCATAGTCTAGTCCTTCTTCTTGTGCATACCCTTTATAGACTAGTCTTGCCTTGTTCCTTGTGATTTCACCATTCTCATCTAACTTGTTTCTAAAAACCCACTTGGTTCCAATTACATTCTTGTCAACTGGTCTTGAGACTAAGGTCCATGTCTTGTTCTTCTCAATTTGTTCTATTTCTTCTTTCATAGCATTGTACCAGTCATCATCTATTATGGCTTCAATTACTATTTTTGGTTCTATTTTGCTGAGCAGACATGGTTCACTTCTGAGTCTATTCCTTGTCATTGGTCCTGCCTCTTTATTTCCAATAATTTGATCTTCAGGATGATTTCTTCTTACATACTTTGCCAATACTGGTTCTTTCCTTGTTTGCATATTGTCTCTTTCAAAATCTAAATCTTCACGTATATTTTCTTGTTGGCTGTTCTCAGAATCTGAATGAAAATTCTCTGCATTCTATAGCTCAGCTTCTGAATGTGTCTGTTGCTCAGCATTCACTGTCTGTGATTCGACAGATACTGGATTTTGTTGCTGATTGTCATTCTGAGTTGCAACTTCACCATTATTAGGTATACCTTCATAAAAGTATACAAAGGTCTTGTGTGTCCTCAACACTTTGGATTTTTGCAAGCTAATCAAACTTCACATTTGTGCTTTCTACTACTTTGTTAGTGTTAACATTCAAGCACTTATAAGCTTTGCTTCTAGTAGAATAACCAAGAAATGTGTCTTCCTCACTCTTTGCATCAAACTTTCCATTTCTAGGCTACTTATATATATAGCATTTGCATCCAAATATTTTGAAATGTTTTACATTAGGAGAATGCCCATACCACAATTCAAAAGGTGTTGCATTTGTACCTTTCTTGACTTGAACTCTATTGAGTGTGTAGATTGTAGTACTTACAGCTTCTCTCCAGTACTTGAGTGCAACATTTTTCTCCATCATTAAGATCTTAGCATAGTCAATAACTAATCTATTCCTTCTTTCTATTATACCATTCTAAGGTGGAGTCCTAGGTGCTAATGTTTGTCTTTTGATTCCTCTTTCATTGCAGAATTCTTCAAATTCTCTTGATGTGAATTCACCTCCTCTATAAGATCTAAGACATTTTAGGCTCTTCCCAGTCTCTTTCTCTACTCTGGCCAAGTACCATTTGAACATTTGAAATGTATCAAATTTTAGTTTCAGGAACATGATTGTCATCATCCTTGAATAGTCATCTTCAAATAACATTATGTATCTATCACCTTTGTAGCTTTGTACTTCAATAGGACCACACAAGTCAGTATGAACTAGCTCTAATACTTCATTAGAAGTATAGGTCTTGCTTTTGAAAGTTGACTTGGTCATCTTTCCTAGTTGGCATTATTTTTACATGGTGTTATCAGGCTTTTTCAACTTTGGTAGACCTCTGACTTTCTTCATCTTGCTGATGCTTATCAAATTGTCAAAATTTACATGACATAGCCTCTTGTGCCATAACCATACATCATTAGTTTGAACAATGAGACAAGAGGCATCTTCCATGTCTAGGTAAAAAAAATTACTCATAGTTTGGTCACCTTTTCCTATTAGACTTCCTTGAGAATCATAGATCTTAGCAATTCCATTGCCAAATTCAACCTTGTATCCTATGTTGCCCAACTATGAGACATTTAACAAGTTATAATTTAGGCCTTCAACATAGTATGCATTATCACATGTTATCCTTTTAGTGAGCTTGATACTACCTTTCCCTTTGATCTGACATGGTGCATTGTTACCAAATCTAACACTATTTCCTTCATATTGAGTAAAGGTAATGAACTTACTTTTGTCTCTAGTCATGTGATGAGAGCATCCACTATCTATGATCCATCTATCATTCTTGTTCATGTAGGTTACCAGGGCAGTTGCTTCATCTTCATCTGATTCATCTTTCATAGCCACATAGACTTCTTCATCATCATTATCGTCAGAGTCTTCTTCAATAATGTGGCATCTTTTTCCTTTTCCTCTGTAGTCCTTGTTGTCCTCTTTCTTGTTCTTGGAGTTGCCTCCATCCTTGTAATTTTTCTTTTGTGTGCATCTGGATGCAATGTGACCAACTTTATTATAATTAAAACAAATGATTGGTAGCTTACCTTTGAATTTTCCTCTTCCTTTGTGAAATCTTCTTGCTAGTAATGCCTCCAAGTGGTTCACATCATCTTCATCAGTGCTGCTGTCACTGGATACATACTTTCCTTTTCCATTCTTTATCTTTGTTTGCACCTCCTTATTGTCTTTTATTTTCATCTTAGCTTTAAATGCAAATTCAAAGTTTTTTGGCTTGTAGTTGTCAAAGTTGGATAGCTCAAAGGCAGTGAGTCTTCCAATTATTCCTTCAAATGACAATGCATTCCTCGGTACACACCTTAACTCTTGGATGGCTGATACTCTTATAGCATAGATAGGAAGCAAAGTTCTCAAGTATTTGCTACATACTATTTCTTCTGCTAACTATCCTCCTAGGCTTCTTATGGCACTTACTACTTCCTTCATCCTTGCACCACATTGAGTGGCATTTTCTCCTTCTTCCATCTTCATGTCATCAAATTTTCCTCTTAGGCTCTCTCTTTTCACTCTGTTGAAATTCTCATCTCCTCCATAGATTCTTGAAAATGTTTCCCACATCTGATGTGCAGTATCACATCCTTTGATGTCATCATACTCGACATAGCTTAGTGCTGAAGCAATATCTAACATCACTTGATTGTGCTCCTTCTTCTTTCTCATGTCATCTACAATGAGAGGTCCTACAGGGTCTACATGATCAACTGTGATTGAGGTTTGTGCATAGTCACCTATTGATCCAAGGTCTAGCTTCATCAGACTTTGCCATGCAACAAAGTTGTCTTTGTTTAGCTTGGGAACTTCTCTCTTGGACATCTTGATCTTCCTGCTGCTAGTACCTTGAAACAAATCAGCAGTGCGCTTTGATACCAATTGTTGGATTCTTTAGAATAACTAAGAAGGGGGGTCAATCAGTTATCCAGGGTCCAATGATGTCCAATTCAGACTTTCTAATAAAATAAGAGTGAATTAGAAGTGCTATCCTTCTTCTTTCTTATCATGCATGCAATTAAACATTCAACAATCATGAAAAGTAAACATGCATCACACCATAACACAAATAATTTTGATGATCCAGAAACCCTCCAAGAATAAGAAGGGAAAACTGGGGTGGGGATGATTCCCACAGAATAACTATGCAATTGATTTCAACCACTTCTAATGGTCTTCCTTGTTAAAGGCTACAACACACTGTTAAATGTGACCTTGTTAAAGGATTTCTACACCTTGTTAGGAGTGTGCCTTGTTAGAGGAATTAAGAACATTAACTTGGAATGCCACACTATTAAAGGATCTCTTATCCTTCTCCTAAGGATCTCTTTATCCTTCTCCTAGGGATCTTTTTATCCTTCTCCTGGGGATCTCATAATCCTTTTCCTGAGGCTTATCCACCTAGCTATTAAGCTAACCTAGCAATGTAGGATTTCAATATCTAATACAATGGTAAGAGAGTATTAGAAGGGTTTTGACCTGATAAAGATTGCAACCCTAACTATGTAGATTTCATATCACTCTTCAGTTTTTTTCTTTACTTGGCTTTCCTCCCTTGCAGTGCAAAGAGCATGTTCACCCTTCAAGATCTATCTCCTTGAGTTCTTCCACTTGTTATGCCAATGCATTCTATGGTCACTTGATCAACTCAGATTCTTGATGCTCTATTCTTACTCCTCTTGGCTTCTTTGCATGACCATACTTTATGACCAACTCCCTCTCATACATGCGCATTTGAACTCTGACCTGTAACTCCTTATAAAGAAGTTATGTTCTTCATTTCCCACTCAAATATTAATTTGATCTTGAGAAAATGATATTGTTTTCCCTCCAAATTGTTTCTTCTAGAAACTTCATGATAAATCCATTAGCATTTTCCTTGAATTGGTTTGCATGGTTTACATAAAATTCTGTGACATCTACTCATCATCCTTATCATCCAACTAATTCACAAAATTTGATGTAAAAAATTGATTGCTATTGATCTAACAAATCTTTGACTTAACAAATAATGCAGCAACTCGGCATCATTGATTTACTGATGCTCAACTCCTTCTGTGTTACTCGGCTTCCATTGTTATTTTACTGGTGCTTGGCACCTATAGCATTTCTACTTTCCTTGGCACTTGAAGACTCAACACTTGAATATTACTTGGCACTTGTATCTTGCTCCACACTTGAAGTCACTCAGCACTTGATCTTCACTCAACACTTGAAGGCTGCTTAGCACCTAAAGATCACTTAGCACACACTAAAGTTGAACTTGCTTGGCTTCAATTGAGAATATGCTTAGCTCTAACTAGCTTGAGAGTATGTCATCAATACACTATTTCATCAATGGCTTAGCTGATCCTTATACTTCATTATAACATCATAACTTCAACCTTTCTCTAGGTACTCTAGTTAATTTTATCAATTGCCACCTCCTTAAAAATCAACCAATTAATAGTATTTATATCACTTAAGCAATTGTCATTCCTGCAAGTAGCAAGTTTAACATAAATGACAAAACAATGATTGAAAACATTCTTTACCAGTTCCATTACTCTTCATTCATGATCTTTTCAATCATTTCCAAAAAAATCTCTACCAATCAAAATTATCTACATTTTAGAAAGTTTTGGAGTTTAAATAACTTCAACTGATTGAAAAATGACAATGGAGGAAGACAACTGATATTGCTAGTTGATACAACTTTGTAGCTAGACCTGTAAGTCATCAAGTCAATATTTTTGGTTGCAAAGATACCAAATCTATGTCATAATTTATGTCTCCTAAATTTTGAACGGAACTAAATGTACATGTTAATAAGTGATTTTTCCATAACAATCATAACAAAAATTTAGCTTTTGCTTTGGAGTATTTATTGCAAATATTATCAATGCATCTTATAAGTGGAAAGTTAACATATTTAAGAAATTCCTAAAGGAAACGGATCATTCCAGCTAGCTAGAAAGTAGGTTGTTGTGATACATCTATTGCACATAGATTACTAAGACAAATGTAATAAACTAATGGTTAAAGCACTAAAAAAAGAATACAAAATTCAATGCAAAGAGCTAGATGCGAGAAAAACCTAAAAACCATTGGATAGTAGTCCTTCCATTTGAAGTCAACAGAATGATGAGGGATGCTGAACCCTCAGGTGGAAATCACATCCATACACTTCCTTTGAGATCAAAATCAGTAGGGACGATCTCTTGTTTGTGTATGGGAGTGATCTTTCCCACAACATACCTACAATCATAATACATAATGATTAGATGACATACATAGTGTTTTCTCACAAGAATATTTTTTCTCTCAAATTTGTGTGTACTAGAGGAGGCACAGTGGCAACAGATAGAAGCAAATGATGCATTCTTTATGGCATTTAGAAATTACTAATAATGTGAACTGAATCTACCCTTCATAAAATAACCCCAAAGGGATAGATACAAATAGATAAGATTTTAGAAATAAAAGAATTTGGGTTAAGTTCTTATTTGAAATTTTGAAGAAGAGAAATTTACTAAGTTGAAGCAATGAGACATTCCCATCTCAAATTGCAAGGATAAAATTTAAAACAAAGGCATTGGTTCCCATAGATAATGCTAGTAGACAATCTTCCCGTTGGAACATTCAAAATTATACCACAACTCATAAAGCAATTAAAGAAAGCCTCAAAGATGTTACTTTGCAAGAATTTGACAAACTTTGTAATTGATAATGGTTACAATATTATTTCCTTTTTTGTTAAATGAGAAATCAAGAGATATCACAAACCACAAAGCAATTATAAGAAAACCTTAAAGCCAAGGATTTAAGTTAATCGTGTGGAGTTCTTGCAACATTACAAGTATTTGGTAAAATTTTCAATTCATAATGGTTACACTTACTATTTCCTTTAGCTTGAAAGAGTGGCAGGGTGATTATCATTTTGGTATTAGAAACCTAAATAGTATATTTTAGTACAGTCTTCTTCAATAAGAAGAAATTGACTAAAGATAAATACACATTTTAAAATCATAATATTTTCATCATTCAAATATTACACATATACATTTTTCATTCTCTTATTAGTCTGACTCTAAATTTCTTGTTAGCAAAATCAATAAACATTACAAGGCATATCCAGATAAATGTAAAATATTAAGCAAGTCGCTAGTCATATGCATGAATATGAAAATAACATTATTATTGTAGAAAGAAATATAGAAGGAATAGAAGGGAAAAAAGAGAGCAATAGGAAACAATGAAGAAAAGAATACACAACTGTGTAGTGTATTGCACGGGCAAGTTTGTCTCTATTTCACTGTTGTTTTCCTGCTTTTAAGTAAACAAGCAAGGGCTCATAAATTCTGGAATTTTTTTCTAGTCATTAATAATGACTACAATAATAGGTTTTCTATTTTTTTTTTTGTTCATCCATGATGCTTTATTTTTCCTCATGGTTTTATTGAGGGAAATCTAAATTATAAGACTACTTAGTTGAGTCAAAACATAGCTTGACTGAAATTACATGTTTACTTACATATTTATAAGTAATAGAATAAAATCTTCAATTCTAAAATGTATCCTGATGACTCCACTATCATGCAATCATATAGATTATCTGATTTTTGGCATAAATTTCTTAAATATTTACATCCAGAGTTCAATTTTTGAGTAAATTAAAGACCCAAAAATGGGTCAATAGTTGTGTAGCTGTAGTTCAATATTTCTATGGAAATGAACCAATTAAAAGTTATAGACTATCATAAAAATTTACATATCTCTATTTTGGATAACATTTGGCAATGTCAAGGGAATTAAAATCATAAATTAAGAAGAATTTATCTCCTTCCTTTTGCAATCATTTGCTGGTACAAGAAAAGAAAAATTGTAACTAAGTTTGTAGAGGGTTAAGTGGACAAGGAAAACAATGATTTTGTTTATAGCAGTGCAATATAGCACATATATGCATGCAGGAAGAAGTGCAGAGTTAGCACAATCATAAGGGCATAAGAAAAGTCCATACAACCCTATACTAACCAAGGATATTATCATTCAAAATAAATACCTTTTGGCTAGCAAGCTTAAACCACAATTAAGATATTTGTAGAAACTGTAATCTACAACTCAACACTCAAAATAGCCAAGAGCTATTGGGCTAGTATTACTAGATGCTAAAGATAAGCATGTTCTATCCATAAGTAAGAAACTAAATTAGAACTCCATATCTAATCTGAACATCAAAAAGATGAAAATATTAAGACTAACTGAGTCATGAATCTTATTTGAATATGAACTCCTTGAAAAGAATAATGTTAGAGTACTACCAACTGACAAGGATGGAAGCAATGTTTGTGTGTCCTCAAGTTGTTTGATACTTGTAACAAGTAGATTCAAACTGAGACCTACATGTGCTATGAAAGTTACAAATTTGGGTAGAGTGGTGAATCAAAATTGCATGTACAATGTAATTGTTAAATGAATCCTTGGCTAAGGTGGTACCTTGCCTAGTAAGCATCTAGAGTGGTGAATCAAAATTGCATGTACAATGTAATTGTTAAATGAATCCTTGGCTAAGGTGGTACCTTGCCTAGTAAGCATCTACCCACTTAGAAAACCTGGCTACAACTCTAAATTACTGAGGTCATACTAGGTAGTGGTTTATCTCAAATCTGATTGACTAGAGTACTATAGGCCCTAAACACCAAAGCTCAGATGGTGAAAGATCCATCAGATGTTATAACCTTGAGTAGGATAGGGAAATTTTCCATTTGGTGGATGTTTTGGGAACAATATGATTCATGGTTGGAGGTAAAACACCTTGATGATGCTCCTCCTCTCTAGTAGATAGGTAAACATACTCAGAAACACCTCAACATGATTCAAAATTGATCAAATTTCTATCTTTACTTTAGTACTTGCATTGCTTACAACTTTCTATAGTGATAGAGATGAAAGTATGATTCTATTAATAATTTATTTGAGTTACTTGTTGTAATTAGGAAATGATGATTATTATAAGTTGATCAACTCATGCTCTTACTTTCTTTTCAATTTTTTTTTGTTATTGCTATTTGTGTAGATTCAATTCTCAACAAGCAATGTTGAGTTTGAATTATTGCAAAGTACATGCATGTTACATATGGTATCAGAGAAACTGGGTTCAACATTGAACCTAGGGCTCTTTTTTAGATAACTTAATGAATCCAAGATGTTGATACCTACCACCAAGTGGAAGAGAGTTTGAGAATTAGTCTGAATCTAACTTTGGCTAGTTAGGCTCAAACATGACTACTCATGTTGTTCACCTATCCCTAAAAGAAAACTATGGCTATGACTATAGCATGTCTTCACAAGGAAAGGCATGCCTGGACAACTTTTAATAAGGAAAAAGTCAAAGCGGCAATAATAGCTAAGATAAAACTAAAGCCACAAGTTAAACCAAAACATCTTCTTGAGGAAACACCTAAAACAAAAGGGGCAAACACACACAGGAAGCAATGCTATATAATAAACCTTTAAATTACTCTGTAACTAATGGATAGGATAAGCTCATCAAAAAATGATGTAACAAGCTCATGAAGAAGTCTTGATGTGTTAGCAGATGCTAATGAATGTCATGTAACAATTTTTTAATTCAGTTAAGTGACACAATTATGTTATGCAGAGTTATATATGTTATTTAATTCTTGCATAAAACAATTGTTAAAATAGCATTTTAAACCAATGTTGATATTTATCATAGGACACCAAAATTGATTAAGGCACATACATAAGATAATATTGAAAGATCTAGGCATTTAGACAATCCAATAAAAAAACTAGACCAGTTACGTGTCATGATGCAAGAGACTCATGATAGACTCAGAACACTAGAGCATCAAGTTCTCAAACAGAAAGGCACTAGGGAGGAAATGCAAAAATCCCCATAAAGAGAAGACTTTAGTAGATAGAATACTACCACCCATAGTTTACATCAAGGGGTACAATCAGATACCCAGACTTCTACCCAAACTCAATCTGTTAGGGGTAAGTAGGTTGTGTGTGATATAACCCATGACATGAATAAAGTCATCCCTCCAATGTTTGAAGGATTGGTGTTTAGGGACATTGTTGAATGTTGACTAATGAAATGGAAAGTTACTTTGAACTTAAAGATTATATAGAGAGTTTCAAGGCAATGTAGGGCACTTACCAATTGACTAGGAAGGTAGTCACGTGATGGGAAAAAACTAACAGTGAGGTAGAATTAAGGCTTAAATCTACTAAAATTACATGGGACTAGTTTATAAAACACTTTAGACAAAGGTGGTGACCAAAATTGTTCTTTGCTGAGAAGGCCTTAGAATTTAAGAACTGTAGACGGGGAACATAATGTGCATGAATATTGGGGAAAGTCTACCCAGTTATTAAAGTACATGCCTCTGTACCAAAAAGATGAATTTTATCATGAATTTGAGTAATCATATTAGTGGGATAGTGGATGTCCTTGGCCCTATCATTGTGAACAAAGTATATGAGATAGCTATCAGGCAAGAACACAAACTTAGGAGTGATGGAAACTTCAAGGAAAGGAGTAAAAAGAGGGCTAACTCACACATGTCAACCTTTCAAAAAGAAAGGTGAAAAACAAGATTACACTAAGTGAAAAGAAAACCAAGTCGCAAATACATTGAGTTGAAAGCATGCATCTTCTATGGTATTTGTATACATACATTTTAGAACTTGGGGTCTCCAATAGCTAGGAGAGGAAGAATACTATTGGCAAGTGAGGGAAACCATTCAGTCCAACCCTTAAGACCCATCTACTCCAGTAAATGTCCCATACCCATGCATGTAACCACCCATAAACTCTCCCTCATAAGTTGCACCTGATGGCAATGAAAGCTTACCTTTACCTATTTTTTGACCTTTGCACCACTAACCTTCATACATGCAACCATTGGCCCACAAGTATTTTCCCCTCCCTTCAAGTAAACCATAGTTCTAAGCTCCCATGTACACATCTCCATTGGGCATTGCTTGTTTGCAGCTCCCGTGCACGTTAAACAAAATAATGTTCAAAATAGGCCGAAACCCTTTTTTGCTTAAACATGTTTAGCCTGTGTTGGTTGAAATTTTGACCAACATGGGCATGGATTTAAAAAAAAAGACATTTTTCCTTTCCTATTCCGACCAATTTGACCCCATTTTAATAGATGGTAAAAAATTTTGGTCTAAAATTAGGGTCAAATGTACTAGTGTGTGTCTACACACACACATGTACGATGTATTATCTTTTTAAAATATAGATTGCAAAAAGATGACAATAGTAATATAAAACTATCAGTAATAATCATGAAGAAAATAATGTCTCATCTGATGATTGAGAATTGAAATCACATACTTGTAGGACCTACATTAGTACCCTCATCAGGTGGAACAACTGAGTGTGGTCTCAAAAATTCTTGTAAAAAAAATACATATTGTGGTTCATGATCCATAAATTAGTATAAAACACAAAGCTTTATTGAACTATTGTCCTAGCAAAAGACTCATTGTTGCTTACTTCTAGGAAATGTGTTGTACAACACAATTCATTTTTTTTCACTTGTTTCTGTTTTGTTAGATTTGGATCCATCACAAGCCCAATAATCTATAGATTTGGTCATGAGAGTCTTTTTACACATGGTTATCAGGTTAATGCTATATGCAATGTCATCATCACATAATACTATGGCTACCATATCAACTAGTAATTTCTCTTGTGTAATATATTCTTTTCCCTTTCCCTAAGAATCAAATTGTGACAAAAAAATCAGTAAAATAATCAAAACAAGTCCAAAACCTTAATGAAAGTAACATAATAATATGACATTTTTTAAAATTACAATTGCATAAATTTTTATACAAAAGGTTTACCTATGCTGGAGAAGGGGTGGGAGCAACATCCCTACCTCTGTTATCTGATGAATCAGCCATGTCACCCTATGACAAAGAATATATATATGTATGTATGCAACATAGTGAAAGGAATAGTTAACTTAGCAAAAAAAAATATTATTAAAATGGTATATTGTATGTTGGAATTCTAATTGGAAGTAATTAGTTTAAATATTACATATATAGTACTTACAAGTCCCATGATAATAACTTTATTTGTATCTATGTGATTCAAATTGTAATCTATCAGAAACTCTTCTCCTGAACTTATTGATTTTGTCGCACATACAAAAACATGATTTCCCTCACATGCCTTGAAAATGCAATTGGATTGTTTATAAGTTGACCCCAAACATATACTATTTATAAAACGTATACTATTCCCTATTTCTTTTGGCCTTCCATCAATGTACACAAAAAGTCATTTACTTTGATCATTTTCTTTCCATTGTAGATAATTTGCTAATAGTGCATATCTATGCATACTTTTTTTACATTGAACTATCTACATCTAGTTATTGTAATTGTAACAAGGTCCTACATACTCCATCAATTCAAAAACTTTTTTATAACTAAACTTTATGCCATCCATGGAAAAT
This sequence comes from Cupressus sempervirens, assembly GCA_028749045.1. Classification (NCBI taxonomy): domain Eukaryota; kingdom Viridiplantae; phylum Streptophyta; class Pinopsida; order Cupressales; family Cupressaceae; genus Cupressus; species Cupressus sempervirens. The sequence continues at coordinate 483,992,499 of CM053787.1, read as the reverse complement.
AGGCCCAAACCATGTAATGATGATGGAGCTATGTGATATATCCTCTTGTTAACACAAAAACTAGTGTTAATTGGAGGTAATTCCTTGGACACACATTCTTTCTCAAGATGTGTGTACCTCAAGGGAACCTTGATGTCACCCTTTGTCTCATCATCATTAGAACATGACCCCCCTTGAGCAAGAAAAAATTTCATGCATTTATTGAATTTTATTCTAATCTTTTGACCTTTAGTTTGTCTCTATTTCATAGACCTACTACATGTCTCACTATCCTCTTCTATTCCCGCATTTCCCTCACTCAAGGAAGAAAAATTTGATAGATACCTATTTGGCAGTACCTATAGACCATCAAATGAGAGATATAGTTGAAGGAGTGAAATATTTTGCTATAAAATGAGGCTAATATTGCTGAAGTTTTCCTAAAGCCAATGTTGAAGGTAAGGAGAAAGAAAGGATGTAATAAACTTATACCTCTCGATCCATATCACTTTGTATGATCCTTATTAAAAGGGGCATAGTTTCCTGCATATGTACAACATTTGTCTTAAGTTAGTTACAAATTATGTGATACTTATGATACAAATTAAATAGAACATACCATGAATAGTATTCATAAATTGCAAAAAAACATAACATTGTAAATTTTTTATTTGGTTACCTCTACAAAGAAAACGTATTATAAGTAATCAACACCAAGAATTGAGCATCATAACAAATATTTTAACCTAATCCTAGCACCTAACACATTTCCATTGATCATGTCATTGATCATCTTCTTCATCCATCTCATCATCATTATCACCATCATCATCCAACTTATCGAAATGACCATCATCAACATCACGATCATCACTATGACCATCACCGTCATCGTCATCATCACCAAAACCATCACCACCATCATCATCTTCACCAACATCATTATCATGATCATCATTATTATTATTATTATTAAAGCCATCATCATCACTACGTTATCTTCCACTTCTTTGGTATCTTCTTCTTCAATCACATTATACTTTACCGGTCTTCTCCTTTTGGATTGTATCTAACAACAAATGACCAACTTAGTTTATGTGGAATGCTAAAGTAAAACACTTGCTCACATTGGCTTGGGAGAACATAGGGCTCATTTCCAATTGGCTCAAATGACCTTGTATTAATCAGTGTAAATCTATTATCATGTTTAATAATAGTTCTATTAGGATCATTTTGATTCAGTTGTATCTTGTACCATTTGATACCAAAAAGAACTAGTTTGAAGGAATTAAAGTTGCACTCAATTATATCATCCAAAATGCTATAATGTCTATTTTCAGATTGTTGAGGATGTATGTCATTTCTAGACAAAATATTGGTAACCTTGAAGATTGTAGTCATCCTAGAATCACAAGTTCTCTTAGTCTTGTCCACCTTTTAATGCAAAATTTATGGCTATTATAGTACATAGCTCTGTGGTGCATGACCTGTTATCTTTCAAACATGTCAATATTATGTATCCATCCGTGAGTTGATATTAAAGAAATAGGTCAAGATAAATTAACTTATACATACCTTTCCACCTCTTAAACCCCTTGCTAGATCAATTACTATTGGCATAACATTGGGATCTCCATTATGATGAGCTTCTTTAACCAATGAAGCAACACCTTCCCATATTAATGAGTGACCATTTTTTTGAGATCATTCAATCCATACCATCATCTAGTTAAGATTTTTTGCAATATACAAATAAAGTGCATCCCACTCATGAGCAACTATATAAAATAAATAGACCAGTTAGAAACAACTTACATTGATTATGGATAAGAATTAATTAACTACAATAACATCTTATAATTACGTCTCACTTCCCTCAATCTACCTTTCTCCATCAAGTACTCTTATTTTAATCTATTAATGGATTTGGGATCCCAAATGTGATCTACATGGATCTTTGATGCAAACTTGGGAAGATATTTACTAATGTACACCATGGTATGGTAGACCACATATCCCTTGACCACGAAACCCTTAGGATGTTCTTTTTGTCAAACCAAGCCCTTCAAAAATTTCAAGTGTCTCTCAACCATCCACATTGACCTAATTGGTATAGGTCCACACAATTCAATCTCCTCAAATGATATATGAGGTAGTGTTCTTGTGCATTCAAAAAATTTGAAGGTAGACACTTTTGCATCTCACACAAAAGCTAAGGAATTTATCTCTTCCATTTCTTTATGTATTTTTTATCAATTTCTTTACATTCAGACCACCTAGAATATATTCATCACACAATAATATATTAACAAGGCTAATAACACTTCTAACCTCATGTATTTCCCAAGATCATATATTTAACGTGTTTGACACTTATATTGTTGAAGTTCTGTGGGAGAGATAGAGGTAGAATGCACTATAGTAATAATAAAATGATATTTTTAATACATTATAAAATAAAATAATCAAAAGCACATGGTGTTTTACAAATTTATTGTAAATAGAGAAGAAGATGACTTATCTTGACGAAGGCATGCCAATCATGCATTTTCAACCCTGACCCAAAATCACCTTTCTTTGATATGAGATTGCTTACATTTGCAGAAAATCCTATGGGAAATTTAGTTTTTATTTTTATGGTTTCACATATGGCATTAGTTTTTTGCTACATTAATAACCAAGGAATGACATTCATATTAATCCAGTTTACATTGCTATTTGATTCAAGAAAAAAATTCAATGCATGATTGGATTCATCAATGTCATTGCAAATTTTGACCAATTTTTCTTTGTCACACCTTCCATCCAATATTCTCCATAGTGTCCCTATCACATTCTTTTCAATATACATAGCATAAAAAAATAAAGCACAATTGGAAGGTTCTAATAGTAAGACAACCTACTAAATTGTCTAGGATAGCTTTTAAGTCATTTTGGAAGTTTCTCATCAATGCCTTGATGACCTTCACAAACATCAATTATACCATTAATAGAGAAAAGAAAATATCAAAATTTAAAATTTCATATGACAATCTACATCAAATGGAATGCCATTACTTTGAGGATTCATTCTATTGTATTCCAACTTTCACATGTGAGGTGTCATTCTTCATGGATTTGATGTTGTCTCTTCTTTTCCATTGAAAATATATTTTTTAACAATTTAATACTTATGATTTTTGTGGAGAAAGTATCTATGCTTGTTGAACACCTACTTTACTAATCTTTTTGAATGATGAGATTTCATCTTTGGATGACAAATTGGACATGTAGATTTTTCCTTTGTTTGAAGACCTACAAGATCATGTATAATTGGATGACATGTGAACTATACAATTCAAATTTATAATTATCACATGCAACTTACACATACAATGAAAATGTGTTAGCACTATTACATACTAAAAATATGCATTAATAGTTTTACATACCACAAAAATGTGTTAGTCTGGGGGCATCATGTATTGTCTATACAAGCATTACATAAAATTGAAACTTCCTTTCACCACTTGGTCTATAGATGTTGTACATAATGACCCCATTCTATAACTCCAGCAACTCATCAACAAGGGCTCAATATATACATACATATCTTTCACTTGGTACTTACTTACTTAGATAAACATAAAAAAAACATAATTATTACAACCATTTTAATACTATGTTTATATATTAATTTAGATGACTATAAAATGGAAAAATACCTAGTACAATCATTTCCAACATTATGTGTTCCCTCTTATAGACATCCAAGGAGGAATGTTATTGTTAATAAAGAAAATAGGTAAGAGTGAGTACACAAATCTCATCTCTTCAAATGGATTGACACTATTTGCTACCAATAAAAGCTTTAGATTATGAGGTTCTTCTTTAAATATTGGTAAGTTATCTTCTATTTCCTTAAATTTAGAACCATTCATAAGCATTCATATAATTCCATTTTAACTTCTATTGTGTGCATGAAAATCCATAAATTGTGCCAAGCTAGTATACCTGAGTAATCATTGCAGATGTGAAATAATGAGAATGTACCGAAGAACCTTGTGAGAAACCTTTTTGGTTATTTGATCTGATCAATATCTACTAATGTGACAGTCAGGGAATTCTATTGTAAATTCATGTTGTTTATGATATATAATATGATCATTGGTACATGCATGCATTATTTGATACTCCATTCCAATATCTTTCATAATGGTCGATAATTCTTAGTAAGAGTGAGGTAGAATGTTTGATGGTGGTAACAAACACTCACTTATCAACCTACAAGAAAAATTGTAAATATAAGGAACATTAATGGTACACTAACATAGAAGATGACAAAAATGACACTATACCTCAGCATACGTGAGATTGCTACATTGAATATACCATTCATAACCTTGAAGTTTACCAACAACGATACAATGGAGAGAATTTTTTTTTGGGAGCCTTGGTACAAGGGCTTGTATGCCTTTTCAATTATAGGTATATCAAGGTTCTCTTAATAATTACCATTAGATGTATGACTATTATTGTATTCATCATCTTCATCAGTTGCACCAATAATATCTTCTTTGATCCTATTCTGTGGCACATTATCAGTTGCACCAATACCAACATATTCAATTGTGTACTCTACATTAGGATCATCTTCTTCCATTGGAGCATTACCTTTTGATTCAATATTTCACACCACCATGTTCCACCAATTTGAAATCCACATTCACCAAAGGGAAAAAATCATTTCCCCCTTCAATGTGATCATGTTACTTACAATGTCTCTAAGCTATTGTGATTAGAATTATTCAATTCTTTAAGCCCTTGCATTTTTTGCAAGGATAATAACATTTTCCATCACTGTTTCTTTTGAACTGAGACCACAATCTAGCAATTGCCACCTTATTTTGTTATGGGTTCATATTGGTAGGCGTAGACTTTATTCACAAGAAAATATTTGGGCTATAAAATTATATCAAATATAAACATACAAGCATTAGTAGTATCTTGTGTATAATCAATAATAATAAAATAATAAAATATTACTATCTCTTCTGTAAAGATGGCATCTAAAAAAATCAAATGAATTATACAATATAAATATTGGCATTAATTTTGAATAATATTATATATTGGCATTGATTTTGAATAATAATTATTTGTTTGTGTATGTTTCCACTCAAAATATGTTGTTATATGTTCAAATGCGAGTAAAGGTATGGATGGTTTTGGCAAGATCAAGTTAGGATCAAGAAACATTGGGGGTTGGAGGTGGGGGGCATGAATAAGTGTTGTACCACTTTAAAATGAATCATTTTTTTTTATAACTTAACCATAAATATCCACATAAAATTGTATCAAAAAAATGATAGAGAAATAAAGAACTCATAACACAATGACTTATTTTTGAGGAAACCCTAGCTAAGTGAAAACCTAGTGCAGGGACACAAGGTCCTGAACAAGGTGGTCAAACCTTAATTTTAGATAGATTAGGGGTTAATAAGTGTCCAAGTTGATACAAGGAAATAAGTAAATCTCAAGCATCCCTAAAATGCATTTAGGAAAATTCCATGCATATTGTAATAAGGCCTATAGGCAAGTTATAAGTTAGTCAATGTTGGTCAATGCTATGAGTTGACCAAAAAAAATGATTTTATATTTTTTAGAGTTCTTTCATGATTTATCAATTTTTGGTAGGCATTGGAAGACATTTGGTTAAAAATATGGAAAAGTTGCAAAGTTTGACAAAAAGTTGTCATGCAACAAATATTGTTGTTTAGTAACTTATTTTGCAAATTTGGAAGGTCAATAGTTAGAGTTTTTTTTGATTGAACAAGTAGGAATAAATATTTAAGGTCAAGAGATATAGCCTATAAATTAATGTTCTTCAACCTAGGAAAGAATGAATGTTCTTCAACCTAGGAAAGGGTTGGAGTTGATATGTATAGATTTGAATCAATAAGAAAGCAATTTTGGTGGGAAAATATGTGTAGACAACAAGTACAATTTTAAGATCTCAATGTAATTTTATAGTAGATACATGCTTCTATTATTAAAAGTTGTGTTTTTTCTTAAGGTGCTAATTAGTTTGAGGCGTGTAGGTTAAGCTTGAAGTACTTTTGATTTATTTTGTGTTTGCAGGTTACCCTAATCTGTGCTTAGGGTTTTAATTGAAATGGAGTCTCCTTCCTAATTCCCATGGTGGAAAACCCTAATTTTTGTTGTGTAGAAGGGGTATAGGATGGAGATGAATGTTTTATTTTTTATTTTCAGAATACCCACCTGCTTGAAGTACCTAGTTTGAGGGAAAGTAAGTAGAGATAGTGCAAGAGATGAAGCCACCTAAGACATTTTAAGATACCAACTTGTGAAGACTTATAGTTCCCTATAGTCAAAATTATTATGAAAGGATGATTTGAAAAACCCATTAGTTACAATGATAAATTTCTTATATAACAATCAAAAATTAAAACATTAAAATTGGAACCCCTATAGTGTAAAAGTGGGCTCATCTTTTGCAAAATGTCCAAAGTAGAATTCAAAACAAAAAAAAGACTTTAAATTAAAGTAATATGGTTGTGTAATACATAGAAATAGCTTACCAATGCCTAAAAATATGCAAAAATATAATGCCATATATGCAAGATATGGCTCCAAAAAATAAACAGTTCCATTATGCACAAAAAAATCACACTACATAATTCAGGTGGCTAGAGATCTGCACTATGGTGACCAATATGAGAAGATAGCATTAATCATGTGTGTATGGAAACAACCAAGAGTGGTTAGGGGCTTCAACCAACCTATGTAAAAAATATCACCTACCAATAAAATCTCAAACTAATGTCAAGATAGCACAATAATTACACTTGCCAATGGAATATGTTAATTAAAATGCTAATTGTAGGGATCTAACATTGTGAATGTAAAGTTTAAAACCTATAAAAATCCATTTAGGTTTATAAATTTTGTTGAGTTAACTCTCTAAATCCTCACTAATATGTCTAAATGTATTGTCTAGCTTATTGCATCTTTCCTTGATCTCTTGTAAATGTTGTCTTGCTTGGGAAATAAATAGTTTGACCTTCTCAACTTTTTGTGACCACCTATACACATATCTTGTGTCATTTTAACATCTTAGACAATGTAATGAAAAAAATCACGATCTTTATGCCTTGAGTCCACAATATATCTCTCATGTGGACCACTATAAACTTGAGTACAAACATGGGAAGACTCAACCATGTTATTGAGTACATGTGAAATGGATGCTACCTCATGATCAAAACCATTTTTACAAACATTAGAATAATTGTGATATCTTGGTTACATGTTTTCAATATCTATAATGGGAAAGGCAATGATTGTAATTTGATCCATTTTGCGATCAACATGAAGTCTCAATGGTGTACTATGTGCTTCCTCTTGATTGAAGGTTTTTTCTTCTTCTTTAGGGATACCACATGATGATTTTGATGAGTTGTAGTTCACAATTTACAAACAAGCAACCCCTTTTCCTTTCCTTATTCTTGCACAATCAACTCTTCACTTCCCCCAATGATTCATTACTATATTTAGATTTTTGTTTAATTTTTACATTTGATTCGATACTCAAAAATTGTGCAAATGAAAACATGTCTTGTATCTTATGAGGAAGGGAGTAATAATTATCATAACTAGCCATAATTTCTTTATTTTTTGGGAAGGCTATGAGGATTATCTATTTTTTAGATGGAGATGAAGCATTAGTTTGACTAATTTTTAGTTAAAGAGAATCTTCAACATGCAAAACTTTACAAATGATATTGTGTTGTGGCTATTCAAAAAAATTCTATGCTTTTTTATTGCTAAACAATCTTTCCATGGTAAAACACTTTTGGCATGTGGGAGTGGGGTGAAGTGTTCAGGTGGGTTATACAATGGATGGTGAGTGGGAGTGCATGTGGGAGTGAGGTGAAGTGTTTAGGTGGGAATTTGAATAAGACTTCCTCTATACTAGGTGAGCGATCTGCATTAGCTAGAGATTCCCCTGTTGAATCTAGGGATGTTGATGATGGAAGGATTTTGGAGGACTCGGGAGGGGGGGCCAAGCATATTAAAAATTGGTCCAGCTTATTTGGGGTATGCCCTATTGGCAAGTCTGCTTTTCCATTGGTTAGGGATATATCTATGAGGGATAAAGGTATGTACTCAATCGAAATCCTTGATCAAATTATTGATAAATACATTTCTTGTATGGACATGACTCTAGTTGGGAGATTCATTGGGGCTAGACCCAATATTGAATATGTGTAGGCCTTTGCTCATAAAAAATGGATTTTGAAAGGACCAGTTGACATTTTAGTGATGGCTAAAGGGTGTCTCTCCTTTTTTTTTTTCTTGTGAGGAGGATAAGTGGAATATCCTCTGTAGAAGTCCTTAGGTTATGGGAAGGCATACCTTGCTGTAACAGAAATGGACCCCCAACCTTTACTCTTTGAATGATTCTACTATTCAAGCCCCTGTTTGGGTTAGATTACCTGGTCTCCCTCTTGAGTTCTGGGTGGAAGATGTGTTCAAGGGCATTGCTAATACTTTTGGGGAGCTCCTCTCTTTAGATCATGTGACTATTTCTAGGAGGAGACTGAACTTTGCCAGATTTTGTGTTGGATTTTCAAGAGGTGTGGATTTGCCCAAATCTATCTCTTTAAAATCAAAAGTTGGTATCTAGGACCAATGGATTGAGTTTGAGTCTATTCCTTTTGCTTGCTTTTAATGCAAGAAAGTTGGTCACTAGGCTAAGAAATGTCCTTCTCTGAAAGGAAAGGCTAAGAAGGTCAAGAAAGTGTGGGTGAGAAAGGATCTCTTTAAGGGTGTGGGGGTGGATTTAGATGAGATTGCCTCCCCAAATGAACAGTCTAAGTGTTTAGATGGTGGTGTGGTGCGTAGTGTGATTGGGGGTGTGGAGGTTCCCCCAAAACCTTGTGGGGATGGTGCTCCTCTTCAAGAATAGTTAGATAGCTCAAACTATGATGTGGGGGCTCCCCATCCTAGTTTGGATTTACCTTTGGAGATAGAGTGTGGCTTGAATGCCTTTGCCCAAGTTATTTTGAAGATCCCTAATAGTGACAACTTGAAGAGGAACCAAGAAGATAAGGTGATCATGACCAAGGAGGGGAGGGATATTGTCATTGAGGGGACCCAAAAGGATATAGTTTTGCCTATAGAACATAGGGTTCAGGAGTTTGTGATGGCTGGAAACTTTGTTAGAGGTGAAGTTGAGGACCTTCTATCTATCTCTCATGATGAGGAAGCAATGTGGAAAGAGGATAGTTCTGAAGCCAATTGGATTTTGGTTGGTAAACATTATAAAGGTAGGAAGAAAGGTGGTAAAAAAGATGAAAATTGCTCCATTGAAAAACAATAAGAAAGGGCCCAAAGAAGATTCTAAAAATGGGGAGCCTAAGACTTTTAAGGGTAGACATGGTTGTTCTTCGTCTAAAAATGTTGGTTCAACCCTCAAGAATGGTGATGTTGGGTGTTCTCCATCATCAGTTGGAAGACCATCCAATTTGCAAAAAAGAAAAGTTAACGCAAATAGAGGCATTGCTGATGGTAGTTAGAGAACCATCCTTGAATCAATATTTTTCATAAACTATGAAGATTATTTCTTGGAATATCTAAGGGTTAAATAACCCTCATAAACATGACATTTTGAAAAATATGATTAGGGATAATAGGCCAGACATTTTTGTTATTCAAGAAACCAAGATGCTGAAGAATAAGGTGGAATGTCTTCCTATTTTCAAGGGAGGAAGGATTATTGGTGATGATTCTGAAGGAGCATTAGGTAGGATGGTAGTTTTTTGGATTAATAGATGGATTCAAGGGGGGCTTATCTCTCAAAATATAAATATGATGAATGTTAGATTCTTTAATTCAAAAGATGATTTTAGCTGGGTCCTTACTAATGTTTATGCCCCCAACTCCAAATGGGGAAGGAAGGCCCTGTGGGAAGAAATTTCTAATTAGAGAAAGCTTTTTGCTGAGGAGAACTAGATGGTGTTGGGGGATTTCAATACCCCTTTAAAAGAATCTAAAAAATGGGAGGTAGTTAGACCAATCTAAATAATAGATTAGATTTAATGAACTTTATTGATCATCATCTTCTTCATGATCTTGACTTGCATGGGATTGAGTACACTTGGAATAATAGAAGAGCTGGAGAGGATCTTATTTAGGTCAGGTTGGATTGTGCTCTTATTAGTAATGACTAGTTCCTAAATTATAAATGTGCACTTAATGCTCAAGTTCATGTGGGATCAGATCATTACCCTATTTTCCTAGTTGCTGATAAGCTAAAATTTCATAAGAATTTCCCCTTCAAATTTGAGAAAATGTGGACTCTTCATTAAAACTTGGAGAATCTCATTAAGGATTGGTGGAGTATCAAAGTGGAAGGTACAACAATGTTTAGAGTGGCAGCCAAATTGAAAAATGTAAAGAAGAATATTAAGAAATGGAATAAACATACCTTTGGCAATATTTTTGAGAACAAGAAAAAGACTTTGGAGGAACTTAAAGATATTCAAGATAGGATTTAGACTCATGGTTATGAGGTGGCCTCAAGGGAGGAGGAAAGTAGCAAACTATTTGAACTTCATGACCTTATTACCAAGGAGGAGATGTTCTAGAGACAACATTCTAGAAAGGTCTTTTTGAAGGAAGGTGACCAAAATACTAAGTTCTTTCATATGACTACTTTAAAGCATAGGATGGCTAATAGAATTTCCAAACTTAATATAGATGAAGGTTTGACTAATAATGAAGAGATTATCAGAAGGGAGGCTATGGATTTCTTTAGCAGACTACTTCAAGGTGACCCTAATTTGAATTTGGAAAAGTAGAATATATTTCTGGAGTGCTTTCTAACTTTCTGAGGCTTAGAATCTATCCCTCACTTCCATTCCTTCCATGAATGTGATTTCTAAGGTTGTTTTCTCTTTTGAGGGTGACAAAGCCCCTAGTCTTGATGGGTTTCCTTTTTTGTTCTTTCATAAGTATTGGAATATCATTGGTGCTGATATTTGTAATGGTATGAAGGAATTTTTTGGTACTAGAAATATCCTTAAAGAGTTAAATGGCACCTTTATTTCCCTTATTCTAAGGAAGCCAAGTGCTAATAGATTGGATTAGTTTAGGCCTATTAGCTTGTGTAATTCTTTTGATAAGATTATTTCTAAAGTTCTTACTCTCAGAATTTTATCCCTTCTTCAACTATCATCTCAAGGTAGCAAAACGGGTTTGTTCCTAGTAGACAGATCTTGGAGTCCATTATTCTAGTTCATGAAAATATTCATTCTCTTATGGTGATGAAGAAGGAAGGGTTTCTTCTTAAGCTTGATCTCTCAAAAGCTTATGACAGAGTGGACTAGAATTTCCTCCTCCATGGACTGGAAGTGTGTGGCTTTAATAAGAGATTTTGAGACCTCATCTTCATGTTAGTTTCATTGGCCTCATTCTTGATGCTTGTTAATGGTTCCCATACTTCTTTCTTTAAGGCTTCTAGGGGTCTTAGATAAGAGGACCCAATCTCTCCTATTCTTTTTGTTATTCTGGCTGAATGCTTGGGGAGATTTGTGGATAATATGGTGGTGAAAGGGGACTTTGTGGGCCTTAATCCCTCATCTTCTACTCTAGTTTTCTCTCATAAATAATTTATGGATGACTCTATTATTATGGGGAAGGCTTCAGTGAGAAATATCAGGAACACTAAGAAGGCTTTGGATGATTATGGGATGGCCACTGGTCAAATCAATAACTAGAGAAAAAGTGTGATCTACTTTAATATTGTTAGTGAGGCAAGACAAAATAAGATAAAAAAGATTATTGGCTATGAGAGTGGTTCTCTGCTTGGAACCTATATGGGTTTACCTTTGGGTTTAGCTCCTCCTGACAACTTTTGGAACTTGCTGATTGATAAAATCCACTTGAAACTTGCTGGTTGGAAAGGTTCTCTTCTTAGTCAGGCTGGTAAGGTTATTGTTTTGAAGTCTATCCTTCAAAGTGTTCCGCTTTATGCTTTGAGTGTTTTCAAAATTTTGAGAAATTTTTCTCTTACTATTGACAAAATTTAGAAGACTTTCTTGTGGATTGGAATGGAGATTAAAAAAAGACTCCCTCTGATTGCTTGGGAAAATGTTTGTATGACCCAGGGGAAGGGAGGACTTGGCTTGCAAAGGATTACTACAATGAATGAATTCTTATTGGCTAAATTATTATGGAGTGGCACAAGGAAGAGGGGGAATGGAAGAATATTTGGATTGATAAATATAATAGGGACCACTTTTATTTTCATCATTTCATTAATAGTGATTTAGAACAAGGGGGATCTCTGATCTGGAAGAATGCTCAGAAATTCAAATATATTTTAAGGACAGGGGTTAAATGGAAGGTGGGAAATGGTAGAAATTTTCTTTTTTGGGAAGAAATTTGGATCTTGGACCACCCTCATTGTGTTGATCCAAGGTGAAATAGGTATATGGAGCAATGCAAGAATCAATTTGGTACTTTTGTGGGTGATTATTGGAAGGATGATATGTGGGTAGATCTTCATAGTGTGGACCATAACTTGGTTGAGCTTGGCAAGTGTTTGGATTTGTTCTTTTTAAACCATGAAGAGGATGTTTTGATATAGAAAACTAACCCCATTGGTATGTACTCTATTGCCTTAGCCTATGCTAATTCTTTCAATGATCATGATGAACCCTGTTGGGCTAAGGCTTGGGTAAAAGGCATGACACCCAAAGTTAATATCTTCTTTTGGATTCTTCTGTAGAATAAAATTTTGACTCTTGATAATCTTAAGAAGAGAGGTTTCATCATTGTTAATTGATGTTCTCTTTGCAAGAATGATGGAGAATCGATGGATCATATCATGCCACATTGTCCCTTTACCAAGAAGCTTTGGGATAAAGTTTGTAGCTTACTAAAAGTGGATTGAGTTTTCCATGCTACCATCCAATTATTCTTTACTAGTTGGATGGCTCCTTCCAGGAATGCTTTGATTATCAAATTGTGGGACTTCATTCCTCCTTATCTATGTTGGGGCATTTGGAAGGAGCATAACAATAGGATCTTTAGATGAGTGGAATCCAATCTTGATCAGGTTTTCTATAAAATTAAGGTCCTTATGATTGAAAATATTAAAACTATTGGTTCTGGACAACAACCTTGTAATGAGTGGGAAGAAGGGGTGCTTAATAGCTAGAATATAAGGAGTTTGGGAATGAATATTAAGGATCTTAATCCAAGGGATAATGCTAGATGGGATTGTCCTCCAGCGAATTGGTTTAAGATAAACTTTGACGGGGCCTCAAAAGGGAACTCGAGTAAAGCAGGATGCAAAGTTGTTATTAGAAACTCTAATGGTGACTATGTGGGATGTATGGCTATTCCATTAGGGGATCAAACTAATAATTTTGCAGAAGCCTCTACTGCTCTTCATGGTCTTATCTGTGTCAACAGTATGAATTTGAGGAAAATATGGGTGGAGAGTGAGTCCCTCAATATTATTAATTATTTAAATAAAATTACTGAACCATCATGGACTATTAGCAACATTATCTTCAAGGCTATTAAAATTATAAATTCTTTTCAAAATTGCATTATAACTCATAATTTTAGAGAAGCCAACCATACTGCTAATTAGGTTGTGAATGTGGCTTGTTTCAGTGATCATAAAATCATTTGGGATCTTTATGACTCCTTACCTCTAGATGGCCACCAACTTATCGAGTATGATAAGTAAAAATATTTTAATTATGATGGTGTCAGTGATTTGTAATTATGAGGTGAAATCATTTGGAGTGTGTTGGGTTATGATTTTTAGAAAGTCAAGCATTTTGCATAGATTTTGGGTAGTTTTTGCCATTTTTCTCTTCGTAAGTGGTGTGGCTTTTAGTTATAGAGCAATTTGGGGTTTCTAGAGAACAAAAACTTGCAAATTTGGTGTAGAGAATATGCAAGGAAAAAGGAAAAGGGTGGAGCTGACAAACTACTCAGAGTGGAGGAACAAGATAGAGGTTTGGGATATTCTAAGGTGAGGCATTTTTATAGAGTATATGGAAAGGCTTAGAGGTAACAATCTAGCTATTATGCACCAATTTATTAAATCTTGGAAGGATGGATTTGTGATGGTTGGTAACCAAAAATCAATGAATTTGGTGTAGAGAATATGGGAGGAAAAAGGAAAAGGGTGGAGCCGAAAAGCTGCTCGGAGTGGAGGAACAAGACAAAGGTTTGGGATATTTTAAGGTGAGGCATTTTTATAGAGTATATGGAAAGGCTTAGAGGTAACAATCTAGCTATTATGCACCAATTTATTAAATCTTGGAAGGATGGCTTTGTGATGGTTGTTAACCAAAAACCAACAAATTTGGTGTAGAGAATATGGGAGGAAAAAGAAAAAGGGTGGAGCTAACAAGCTGCTCGGAGTGGAGGAACAAGACATAGGTGTGGGATATTCTAAGGTGAGGCATTTTTACAGAGTATATGGAAAGGCTTAGAGGTAACAATCTGACTATTATGCACCAATTTATTAAATCTTGGAAGGATGGCTTTGTGATGGTCGGTAACCAGCAAATAGATGTTATCAAGGAAGTAATTGTAGAGGCCATGAGGCTGGACATGGATGGGATTAAATTTTATTGGGAGAGGAAGCTCTCAGATAGGGCCATCAATGATTTTGTGGAGATAGACTAGGAAAAAAGTCGCTTGGTTAAAATAGGTAATTTGTATTGCAACCTAGCCTCTATTTCTTGACCATGGCAATTTGTGCTTTTTGTGATAATGGAATATCTAACTTTAGATGGGAGATTCACTAAGCTGTATGGGTACCATTTCATGTTGGCAAATCACTTTTGGCATGATATTAGGATCAATTTTCCATTTTATTTATTGCAGTCTCTTAGTATTTCCACTCAGGCTATTTAGAAAGACCCGAATGATGAGCATGTTTGCCATGAGGGTCTTATGGTCTTGAAAATGAATGTGTTAAAGTCTAAGAAGATTGTGAAACCCAAGGGTAGTTTGAAAGGGGCATACCAGGATATGGAAGGGAGTCTCCCAAATAAGGGTTATGACTATGATATCCAAGATGAAGCTTAAGGGGGTTTGGGTAGTTTGAAAAAGGGCTCTAATTGCAGTTCCAAAAGGAAAAAAAAGATTGTTGAGGAAGGTGATTCTAACTGGGAGAGTGACTTCATGGAGGAATTAGTGAGAGACCACTATAAAAAGAGGAGTGGAGGTAAAGGAAAGAATAGTAAGGGCTTTCAAGATGAGTGGGTTTCTCCTCCTTCTAATGATAAGCCTCTTGCTCACTGGCTAGAAAGGAAAAGAAAATATTTAAGGCAGTAGGAGGAAATGTTACAAACTAGGAAGAATGGGGACTTAGATAATGAGGATGTTGGAGAATAGGGGCACATTCTAGATTTGGATGATAATATTGAAGGTAGGCTTAGGTCATCTAAGGGTCTTTTTGGTAACCCTAGTTCAATTCTAAAGGAGGTTGGCTTCCTTAAGCAACAAATGCAATTTTTGGGCAAGGAAATGGAGCATTTCAGCAAAACTACTAGAGGTGAGCATACATTGGGTGAACATATAGATAAACTTTTAGAGGTTATTGGAAATGCAAAAGAAGTGAAAAACCTCATGCGTAAGATACCAAAACTCGAGGCCAAACAAAGGGTGATGGATAAGGATATTAGTGGTATTTAGGGAAGGTGTCAAAAATGGATACTAAATTGGGCAATTTGGAAAAATTGTTCAAATAGATGGCAGACAATGTGGGTAACCTTTTGAAGAGGAATGAGAATGACAAAGGTCAAGACTCCCCTCTGGTGGTAGAGAATTATGGACCAAGAAAATGCACCCGAGATCATTCTAAGAAGAATGAGGATGTTAGTAAGAAGGATGAGGTGAAGGCCAGTGCTGATAATATGCATATTTTGTCGAATCAGGCTGTTTGCCTGATAAAGATTTCTTAGTTGGTTGGTTGCTATTGCTATCTTTTCCAACTCTGTCTTGGGTAACCTCATGGTTGTTCTTTTGGAAGGTTTTTTTCATGTTGTCTTGTGCTACTTTTCTTTGATGTTTACTTCTCTTGTTTATCTCTAGATTTTTGTTATTTTGTAAAGGTTTTGGGTCCTTTAAAACCTATTTTTACTTAATCAAAACAATCTTGCCATGGTAATCCATCTAATTTTTAAACAATAAACTAATTCACTAAAGTATACACAAGTTAAATTCACCCAATAGGATGGCTCTAAAATGACATACCTATTTCTTTAGATGACATATAAATGAATGATTGCATAACTAATATAAATTCCACAAGTTTGGTCTAAGGTTTTTGATTGCATCAGATGAATGAAAAATGTCTAATATTCAATTTTTAGACATAGGGGTGATTTTTAGTCTCTCCTTTGTTTCTCCAACCACTCGTAACCTACTACATATTTGGTTTGAGAAATAAGACTTATTTATGAGTGAACTATAGTCTGATTATGGATTCTCATGTTACTTTATTGATCTCAAAACCCTAATTGATCACTATATGGATTTTAATGTATGTAAATTATATTTACATGCTGAAGGGATTCAATCTTGTTTAAGGGTATTAGTCTTCATTAATCAAATTACCACATTTTAAATCAACACTAAGCATCCTAACCCCTTGAGATGGTAGAAATTTTCCTTGCAAGCAATTTTGCTTAGGATGATGTGTTGGCAATATGATTAGATAAATGTCTTGAGATTTTTCATTTATGGCAACATATATTCAACATTTTATTTATGCATTTATAGATATAAAATTGTCTAAGTGTTAGACAGTTTGCAACAACACATAAAACATATGTGATACATATGGATGACTCATTGAGAGTTATCTTATGCACACTTGGGGAAAGTTCTATGATAGTTTTATGATGATCTATAATAATGCATGGATGTATACGAACAATATGATGTGAGTTATGATTGAAATACCAGTACATGTATTAAACTATGTAGAATATAATGTAGTAGAGAGTTAGATTGTATGAGTTGAGGAATTATTTTGGTAAAAAAATAATTACTAAGTCATGATGAGACAACTATGTAGAAGTTATTCAATAAGTTATTTTATATTATGTCAAGCATGTGAAGACATGAAACTTGACTAAGCAGATATTTACTAATTTTCCAAGTATAAGTAGATATCTTATCTTGTGCAGTTAAGAGTGAATATGTGTGCAACATATATGTGATCTATGAAATATTTGTGATTGATGTGAATTCAATGAGATGCATCTAATGTATGATTAGAGCAAGTGCAAATCACATCAGACATGAAGTATTATATGTATATCTACCCTTGTGAAGAACTAAATTGTATAATTGCATGTTAAGGCAGTGGATTCTTCTTGCATACATTGTATTTGATCTACCAACTCCTAATAGGGTTGAGGTTTCTAAAAATCACTTGAGACAATATATTTACTTCATAGACTCCTAGTAGGGTCAATATCCTTCACATGATCCTTTTTTTTAGTGAATCATCTAGTGAGTATAATCCCTACTAGGGCTTTCCCTTGTCCAAAGTTTCCCTAGTTTTTGATAAGATAAATAGGTTTTATAGGGACCCTGAAACTCAAAAGTAGCTACAAACCAAGGCTGAAAATAAGCAAAAAAGCCTAGCTAGAAAAAACAAGTCTAAAGGCTGATAATAACACGAGGCCCATCCAACAACAAAGGCCAACAAAAAGGCCAGATCCAACTATCTTTAACATAACTAAGGAAAAGACAAAATAAAAAGCCAAAAGAGGAACAAAAAAAACACAAAAAGATAGAACAAGAGGGCTACTCTTCATTCTTCTTCTCGAAATCCTACATGGTCCGGGTAGCCTCATAAATCTTCTGATGCTCCTCGGCCTTTTGCTTTTGGACTTTCTTCATTTCCTGGTCCAAACTGGTAAAGGTGATTTCAATGGCCATATTATCATTAGACCTAGCTCTTTCTCTATCCTTTCTATCCTCACCTACTAGTAGGCCTCTGTCTTTGAACACACCGGTTAAAGCAAGAATATTGTCATTGATCAAATTGAGGAGAGAGATCATCTAACTAGCCAAATTATGATTATAGTTTTTAAGATTCTTAATTCTCCTTTCAACTAGACTGGCTCTATCAATTTGAACATCATAGTTCTCATTTTCAGTCTTCCTATTGTTGCCCTCCATCTAACAAACCTTCTCTCTGACCTCTTCTAGCTCATGGTAGAGCCACTTGATTGATATGAAATTATCAATAATGCTATTACGAGCATTGTTGAGAAGGTTCATACCCATCTCCCTTGCATTATTAGAGATGGCCATAATAGATAGGTCTATGAGCTCTTCAAGCTGCGGCTCTTCTTGATTTTCCACTAGAATCTAAGGATTCATAGCTTCTCTATAAATTCCCAATGTCACAATCCTTACATTGATATTCCTCCAAGCTTTTTTCCTATTTTTGACAAGCACTTCCCCCTCTTTAGCACTAGTATTATCCTTTTCCTTCTCCTTGGAGTGAGAATGAGGATGGGGATGAATAGGGGAAAGGGGAAAAAAAAAAACCTTTGGTCCCTGATTCAAAACCCTCTCATTATCCACATCGTCCCTCTTCCATTTTTTCTTAGCATGTTCCTCTTTAATCTCCTCTTCCATCTCCTTGTCTTCATCATCGAAAGCCATGTCCTCCTCATCCTCATTATAATCCATATCATCTTTACCAAAGATTTGGCCATGGTCCCTAGGACTCTTTCTTCTAGGGGTTAAATCAAAGGATTGCTTCTTAACATGACCCTTAATTTTCTTTCTAGAAGAAAAATTCCCCTCCTCCTCTGAGTTTATGCTCTGAATTTCATCAAAGTCAAAAGAGTAGCTAGAGCTACTATTGTCCTCATCCACATCTAGTGAAGGATTGTTGCTAATCATCTAAGCTTTGAAGTACTCATGGATTAGTAGCAACAATCCCTCATGTAGAGCAAAGTTGACAATGGGTTTCTTCTTAAAGCTAGTGATAGCCTTACTCATGGAGTTAAGTAAATAGTAAGGGAAAGAAATTTTCCTATCATGGAAAAAATGATTAAGAAGAATGAAATGGTGGGTTCTTTCTCGATCAAACCTAGGGTCTAGAGTAATATATTCAATGATAGCATGCAACACATACCTCCAAAGCTTCTTGATGGAATCCATCACATAAAAAGTCTCACTTTTAATCAGTTCATTCATTTCTTTGGTGCTCTTCACAAAATCCTTCATAGCATTGGTAGAGAGTTTTTTATCCCTATAAAACTTGAAACCCTCCATAGGAATCTTGGTGATTGCAATGATAACCTCCTCAATGATTAAGAAAGAGACACCATTCACTTTCACCTTGTCATCTTTCCATGAATTCACCTTACTATTGGTGACCTCAGGATCGAAACCATGAAGTTTGGCTATGTAACTAGCAACCCCTCCCTTTTTCAAAATTTTCCATACTTTTCCCCTATTCCTCCATTTCTCCAAATCCCCTACTGGCTCCTTTCTATAGCATTCTCCCACCATCTCTTTAGTATTAACTCCAACAATTCTACAAGGTTTCCCTAGTTAACAAATAATGGTGCTATGAGTTCTTTATTTGTATGGTTATATTTGTTGTTCAACATTGTTGGTTTACTTTCATATGCAAGTTATAAATTAATTAACAATACTTAGTTATGGGAAAAAGTTTTTAGAATATTGATTCACCCCCCTCTCAATATTATCTATTTCTAACAATTGGTATCAGGGCACAATTACTCTAAAGAAGTTTAACAACTTGATTAACATCCCTATAGACATGGAACCATTGAAGAAAACCTTTGACCTTCTTACAGAAGAGAGAGATAACCTGAAAGATAGATATGAAGATACAAAAGTTTTCATTGGAAAATTGAAAGAAAAGATTGATGATCTAAAATATAGAAAGGAATCAATTGTGCAGACTAGTAACAATGATGAAGTAGGAAATCTCTAGAAAGAAAATGAGATTTTGAAACATGAACTAAAAATTGTTGAACTTGAGTCTTAAGAAAAATGGTAGTAAGAATGAACTTGAACTAAAAAATGAGAATGTGGACCTTATATCCCAATTAAGTCAATTTAAATTTGAATTAAATACTATCAATATTGAGCATGTGGAATTAGAAAAGTACATTATCATTGTGAAAGGAGAATTGACACAAGCTAAGAAATATTTAGAGAAACTTTATTCTAGTAGTGAGAAGATAGATGAACACATATTTCATCAGAGACCTTCTTATGATAAGACACAACTTGGATATCTAATTGGAGAGAAATCAACAAAGAAAGTTGAAATTAGAAGAGAACCAAATCCAGTTATTGAATCCCCTAAAGTATTTGATCTAAGTAAGAAAGAATCAAGCACATCTACTAAAGTACCAAAGGAAATTGAATTAGTTGATTTGTCAGCAAAACATGATGAACCTAAGGAAATAGAGCAAGTTGATAAACCTAAGCAAGATGAACCACCCAAGGAAGTAAGATGCAAGTTCAAAGGTAGATGCTTCATATGCAATAAAGTTGGACATATGAAAAGAGATTTGCATAGGTAAGTATTTTAAACCAATTACTTATTTCTATTGTTATAATTGTCAAGGTTATGGAAATAAAGCAGTAGAGTGTAAGAAAGCTAAGTTTGATGGTAATGATGCACATAGTAGAATGTTTATGAACACTAACCCTGTAATGAAAGAGGGAGATCATAGAGAAGATCAAATGATGGAGAGAAATCTATTAGAGAAAAGAACTAGTTTATGTGTTACAAGTGTAGCAATCTTAGACACATTGCAAGGAATTGCAGAGCACCTAAAAGTTATAATGGAACAAATCAGAGAAGAAATGCACCTATATGTTAGTTATGTAATAACTTCAGTCACATAGCTAGATATTGTAGAATGTATAGAAGAAACTTCAATAGGAATCCTAACTACAGAAGCAACAAGAACATAAATGATAGAAGCAATGATAATGACAGTGATAAT
Source organism: Cupressus sempervirens (assembly GCA_028749045.1). Taxonomy (NCBI): domain Eukaryota; kingdom Viridiplantae; phylum Streptophyta; class Pinopsida; order Cupressales; family Cupressaceae; genus Cupressus; species Cupressus sempervirens. The sequence continues at coordinate 483,971,455 of CM053787.1, read as the reverse complement.
AGTTAGAAGGACGCAATCAAGAAAAATGTTGATGAATTCAAAGAAGTATTTGTGAAAGCTAATGATCCAAAAAGATCTTATACAGTTTTGAAGGAATAATATTTTGATGCACCTAATGAGGAATTGAAGTCAAGGATTGTTTGTGACTCATCCTACCTGAATTAAGAAACTTCAGAAGAGGTAGAGTATTACTTGGTTACAAATGATGTTAGAGAGAGAGTTGGAAGTTGCATAGTTAAAAAAGGGTAAAGGACATAAAATGGAAGCTATAAACAAGTGCAAAGTTCTAGATATGATCTTAGTAAGCAAGAATTCAAAAAACAAGTTTACTGGTTAACAAAGACAAGATTTGAGTTTGTGATAGATACACATTTAGTGTGCAGTGCAATTTGAAATGATTTAAGGGTCATAAACATGATTGTGGTACCATTTGTCCATGTGAAGTGTCTTGAGCTAATTGAAGAGCTATTGTAAGGTATTTTATGGATTTTGAATCCATTTTTTAGTGGTTATAATTAGAATTCAATGGCTATTCAGACAGTCTATGATGTGAGTGATTGATCATGGTATCTATTTAAGAAACATCCATTTGTTTTGCTTTTGGATGACCCATTGGGCACAGTTTTACAAGTTCCAAAGAATATGCTTCATGTTGAGGATATTAGAAGTTATATTCATTGTAAGATTGAGAGAATAGCAAATGAATATATTCACAAAGATTTGGGAACCATGTGTAACTATGACCTATCTATGAAATCCAATTATATGCATCTAAGCAAGTTGAATTTAGTAAAGTATATGTTTTATATGGAATTTTACACTACTATATTTGGACTCAAATTGTGATAGTAGGATGTCATAATTACAACGGCTAACCATTGCCCAAGTGACAGTACCAAGAATTGGCTTTTGTCAAATGAGCATAATACTTTTGGTATTGGACATTGCAATGGAAACTTTGTTCATCACAATTACAATGCAAAAAGATGTCACAATTTGGTAGAAAGAGGGGCCAATAGGTCACTATGACATTGTCATAATTGTGACAAGTTGATGTCGCAATTATGGCATTGATCAATTTCAATTTGTCATCCAAATAGTGATGATCATGTTGTATGGCCAATAGTTAAGTGTTGAAATGGCCATCTAATTTATGATAGTATGTGACAATAGTGTTGTGGGTGCGACGACTCTCTATTATCTTTTTCAGTCGCAAGTGCAACAGATATGCAATGACATTGCTCTTTTTCCAATGACATTCTATCATACCTAGCCATCACAATTGTGATAACCTGTTGATATATTAAAACATTTTTTCTTTTTTTTAAGAAATACATTTTACTATGTTGATCACATGCATATGCTATTTAGTGCAAGTCATGTAATTTCCTCTTTGGCCCCTCTCACGAAGATTGTGTTTGACATTCTTCTAAGTTGTCTGATTGATATTTCTTTTTCTCAAGCATTTCATAGATAGTGTTGCATTTCCATTTCCTTTTTATATTACTATAGATAAGAAGACCAACATCATGATTATTTCTCTATGTAGGAAGCCATTGATTCAACATACATTTTGTGCACAACATTAGTTTATTGAGGACTTGAAATGAAAATAGGTGGACTACCATCAAAAGGTGATCACTCAAGTCCTCAATAAACTAATATTACAAACAAATGTATATTGAATCCATGGCTTCCTACATGGAGAAATAATCATGATGTTTGGCTTCTTATCTATAATAATATAAAAAGGATATGGAAATGCAACACTATCTATAAAACACTTGAGTAGAAGCAATATTAATCAAACAACTTCGAAGAATGTCAAACATAATCTTTGTGAGAGGGGCCAAAGAGGAAATTGCATGACCTATGCTAAATAGCGTATGTGTGTGATCAACATAATAAAATGTATTTCTAACAAAGAAGAACAAATTATTATTTTTTAACATTTTCTTTAGATGTTTTCCTTGTGGTATCATTCAATGTAATATTTCATATCTTGATACATGATGAGATATTGTGTTGTATTTACTTATATACACATTTCCCAAGGGATTTACCACACCTTTTTATTTCTTAATATTGCTTTTATAAGGTCCTTTTAATGTGATGTAGCTTCATTCATCTAGAAAAAAATTCCTCCTTCTGAAGCACACTCATTTTTTTCTCCTACAGGTCTACCTAATATTGGAAACATACTTAATTGCACAAGGTCTACTTTAACTATTTTCTTCTAAATCTATTTGTCTTTTATTATCTTTTTATAATAGCTGATTTCAATAGAAAATATTTAATACATAGAATTATAGAAGTATCCCCAAAAATCAATGAGAAATGAATGTGATTTTGTGGAGTTTTTACCAAGAATAACTTGCCTCTAAATAATATATACTAACATATTATGAGTATGATCTTAAAATCATTCTTAATAACTCACAACATTATTTAGAAGACTTCATGATTCAACAACCCGTTGTGATAGTTCTAGTAGCTTCTATCATGGTTCAAGTTCCTCTTGTTGTTGATGGTATCGCCAGAGCTCATTTTCTTTTGTTGATCCACTTTGTCTGTTGGTGTTTCAATAGGGGATGTGTGTCTTCCTTTCTCATCTCTTTCTTGGAGGTTCCTCTTTCTCATATGGTTTTGGTCACAACTTCTATTGGTGTGGTTGTCCCTGTGGTTGCAAAGATTTGAAATATGCAAGCATATATATTTGATCTTTGAATTAGTATGTTGTGACAAGGATCATTGAACAAAATACATATAAAAATAATATTCAATAGAGGTTAATTAAAATTAGATCACAAAAATTAATCAAAATGTAGTATTCTTATTTTACTACTTAGCCAATGGAGAAAGTAGTATCCCAATGACTGAAAATGTCTAAATTATCATATGGAAAGGGCATGAGTACAATGTTATGCATCTCTTCTTCAAGCTTATACATATATGTTGTACTAAAGTTAAATATTTGCTAGATATATTTATTGTTGATTTGTTCATTATTAGTTATAACTGACTAATATAGACATGCATGTGGTTAAGAAGATTACTTAGAACTCCACAAAAAATGTTAGAAAAGGAATGACTATTAAAGAACCTTCTCTTGAAAAGTATATAAGTGGGAATTGAGGAATTTAGCAACCCTCTTCAAAAAATCTATAATCTTATTATATGTTGTGGAAGACTCATTTCAAATGTTTTGGATTAATTTTTTTTTTTTTTTATCCATTATGTGAGAATCTCACCCATGCCAAAGTTGATAGAATATTGTTAGAATTCTTTAGAATAACTAAGGCAGGGGGTGAATTAGTTATTCAAGGTCTAAATGCCCTAATAATACTTTTTCACAAATTATAGTGAATCCATAAACTTTTCATCCATCCAAGCTTAAATCAATCATCCTTAGCAAATTACAGTAAATCAATATGTAGAGATAAAACATGCAAGATCTTCACATGACATAGTGATTTACGTGAAAACCCAATTTGGGAAAAACCACCAGTAACATGCTACTTGATTTTCACTCTTCTAAAGTGATGCCCTGTTAAAGACTTACAAAACACTGTTAAATGTGACCTTGTTAGAGGATTTCACCATACTGTTAGGAATGGGCCTGGTCAAAGGACTTGAGAACATTCACTTGGAATGTCACCCTGTTAAAGGATTTACAACATGGCTATTAAACCGACCTAAGTCCATAGGATTTAAACTAACTGTTACAATTGCTAGAAAGTAACAATAATGGATTTTCAATCTTATACAACTTACAACATATCTTGCAGATTTCATATCACACTTCAACTCAATCTTTTGCTTGGCTTTACTCACTTCAGCTCTGACAGCTTGTCATATCAAGCTTCATCTCTTTAAGTCTTCTTACTCATCATACCAATGCAACCATATATGTGGTCATCTGTTGAAGCAGAGTAACTATGCTTTCTTACTCCTTAGAACCTCCTTCAACACTTTATGCTTTCATGCTTGACCTCTTCTCTCTCTTTGCTTTGTAGCCTTATGACTCTTTAAATAGAAATTTGGATTGCCTTTGCCACTTGATTCTCCCTCTCCAACTTTAGGGTTTCAAATGGATTAGGTAAGATACAATGTATTTACACCATATCTTTCTCTTTTCTAGAAACTTCATCTAGATTCCAATTGTATTCTTCAAAAATGTTCTACATGGTGTTCTGTGCCACCAGCTCATCACTCTTGTCTTCTATTTGATTCACAAAATTCAAGATAACAACCTTTTCGGCTTAAATCTTTGATCTTTGAAATAATGCAACAACTTGACACTATTGGTTTATTGATGCTCGGCATCTCTGTGTTACTCAACACTTGTATTTGCTTGGCACCTGATCTTTGCTTGACATCTGATCTTTACTTGGCATCTTATCTTTACTCAACATCTGATCTTTACTTAGCATCTGGAGATCACTCGACATTTGATATTTACTCAGCACTTGTTGTCTTGACTCGACACTTGAAGATCACTCAGCATCTGAAGTTGAACTTGCTCAGCTTCAACTAGGAATTTGTTAGGCACTAACTTGCTTGCTCGGCTCTCTCTCTCTCTAATGAACTTAGTTAGGCTTTACAAATGACTTAGCTAAAAACTTACATCTTTGATATGTTTTAGTGTGCCCATTCTCTATGTCTTAGAGTATGTCGTCAATACACTTTTTTATCAATGGCTTAGCTGATCCTTGTACTTCATTACAACATCATAACTTCAACCTTTCTCTAGGATTTCTAGTTACATCTTATTTATTGCCTCCTCCTTGTCAATCAACCAATTGATAGTATTTGGATCACTAAAGCAATTGTCATTCCTACAAGTAGCAAGTTTGACATCAATGACAAAACAATGATTGAGAACATTCTTTACCAGTTCTATTACTTTTTATATATGATCTCTTTAGTCATTTCCAACAATCTCCCTCATGATCTTTTCAATCAGTTCCAACAATCTCCCTCTTTGACATTGATGGCAAACCAAACTGATCAATTGATCAACTTAGTTACCACCAAGATTGTATATGTTATCTTGACTGCTGCATCCACACTACTAATCTCATATATCTCCCTCTTTCATATATATCTCCCTCTTGCTTTGTATTGATTAGTTTTCTATATATTTCTCCCTCTTTGACATAAATGCCAAAGATGTAGCATCTTTATCATGTGAAATATAAGCTTTGGCTCTTATTTTTTTCTCCCTCTGTCACCATGCTTGTGACTGATTTGGAGTTTCTTCTCTTGCTATCATCCTCTGCATCATTCTTTTGATATTTCAATGATTTGTTCCTGTTAATGTAGGGTAGCTACCTCATTGCTTTAAACTGCTTGAGTTAGGGGTATTACCCCCAACTTGCCTCTAAGATATTCATAAGCATCCTTGGGCAATGGTTTGGTGAAGATATCTGCAGTTTGTTCCTTTGTGTGAATGTACTCCAACTTCACTTGTTTGTCTTCTACCAATTCTCTGACATAGTGATACTTGATTACAATATGCTTGGTTTTTGCATGCATTACTGGATTTTTGGATATGTTTATAGCACTTGTGTTATCACAATACAATATCACAGGTTTGGTTACCTCTTCTTTGATACCTTTCAATAGATGTGTGAGCCACACAATGTTTGTACAATTGACTGCTACTGCCACATATTCTGATTTTGTAGTGGACTAGGATGTGCATGTTTGTTTCTTGCTAGTCCAAGTTACTAGCCTTTTACCTAAAAATAATGCACCTCCACTTGTGCTTTTACTTTCATCAATGTTGCCTCCCCAATCTACATCTGTATATGCATTTAGCTCAAACTTCTCATTCTTTTTGTAATAGAGACCAAAGTTATCAGTTCCTTTGAGATACCTCATTATTCTTTTTACTGCTATGAAATGATTTTTTTTGGGATTAGTAGAGAATCTAGCCACTATTCCAACTACTAATGCTATATTTGGTCTGCTATGTACAACATATTGTAGTTTTTCAATCATGGATCTGTACATTGTTTGATTGACTTCAGCTAATTCATCATTTTTGGATAGCTTATTTCCTATTGCCATTGGTGTGTTGACTAGTTTGGACTCCTCCAATCCAAACATTTTAAGTATCTCTTTAATGTACTTTGATTGTGTCACAAATATACCATGTTTTAGTTGATGTACTTGCAATCCAACAAAAAATTTGATCTCTCCAAACATAGACATCTCAAACTCATGTTTCATTTTGTTAGCAAAGCCTTTGTAAAGCACTTCCTTTCCTCCAAAAACTATGTCATCCACAAAGATCTCAGATACAATAATATCCTTACCTTCTTCTAATTTGATGTACATGTTATTGTTATCATCACTTCTTTCAAATCCTATTGGCACTAGATACTTGTGAAGTCTTTCATACCATGCTCTAGGTGCTTGTTTCAGACCATAGAGTACTTTATGTAATTTACAAACCATATCCCTATTGTTCTCATCAACAAATCCCTCTGGTAGTTCAATATAGACTTCTTCTTCTAGTATACCATTTTAAAAAAGCAGACTTTACATCCATCTGATAGACTTTAAAACCTTTATATGCAGCATATGCAAGTAAAGTTCTTACTCCTTCCATTCTTTCAACATGAGCGAATGTTTCCCCATAGTCTAATCCTTCTTCTTGAGCATAACCCTTGCATACTAGTCTAGCTTTATTTCTAGTAATCTCACCATTCTCATCTTACTTGTTTTTGAATACCCACTTGGTGCCAATCTCATTTTTTGTCAACTAGTCTGGGAACCAAACTCTAGGTTTTGTTCTTCTTTATTTGATCAATCTCTTCTTCCATAGCTTTATACCAGTCATCATCTTGCAATGCACTATATACTATCTTAGGTTCAAGTTTTCTGATCAAACATGATTCATGTCTCAGTCTGTTCCTTGTCATTGGTCTTGCATCTTTGTCACCAATTATCTGTTCAGTAGGGTGATGTCTTTTTACATATTTGGATAATCTTGGTTCTGTCCTTGCTTGCATGTTTGATCTTTTAGATTCAGGGTCACTATACACTTCATTATCAGGTTGATCTTCATCTGTTTCATGTGTACTGACTTCAGGATCAGATTGTGCATTTTTTTGATTCTGTAACTTGGCTTCTGAATGTAACTCAACATTCACTGGTTGTGACTCGACTGAAACTAAAATTTGTTGTTGAATTTCAATTTGATTGACAACATCCTCGTCAATAGGCATTCCTTCATAAGAATACACAAAGGTTCTATATTCGTTCATTCTCTTTGGTTCTTCAGCTTGGACTTTTGTATGCTCATTAAAGGTTACATTTGCACTTTCCACAATTTTGTTAGTGTTAGTATTCAAACACTTGTATGCTTTGCTTCTAGTGGAGTAACCAAGGAATATACCTTCATTACTTTTTGCATCAAATTTCTCATTTCTAGCATCTTTAAGGATAAAGAATTTGCAACCAAATACTTTGAAATGTTTTACATTGGGTGAGTGACCATACCATAATTCAAAAGGTGTTGTGTTTGTACCTTTCTTGACTTGTACTCAGTTCAGTGTATGAACAACTACATTTATAGCTTCTCTCCAGTATTTTAAAGCAATAGTCTTTTCCATCATTAATGTTCTGGCACAATCAATCATAGATCTATTTCTTCTTTTAGCAATTCCATTTTGTGGGTAGTTCTAGGAGCTGACATTTGTCTTTTGATTCCTTTGTCATTACAAAATATCTCAAATTCATTTGATGTGAATTCACCACCTCTGTCTGATCTTAGGCATTTCAAACTCTTTCCTATTTCCTTTTCAACTCTAGCCACATACCACTTAAACATTTGAAAAGCATCATATTTTTGTTTTGGGAACATAACAATCATCATCCTGGAATAGTCATCAACAAACCACATTATGTATTTATCTCTTTTGTAGCTTTGTACTTCCATTGGACCACATAAGTCAGTATAAACTAACTCGAGTACTTCTTTAGATGTATAGTTCTTACTTTTGAAACTTGACTTTGTCATCTTTCCTAGCTGACATTGTTTGCACATGATATTGTCAGGTTTTTTTAATTTAGGTACACCTCTGACTTTCTTCATTTTACTGATATTGACCAAATTGTCAAAGTTGACATGACATAGCCTTCTATGCCATAACTACTCATCATCAAATTTTGCTACAAAACAAGAAACATCATCCATATCAAGGTAAAATAGATTACTTTTTGTTTGATCTCCTTTTCCTATCAATTTTCCATCAGTACCATAGATTTTTGCATTTTGGTTTCCAAATTCTACTTTGCATCCTACATTGCCTAACTTTGAGACACTTAGCAAATTGTAGTTTAGTCCTTCAACATAGTATTCATTATCACATGAAATTTGTTCTGTAAGCTTAATGGAGCCTTTTCCTTTTATTTGACATGGAGCATCATTACCAAATCTAACACTATTACCATCATACTGAGTAAAGTTAACAAACTTACTTTTGTCTCCTGTCATGTGATGTGAGCATCCACTGTCTATGATCCACCTGTCATTTTTGTTCATACATGTTACCAGTGCTATAGGTTCATCTTCATCAGACTGGTCCTTCATGGCTACATAAACAACTTCATCATCATTATCATCAGAATTCTCTTCAGCAATATAACACTTCTTGCCTTTGTCTCTGTAATATTTCTTATCATCTTCTCTTCTATATTTATATTTTTTGCCTTCCTTGTAATCCTTTTTCTGTGTACACCTTGCAGCAATATGTCCTACTTCATTGCAATTGAAACAAATGATAGGCATCTTACCTTTGAATTTTTGTTTGCCTCTATGAAATCTTCTAGCTAGCAATGCTTCCAATTGTTCCGCATCTTCCTCATCAGTGCTACTGTCACTTGATACATATTTCATTTTTATTCCTTTCTTTGATTTTACTTGTTCAACATCATTCAGTGATAGCTTGGCTTTGAAAGCAGATTCAACATTCTCAGGTTTGTAGTTATCAAAGTTAGATAACTCAAATGTAGTGAGTCTACCCACTATTCCTTCAAAACTTAGATTGTTTCTTGGTACACATCTTAGTTCTTGTATTGCTGATACTCTAATAGCATAGATAGAGAGCAAGGTTCTTAAGAACTTACTATTAATAGTATCTTCATCCAATTGACCACTCAAACATCTTATTGCACTTACCACTTCCTTTATTTTTGCACCATATTGAGTAGCATTCTCATTTTCCTCCATTTTCATATCATCAAATTTTCCTCTAAGGCTTTCTCTTTTATCTCTTTGGACATTCTGATCTCCTCCATAGATGTCTGATAGGGCTTTTCACATTTTGAATGTAGTGTCACATCCTTTGATATCATCGAATTTAGCATAGTTGAGTGTAGAAGCAATTTTCAGCATTGTCTGATTGTGTTCCTATTTGTTTTCCAAATCTTCTGTAGTAAGAGTACCAGTTGGATCAACATGTTTAGTAAAAATTGAATTTTGGGCATAATCTCCTATGGATCCAAGATTTAGCTTCATCAAACTTTTTCATGCAACAAAGTTGTCTTTGTTGAGCTTGGGGACTTCTCTCTTAGGCATTTTGATCTTTCCTGCTTATAGTCCCTTTAAACTGAATTAGCAGTTAAGCTCTGATACCAATTGTTAGAATTCTTTAGAATAACTAATGGGTGGGGGGGGGTGAATCAATTATTCAAGGTCTAAATGCCCTAATAATACTTTTTCACAAATTATAGTGAATCCATAAACTTTTCATACATCCAAGCTTAAATCAATCATCATTAGAAAATTACAGTAAATCAATATGCAGAGATAAAACATGCAAGATCAACACATGACACAGTGATTTACGTGTAAAACCAATTTGGGAAAAACCACCAGTAACATGCTAACTTGATTTTCACTCTTCTAAAGTGATGCCCTATTAAAGGCCTGCCTTGTTAAAGGCTTACAACACACTGTTAAATGTGACCTTGTTAGAGGATTTCACCATACTGTTAGGAATAGGCCTGGTCAAAGGACTTTAGAACATTCACTTGGAATGTCACCCTGTTAAAGGATTTACAACATGGGTATTAAACCAACCTAAGTCCATAGGATTTAAACTAATTGTTATAATTGCTAGAAAGTAACAATAATGGCTTTTCGATCTGATACAACTTACAACATATCTTGTAGATTTAAGATCACACTTCAGCTCAATCCTTTGCTTGGCTTTAATCACTTCAACTCTGACAGCTTTTCATCTCAAGCTTCATCTCTTTAAGTCTTCTTACTCATCATACCAATGCAACCATATCTATGGTCATTTTTTGAAGCAGAGTAACTATGCTTTCTTACTCCTTAGTACCTCCTTCAGCACTTTATGCTTTCATGCTTGACCTCTTCTCTCTTTTTTCTTTGTAGCCTTATGACTCCTTAAATAGAAATCTGGTTGCCTTTGTTGCTCGATTCTCCCTCTCCAACTTTAGGGTTTCAAATGGATTAGGTAAGATACAATGTATCTACCCCATATCTTGCTCTTTTATAGAAACTTCATTTGGAGTCCAGTTGTATTCTTCAAAAATATTCTACATGGTGTTCTGTGCCACTAGCTCATCACTCTTGTCTTCTATTTGACTCACAAAATTTAAGATAACAACCTTGTCAGCTTGAATCTTCAATCTTTGAAATAATGCAGCAACTTGGCACTATTGGTTTACTGATGCTCAGCATCTCTGTGTTACTTGGCACTTGTATTTGCTCAGCACTTGATCTTTGCTCAGCATCTGATCTTTACTTGGCATCTGATATTTACTCGGTACTTGTTGTCTTGACTCGGCACTTGAAGATCACTCATCATCTGAAGTTGAAGTTGCTCAGCTTCAACTAGGAATTTGTTCAGCACTAACTTGCTTGCTCGACTCTCTCTCTCTAATGAACTTATTTAGGCTTTACAAATGACTTAGCTAAAAGCTTACATCTTTGATATGTTTCAATGTGTCCATTCTTTGTGTCTTAGAGTATGTCGTCAATACACTTTTTCATCAATGGCTTAGCTGATCCTTGTACTTCATTACAACATCATAACTTCAACCTTTCTCTAGGTGTTCTAGTTACATCTTATTGATTGCCTCCTCCTTTTCAATCAACCAATTGATAGTATTTGGATCACTAAAGCAATTGTCCTTCTTGCAAGTAGCAAGTTTGACATCAATGACAAAACAATGATTGAGAACATTCTTTACCAGTTCCATTACTTTTTATATATGATCTCTTCAGTCATTTCCAACAATCTCCCTCATGATATTTTCAATAAGTTCCAACAATATTTCCTCCCCTCTATGAATTATTTTTACCATATATCTCCATGCTATTAGTTCTTCTTCACGAATATTCATTAATCTTTCAGCTTGATTATTGTTGCTTTGATAAGTTTTTGTTTCTAAATACATCAAGAACTTCTTCCCTAGATAGATTATCACACTCTAGAGTCAGAGATTAGAAATGGTAAAATTATTGTGCACTTATGAGAAATTGATTACATGGAAAATTTCTTCACCTGAACCTCCTCCATAATAATAAAAAATTGAGGACAATACAAAAACATAGACAATAGGGTATGAATAGGTTCTTGCTTTAGTGGCAGATACAAATTGCATGTAACATGTCTCATAAGATAAGTACAATAAAATCTTCATCTAGAAAAAGGACTTGTTTCATGTGAACATGAAATAGAGTGAGCAACCATGTGCTCCATAACTATCTAGATTAGAGGCCTCTCCATAACAATCTAAATCTTCTTCAGCCTAGATCCCCCAAAACTATCCAATTTCATTTTTATCTTGGAATAACTTTGCTATGCTGATACCATGTGAGACTTCAGGTAGAATCATGGAAGCATGCAAAGATTTTACACAAATAATATTGCACTTTGATTCTTTATCTCTATTTAATAAGAATAAACATAATAGTTTACTTTTTCAAATCTTATATTATAGGAACCACCCTAAAAGGACTCCCTAATAAATGATTTATTTCAACAACTCAAAAAAACAATCCTATTTAACCTTAAAAAAAATATAAGAATGGTGTAATATTCCCAACACCTGGTGCATGCATTCAAAATTTCAAAGAAAGTAGAGATAATACATTTCAGACACCTCCCAAATAGCCATCTGTCAAACACCATGACACCTATGTCATCCATTCATGCTTTCTCCACTTTAAATTCATGATTCATATTTTAGACATTCTCAATAATTGCAAATATAGGTATGCACACTTTATAATCTATAGTGCTATTATAAATAACAAATATACAGAATTGTGGTAACATTCTTTGTCATTGAGTTCAAAGTGGACCATAAGTTTTGTGGAAGGTGGCTAGATGGTGTTGTGATAGGATCTTGATCAATATAAGTGTTTGCCAAAAAAGTTTTTTGTTTTACCTGAATTTTCCTTTGTTTATGCTCTATTTCTCTTATCATTTTCCTTTTTTTCTATTATGACTAACATTTCTTTCCATTTTTCATTTTTGGGCAAGTTTCCTATATCTTTATGTTGAATAGTCATGTTTTAGGGATCAACAGTCTTTAGTATGTGTTCAAATCTATTATGGAAGTTTGATATATAGTAGAATGATTATTCTAAATATATAAGTACACCATAATATGCTATTATAATAAGAATTTCAATTCCATTAATAAATTTTTAAGATTCAACAATCAAGAAGAAAACTCTAGGTCCCAACGGTGCATTTGCAATTTTGAAGGTTTAGTGGTATGCTCAATTTTGAGAGGTGAAGACACTGCTTTATATTTTTTGTTGATGTTGGTTTTGTCCTCTGTTTGGGTCATATATTGTCTTTTTGTTTCATACATTTTATTTCTTATACATTGTGATCAAATAACATGCATTTTGGTTATGGCGAGTTAATAGGTAGCTTTCTCCAATTGCTATATGCAGCTGGCAAAATGTGAATACCATAGGTAAAGTATCCTCATTCAAGGCTATATGTTCCTCATTTTTAAAATGATGTTCTACTCATATAGACTATATTTCATCATTGTATTTCAAAAAATTTCATTCTTTCATGAAGGTGTCAAGATATAAAAGAGATTGTGATCTTGGAAAGAGCATGGGTTGTGAATAAGGAAACACACACAAGATTACTATGGATCTATTAGAAAAGATAAAATGAAGATTTATGAAGGCTTCTATGGACATATTGATGAGTATATAGAGGACTATGCAAATTTACAAAGCATTTTTAAGAGAGTATTGTGAGAAGTTTTTATAGAAGTTTTATGAGACTTGAAATAAGTTTGTTGGAAATTATTTTGTCATCATAATAGGAATTTGAGGAAGAGGGATTGTGGAGAAAAAATTATCCATCATCTATAGGAGAAGCAACATTTTAGACAATTTCTTAGCACCTCTTTAGGATTATATCTAAACAAGTTGAACTTTGTGTTATATTGACCAGCTCTACATATTAGTGGATATTTAATACTAATTTCATGTGTGTTGTCTAACAACATGTGAATTAAAGAAAGGAAAATAACTATTAAATTTATCACCTCTTTTGCAAATTACACCAGACACTCTTCAATTGCAGCCTAAAAAGACTTGTTCTAGTTGTTGATATCATCACTAAGATTGGAAGCCTCATAAGTACAATGCATGCTTTTGCACAAATGCCTTGCCAGATCAAACATGATACCAACCATTGCTACAAAAGATTGTGGTTTTGACTATTATGCAAGGATAATATAAATTTCAATGATATTAATCTGCATTTGAGAATGGCCTAAAAATTGACTAGCAGAAAAGCGTGAAATATCATTAAATATTAAAATCAAAAGGTGAACTTGGCATTTGGAAATAGTAATAGAGATATTCATGTATAAATTATAATTTAACCAAAGTATTTTGAAATTAAAATTCAAAATTCAAATCAGTAGATATCATATATAAACCTAGCTAGAGATGTAGCCAATGAAGTTTGACTTGTGCACATTGTAATTTGCAACAAGAATTATAAATTGTAAAATTGTAAATGCTACTTGCTTTCTCCATTAAGCATTGCATGTCATATAGACTTTACAATCCTCTACTTCTTCCTTCTAATATTATTCAACATATCACCACACTAAAATGAAATAATAAGAATAGTTCATGAATCAATGTATAATTTAGAATGATCTAATATCATTTGTTTCCACTATTCAAATTCTTCTTCATGTCTCCCAATTCACAAAATAATTTATCAAATGTAATCAAACACAATTGTAGATAAATATAAATAATAGAATACCTTAGAGAGGAATAATTTGAGGAAATCCCCATAGATAGCCATTCTTTTGAATACTTCATATGCTGCAATTAAATTTTATCAATAAATGAGTTTGACTATGGCATCCTTCTACTTTGCCTGAAACCAAGAGATTCACACAGTTTGTTGTCATGCAATCATAGGTTAATGTTGAGTTTCACATGGTTTTGAAAATAGTTTAATATTGTTTACTAATCAGGGCCAACCACATGAAGGTGAAAGCTCATTTGGCCCCATCCCTCCACTATCTACATTCCCTATTAACATCTAAAATTCATTCATTCTATTAATAAATGTAACATTCATGAATTATCACATGATAACATTCATTAACACATTAGTTTCATTAGAACATTCACATTAACATTGAAACATAAGATTCATTAGAACATTCACATAAGCATTCAATAAAACATAAATAAAACTTCTATACATAAACATCAATCATTATCAAAGAAGTTACATAAATAGGCTACATAAGTTCACATGAATCATTTTTTTTTTCTTTTTTTCTTTTTTTGACCTTCCCTACATTGTTGCAGAGGCATATCCATGTCATCATCAATATTTATTCTCACCCATGGTCATGCACTTGTCGTCTTTGCAAAGGTTGGTCCTCTACAATAACAAATAAAAGGGTTAAAATTTGAAAAAATTGAGGGTTTAAAGATTTTAAAGAACATTGTAGTTCTCTTTACCTTGTTCAACTACATCATCTTGCCCATCAGCTTGGACCTCAACATGCTCATCATCTACATCCCCCAAAATTGTAATACAAGATGTTTTCTTAATCCCAACACATATTATAGTTAAATTTTTATTACTATACCAAAATCAATTTAAAATGTTTACTTGTATTAATAATTCAAAAATCAAATAGAAAATATTTACTTGTATATATATTGATATTATTCTTCATCCATCTCATCATCAAGATCATTTTTGCCATCAACATTGTCACCACCACTATCCTAGTCATCATCATTTTCATCTTCATCATCCTTTTCGTCCTCCTCATCATGATCAGTAGAAGAATCATTATTGTGATTAGTAGCAACATCATTTTCTTCAAGAGCATCATCGACTAACTCAATCATGATCCACTTATTCCTCTTCCTCGATATCTTCTTCTTCCATCACATTATACTTTATTGTCCTTCCCCTTAGATCATGTCTAAAAAAAAATGACCAACTCAATTTATGTGGTGAGTAAAATACCTGCTCACATTGGCTTGGAAGAACATAGGGCTCATCCCCAACTGGCTCAAATAACCTTGTATTAATCATTGGAAATATATTCTCATG
Organism: Cupressus sempervirens; assembly: GCA_028749045.1. Taxonomy (NCBI): domain Eukaryota; kingdom Viridiplantae; phylum Streptophyta; class Pinopsida; order Cupressales; family Cupressaceae; genus Cupressus; species Cupressus sempervirens. Next base: position 483,955,823 of record CM053787.1, on the reverse strand, counting down.
CTCAAGAATAGTTCTATTAGGATCATTTTTATTGATCTATTACATGTACCATTTGATGACAAAGAGAATTAATTTGAAGGAATCATAGTCACAGTCAAGTATAACCAAAATGCCATAGTATCAATTTTGAGATTGTCAAGGATGTAAGTCATTTCCAAATGAAATATTGGTTACTTGGAAGACTACATTTATCCCATAATCACAAGTTATCTTAATGTCATCTAAATCTTTTATGTGAAATTTATAGCCATTACAGAACATAGTCTTGTGGTGTTTCACCTACACTAATGTCAAACATGTATAAATTATTCCAACATGAGTTCAAAAACATACAGTTGATTAAAACACTTATAAGTACATGGAGATCTCTTAAACCATATGCTAAATCTATTTCCTTTTGTATAACATTTGATCTCTAATAAAATGAGCTTGTTTAACCAATGAAGGCACAGATCCCCATTTTAATCCATGACCAGAATGTTGACATCATTCAATCCATAACATCATCAAATGTTGATTGTTTGCAATAAAAAAATGTATTACATCCCACTCTTTAGTAGTTGTACAAAAGTAAATAGATGACTTAGAACAGATTTATTTTGAATATTAAGAATTAATTAAGTACAATAACATCTCATAATTTATTACCTTTCACTTTTCTAAATCTAACTTATCCCATCAAGTACTCTCCTTCAATTTTTTTAATGGAGTCAAGATCCCAAATGCAATCTATATGGGTCTTTGCTTCAAGATTAGGAAGATATAGAGTAATGTACACCATCATTTGGTATGCCATATATCCCTTAATCATAGAACCCTCAGGATGTGCTCTTTGTCAAACCAAACCCTTCAAAAATTTCAAGTATCTTTCAACCATCCATATTGACCTATATAGGTGCACACAATTCAATCTCCTCAACTTGGTGTATGAGGTAATGTTCTTATGCATTGAAAAAAGTTGAAGGTAAACACTTTTTTGTTTCACACATTAGTAGAGGAATTATTTTCTTCCAATATTTTATATATTCTTTATGGATTTCTTTAGATGACAACCACCTACAAAGGATTCAAGACACAAAAACATATAAATATGAGACTTTACAATATATTACTTGTTTGATATATTGAACAAATATCACTGCTTACCTCATGTATCTTCCAAGATCATATATCACTTTTTAAATATTATTGTTGAAGTTTTTTGGGAGCGATAGGGGTAGCACATACTACAACAATTTTCAATTGATCATTTCATTCTTTTCTAATTTAATATTATAAAAATTGAATGTAGTTTCAAAAATATACTATAAATACAAAAGACCATGACTTTCCTTGATTAAGGTATGCCAATCATGTGTTTTTAGCCCTAGGACAAATTCACTTTTCTCTGATATGAGATTACTTATATTTGCAGAAAATATTGTAGGAAATCTCATTTTTTGTATGAATTCTTTTGTGCCATTACTTTGCTGCTCCATTAATAATCTAGGAAGGGCACTTGCATTAATCTGATATCCATTTCTATTTGATTCAATGATATTTTTCATTGCATTATTAGAATCATGAATGACACTACAAATTTTGGCAAGTATTTCTTTTTCATCCCCTATTACATTCTTTCCAATATGCATGGTATCAAACAAATGCATAGTTTGTAGCTTCTTGTAGTAGGACAGCATACTAAATTCTCCGAGATAACATTTTAGTCCCTTTGGAAGGTGGTTAGTACTAATGTCTCAATGACCTTGAATTCTTTTATATTCCAACTGCCATAAGTGAGGTGTCATTCTTCATGGCTTTCATGTAATCTTTTCTTTCCCATTGAAAAAATATTTTTTGGCACTTCAAAACTTATGTTTTTTGTGGAGGAAGTGTCTATTCTCATCAAACACCTACTTTGTTAAACTTTTGGAATGATGATATTTCATCTTTAGACCACATTTTGGATGTGAAAATTTTCTCTTTTTTTGAAGACCTACAAGATAATGATATAATAGGATTAAATATGCTCATTTTTGGAATTAGTATTATTGCCTACAACTAGATTTCAGCATAACATAAAACAAATATGTATTAACCCTGGGGCGTCATGAATTGTCCACGCAAGAATTTCATGAAATTGAAATTGTTTTTTTCCAATTGGTCTAGAGATATCATACATAGTCAAACCATTCTATAACACCAACAAGTTGTTGATAAGAGGCACAATATATGCATTCATATCTTTCACTTGTTACTTACCTAGTTGAATGAACAACATCAAATAATTATTGTGGTCATTTCACTCCAACACTTATAATTACATGTAGGTAACAATAAAATAATTAAATACCTAGAATAATCATTGCCAACATAATGTTCTCTCAAATTTACTTCTTAGGTAACTACCTACATCTTATAAGATTCTATTGGAGTAGGAATGGGAGAGGGAGTGGGTGTTGGAGTGAGAATAGGAGAAATTAGAAATTTGAATTTAGCATTAGGGGGATCTATCTCGAATGGAGTAGAGAAGGTTTCAAGGGATGACCAGGAGAAGGAAGGCTAGGGTAATATTGTTCCCTTACGAAAAGAGGGCCCATAGGAATTATGATAGGTCCCAAGAAAGGCAGTCTTGGATTTAGGAAAGGCATTGCTGGTCCCACAAAATGTGATGAAGGTCCTTGACTTGGGCTGGACTGGGAAATGGTCTTCTCTCTTTGGGATAAAACCAATAGGTAAGTCCTCTCTCCTAGAGATCAAATACATCTCATATAAAGATAAGGGTAGGTTTGCTATTGAAATCCTTGATGAACTAGTAGACTATAACATAGCGACAATGGTGTCCTCTCTAGTTGGGAAGTTCATTGGCCCAAGGATGAATATTGATGGCATGCAAAGATTGTAGCTATGGCCAAGGGTTTCCTCTCTTTTGAGTTCTCCTATATTGAGGATCTCAAGAAGATTTTATGTGCTGGATCATGGTCCTTTAGACATTCGACGCTAACCCTATAGAAATGGACTTCAAAGCTAGATCTTAATGATTCTTTCTTTGTTAAAGCTCCTGTCTAGGTTTGACTACCATAATTTCCAATGAAATTATGGTACAAGGATGTCTTTGGTGGCATAGCTAAGTCCTTTTGGGAGCTCTTATCCATTGACCCTATCATAGTGGTAAGGATCAGGTTAACTTATGTAAGAATATGTATTGGAGTAATTGAGGAAAAAGACATGTCAGAAGTGGTGTACCTACATTCAAAGCTGGACAACCATATTCAAAAGCTATATTTTTGAAAGTGCCCCTTTTTCCTATTTTCATTGTAAAAAGGAAGGACATATGGCTAAGAAGTGCCCAAGGGTCTTCAAGGAGTAAACTAGAAAACAAAACCAGAGTAAGATTAGGGCAAAGGGATTCTCAAAGGATAGAATTTAAAGTTCAAAAGAGGGAGAGAAAGTGTGGAAATGAAAGGGAACTTCTAAAAAAGTTATAGGTATAGAGAAATAGTAGGAGGAATCAACGGTGGAAGACAAAGTCCTAGGGATTGAACCAATATGTACTAAAAATGGTGATAAGGATTCACACAGGTTAGTATTTTAGCAACAAAGGAGGGAGGTTGGGCTAGAGGACCTAGAAAATTTGAAGGATTCATCTACTAAGGGAGAAGTATTATAATAGGTTTAGCCTAGAAAGAGGAGTCTAGAACTAGCAGGAGGAAAGAAAATATCTCATACTCCCAAGGACAAGGTGGAAAAGGAGGAGTAAGCTATCTCAAGTGAGTCTTTACTAAATGAAGATGATAATCTTAGTAAGGGGATTTCCTCTTGAGGAAAGATTTCTAGAGTGGTGGACATTGTTAAATCCTCATCTCCAGGCCAACTCACTCAAATGGAGGCCCTATTTTCAATATATATTGATGAAAGCCAATGGAAATGGATAGAGCTAACTAGGAAATAGAAAAGTCAGGACCCTTCTCATCTAGCCCTAGTTGCAATAAGAAGTAGAATAAAGGTTGATGTAGGAGCAAGACCTAAGACTCCTAGAAGGAATAGTAATAGTTAGAACAAGAAAAAGGAGACAAGAAGGAATCTAGTAGATGGGAACCAAAAGACCATCCCAGAGATCTGCTTTGCAAATAAGAAATGAAGGTCCTATCTTCAAATATAAGAGGGCTTAATGAAGTCTGCAAACAAAAGGTTATAAGAATTATTATTAGGGGTCATAGGCATGACTTTTTCTTGATTCAGGAAACAAAAATGAGAAAGGAGGTAGTGGAAATAATCTCTTTTAGTAGTAGTATGGAAGGCTTTGCAAAAAATTCAAAAGGATCTTTGGGAGGTTTGTTTACCCTTTATAGCTCTTATCTCTTTAAGCCTCAAGTTGTTTATGCTGAAGGTAATATTCTCCTCATTCAAGTTGAAAATAAGAAAAATAATCTTGGTTTTTGTTAAATGTTTATGCTCCTAATACTAAGAATGGGAGGAAGAATTATTGGGGTAAAATTTAGAATTTTTTAGCTAGATTTGAAGTGGGAAGGTGTATTGTAATGGGGACTTCAACACCCCTTTAAGGCAGGATGAAAAGAAGGATGGTTTGCCCTTGGACTTGGATAGTTGGATGGACCTCTTGGATTTTATCAATGACTTGGCATATCTTGATGTTGATCTCCAAGGAGGTCTCTTCACTTGGTGTAATAAGAGAGTAGGAGGAGATTGTATTAGGTTTGATTAGATAGGTCTCTTATTACCTTAGACTGGCTGACATCTTATAATTGCAATCTCTCGTTAATGGCTATGGAAGGTTCAGATCACTCTCCCATCTCTCACTTAAGATCCTATTGATTTAAAGCGTTACTTCCCTTTTAGATTTGAGAAAATGTGGACTTCTCACCTAGATATCTTGATGCATATCTCAGAGTGGTGGAATATCCATATTGAGGGATCTTCTATGTTCAAGGTGGATAAGAAATTAAGAAATGTGAAGTTGAACATTAGAAAGTAGAACAAGTCTAATTTTGGAAATATCTTTCATTCCAAAGCTGAAATTTTGGAGGACGTAGGAATCATCCAACAAGCTATTTAGAAGGAGGGATATAATAAAAAAAGGTTGGAGGTGGAGAAATCTATCCTATTTGAGCTTCACAATAGTATTATCCAAGAAGAGACCTATTGGAAGCAAAGGTCAAGAGCTGTCTAGTTGAAATAGGGGGACACGAACACTAGGTTCTTCCACTCCTCTTCTTTGAAACATAGAGCACATAATATAATTAGCAACATGAAGAAGGGGGAAGAGTTTTTGAAGAAGAAGATGAAATAATAGGAGAGGTTATTTCCTTCTCTAAACTTCTTGAGAAAGACAATAACCTGGTGGACCAAGATCAAATGGATATCTTATTTGACATCCCATCTTTGATACATCCTAAGGAGAATAAGATGACTGGAGCTATTCCTTCTCCTTTGGAAGTGGGACAGGCTATTTTTTCCCTTGCTATGGAAAAAAATTCCCAGGGTTGGATGCGTTTTTGTCCTTCTTCTTCTAGATGTTTTGGAAATTCGTTCAATAGGATGTAACTAAAGTGGTGTAAGAATTCTTTGGAGCTAGAAGTCTTCTAAAGGAGTTAAATACCACTTTCCTAGTGCTCATCCCTTTGGTGATAGGGATAGACTCTATGGATCAATTTTGACCTATTAGCCTATGTAACTCTTTCTATAAGATTATTTCCAAAGTGTTGGCTTCAAGGATTATCAAAGTGTTCCCCTCTATAATAGCTCCCCAACAATCTAGTTTTGTCCCTGGAAGACAAATACTTGACTCTATTATGATTGTTCATGAGATGATCCACTCTTGGGAGGAAGGTAAGAGAGAAGGGTTTCTTTTTAAGCTTGACTTGTCTAAGGCTTATGGTCATGTGGATTAGACCTTTCTCTTCAATGTTCTTAGTGCCTTTGGTTTAACTCTAGGGTTATCAAACTTATAGACTAGTTGGTAACCACTACCTCCTTGGCTATGCTAGTTAATGGTTCCCCTTTTACTTTTTTTAAGCCTTCCAAAGGTCTTAAACAAGGAGATCTAATATCCCCTATTCTTTTCATTCTTTTGGCTGATTGTCTCTGAAGGATGATTTCTTTAGGACCCCTAGTTTTTTCCTACCAACAATTTGTTGATGACACAATTATGGGTGGAAAGGCTATAGTTGGTGAATGTAGGATGGTGAAAAATATTTTGAGCTCTTAATCTAGGGGATCAAGGAAGCTTATCAACTAGAACAAGAGTTTAATTTTCTTCATTAATACTCTAGATGTGCGTTAGAGGAAGATTGCTACTATTTTGGGTTGTGTTATTGGTTTCTTTCCCTCTAGCTATTTGGGTCTCCCCTTGTGGTTGAGGCCCCTAGATACTTTCTAGAATGATATTTTAGATAGGTTTAATAAAAAACTAGTTGGGTGGAACAGGGTCACTCTTAGCCAAGCTAGCAAGATTCAGCTTGTCAAAGCTACTCTTTAGAACCTTCCAACCTATGCTTTGAGTCTTTTTTGGATTGTGAGTAAGTTTGTAGATCATATGGAGAAGATCTAGAGGAACTTTCTTTGTTCTAGATTAGCAGGCATAAAGCGTTTACACCTATTTTCTTGGGATAATATGTGTCTCCCAAAATAGAATGGTGGCTTGGGGATAAGGAAACTGCATCCTTTCAATAAAGCCCTCCAAGCTAAACAAATTTAGAAAATATTTTCTAGTAAAGGGTAGTGGAGTCACACCATGAAAGATATATATCTTTGTAGATCTTCTTTTAGAAATTTTCTTTTTTGTGATTCAATTCCTAGAGGATCTAATATTTGGAATGGTCTTCTTAGTGCTAGAGATGTTGCTATCAGTAGGGAAAAATGGTGTGGTGGGAGTGAAGAGGAAACTCTTTTTTGATAGGATAATTGGTTGATTCAAGGGACTTCCTAAATTTGATAGATGGGCTTGCATTTCTATCTAAAGGGTGAGGATTTTTGTTTCTAAGTATAGACATGAATAGGGCTAGAGGGATTTAATTGCCATTTCAAAGGACCTTGAACCCCTTAAGAATATTTTGACCTCTATTCTTGTATATGAGGATTAGGATAAGATTGTATGGGAGGATACTTTGGATGGAACCTATTTGGTGGCTTCAGGGTACCAAGCTATTATGAAGTAGGATTTGAGGTAGGATTTGAGGCTGGAATGGGCTAAAGCCTCGTACCCTATTCTTACCCCAAAAATAAATATTTTTTTCTAGCTTTGACTCTAGAACAAGATTTTGACTATAGACAACTTGTGAAAGAGAGGACATCCTATTCCTAATAGGGGCATCCTTTGCAAAAACTAGGCAAAGATGGTGGATCATCTATTTATCCATTGCTCATTTTCTAGAGAGGTTTGGTCTTTACTTAGTCAAGATTTTGGGATGAGTTGGTGTGCTCCTAACTTAGCTATTGAATTCTTAAGGCAATGGGATAATTCTTGGAAGGGTTCTAGTCTCTATACTATAAGAAAAAGGACTTTACCTCATTTTGGCGAGGGTATATGGAAGGAATGCAATAACAAGATTTTCAGGGATGCTAACCTAACGGCCATAATAGTATTTGAAAAAATTCAAAATGCCCTATTGAAAAACTATATTTTTATTAAAGGAACTAACACTTTTGGAGGTGAAATTGAGAGGACTGTTGATTCTCAAACTAAAAGAAAGAGTGTTCCTGGTCTTTACCCCTGGAAGGTTGGCACAAGGCCAACTTTGATTGTCTAGCTAAAGGAAACCTAGGAAAGGCGAGATGTGGAGGTGTGATAAGAAATAGTTAAGGGTATGGTATCATTGTGGTTACTTTCCCCTTGAGTTTTCAAATAAACCATTATGCTAAGGCCAGTGCTACCCTCCAAACTACAAAATTGGCTAAAGATGTCAAGGTCAAATGTCTGTGGTTGGAGGGGGACTCTAACAAAATTATCAAATGCCTAAGGGGTGATCACCTTTTAGCCTAGGGTATAAAGAATATTATTGAGGAAATGAAAAATAATTTCTTTCCTTCAATAAGGTCTTTGTGTCTCACATGTACCGTGAAGGTAACATGGCTACTGACTGGATGGCGAATGATGTTGTAAGGAGGGATACAACACAAAGATAGGAAAGTGGAGAGGTTTTCTGGTGGATGCAAAAAGTATATGGATCTAGAAAGGATTCAGTGGAATATGGGCATCATTAAGGGTAATACTGCTAGTTAATATTGTTTATATGTTGTATTTTGTATTAAGAGATTGACATGAGCTGATCTAGAGGCTTCATTATTGGAGAATTAAAGAAAAAGGAGCTGGCTAAAGATCTCATTCCCTAATTGCTCTTCCTAGTTTTTGTTGTTTTCCTAGCTTTTGGCCTTTTTTTTTTTGCTTTTGTTTGTTGGCCAGGCCTAGCCTATTATTTTTTTTGTCGATTAGTAGCTAGTCCTGAACTATTAGTTTGTTTTATTAATTGTTGGGTTTTAGGAACCCCTGTAAAAAACTTGTTTTACTTAATCAAAAACATAATGTGCTCCCTCTTTATTGACATCCATGGATAAAGGTTACTGTTGATAACAAAAATAGGCCAGACTGAGTAAATAGACATCATCTCTCCATATGGGTTAACACTGTCAGTTGCTAGAGAAAGCTTGAGATTTTGAGGTTCTACTTTAATGTGTGGCCACTTTTCTTCTATGTCTTTAAATGCTAAAACATCTATAGGAATTCAAATAATATCATATCAACTTCTATTGTGTGCATGGTAATCCATAAATTATGCTGAGTTATTGCACTTAAATAATCATTTGAGATGCAGAGTAGTGGGGATGTAATGAAGAACCTTGTGAGACACTTTTTCTGTCACTTGATCATCTCAATATTTGTTCATATGGAATTTAGGGCATACTGTTGCATTTTCATGTTATTTATGACAAATTGCATGATGTTAAAGACAAGCATCCATAGATTGATACTCCATTCCAATATATTTCATAGTGGTGCATAATTCTTAATATGAGCGAGGGAGAACATTTGATGGTGGTAACAAATAGTCACCTATAAATCTACAAAAAAAAATATTAGTCATTAGTATAAAAAAATTTAATGGTACATATTTCACCTTTTATAGACTATAATGATGTATATCACAAACTTTAGCATATGTGACTTTGTTATGTTGGATAAACCATTCATAACCTTCAAATTAACCAATAATAATATAGCAAAGAGAAGAGTTGATTGGGATCCTTTGTAAAGGGTTGTATTTTCATTCTCAAGTAGAGGTATATCATGAATGTCCTCAATGTCATCATCATCAATAGTAGTAGACACACTAGTACCAAATGTGTCATGGATCAATGCATTCATATCATCATCTTCCATGGGATCATGATCTTCTCCTTCAATACTCACACCTCCATGCTCCTCTATATTCACACTTCCATGTTCCTCCATTATCACACCTCCATGTTCCTCCATATTCACACATCTACATTCCTCTAAGATGTGTTGGTCCATATCATGTACTATCCTGGGGAGATCAACCTATATAAAAATGATGAGAATCAAACCCATATTTTGTGGTTCATAAGTATATTAATTGTGAAAAAAATATAACAAACAACTTACCAATTGATGATAATTAAACCCCCCCTCAGTGTGACCATTCTCCCAACAATGGATCTTAGTTGTTTTGATTTTTCTTCTTCTTGTCTTTAAGCCATTACAATGCTTGCAAGGACAATAACATTTGTCATCACCTTCTCTTTAAAATTTAGACAATAATCTAGTGATTGTCTCCCTACTTTGATCATGTTAGAGTAAAGTGTTAATTTAATTAAATATATTAAATTTTCTTTACTCCCTTCTTAAGATTTTAATTTATGCATCTTTTGTATCTCTATATAATAATTAATAATTAATTATTAAATAGATTTAACCTTTTAGGTTACCCTTTCGGGTTTCGATCTCCTTGTATAAGGATTGATCATTTGTAATTATCTTTCAATCTCTTTCATTTCTGAGAATAAAATTTGCATATTTTTAGAGAAAAATCCTTGCCTCCTCTCATCTTTTTTTCTATGATAGGTTTTTTACATGCAGGTGTTAGAGGGCTTTGTGTATTTTTATTGATCAAATCCTTTAGATAAAACTCCCTTGTATTGTCTGGCATGAACCTTCTCCATAGGAATAACTTATTTGTGTAACCTTATTGAGTTGGTTGTATTTAATGTTTATATCTACACATATGGTTTTGAAAGAAATATTTGGTGTGATTAATGTGTATATCTACAAAAATATTAGAAATTTTGTACTTAATATTTATATCTGTACATATGGTTTTGAAAGAAACATTTGGTGTTAAAAAAATACAAAAAGTTATACAAAAATAATGTTTTACAAGAAAATGCACCTTAAGACCTATTAGCTTAGAAGTAAGAACATGGTGTTGAAATAGTATAGATAGTACTGACATGAGAGGTTTGCAAATAAGGGTATTGACCAATCTTGAAAACTTAAATGTTGAAATAAAAGCTATCAAGGATCAACCACCTATGCTAGAGCTATACCACAATGTGAAGTTGAAAGTTATTGAGGATCAAACACCTATGCTCCTTTTCCTCTATCCCCTTCCTCTTTAATCCTCTTATTTGTAACTCCTTGTTTCAAGGTTGGAAAACACTTCAACATCCTTTGCATGGTTTAGAGGTAATATCATTGTGGTAGAGGCTTCTTCAAGGGAATAAGCCTCATGATTATGGCATTTACACTGAAGTAGAACTTTCTTCTTCAACTCCTTTCACTCAACTCTTCACTACAATTATTCTTCCAATAGTGTGAACAACCACTAAAAGTTCCTAGGAGCCAAGTGACCCTAGACCTATGATACATTTTTTTGAGATATGGGAGAAGTTACTACCAGATTCAGTACTTCATAACAATTTTGGATCATAAAGTGATGTCCAAATTAATAGTAACAATAGATATTTGGGATCCTCATAGGGAGACCATGCCAATACATGCATGGTTACATCCTTGGCTTCCATTGTTTGGCTAGTGTATGGATCCTTTATATCCACCCATTCATTATAAGTTGGGTAATGCACTTCATCCTTAGCATGCAAATGATACATATGAATATTTAATTTTTATCACCTTGAAAAATTGTATTTGATCCTACTAGCTGGGAATAACTGATTGTTTAAATTATTTTCAATTGAAAAATTATTTCTCCATCTTCAAGTAACCTAAAACCTTTCTTCTCCTAGTTGTATTTTTTCTCTATTATTATATGTTTTTTAATAGATTTTAAATTTTTTTTCCATGTTTTTATGATGCATAGGAAAGCCCATATCATCTTAGGATAATGCTAAGGAAAGTGGTTGCACATATATGAATAAATAACTCAAAAATGTGTTTAATTAAATAAATAATTTTTGTCTCATTCTATTTAATGAATTACTAAACCAAATAATCATCATATATTTATAATGATCAAAGTATGCACAAAGTAAGATCCTGGTACATAAAATTTCAGCAAAAAATAGAGGGAACAAAATTCAAATAGGGAGTAATATAGTATGTAACTATAATTATAAATTGAGCATAATATCAAATACAACCCTATTTACAATGTAATATCATTCTGTGTATTTTTTTAGTCCACACCAAAATCAATAACCTTGTTTTTACTAAACAAACTTTTTGTTAGTCAATAATCTTTTTATTTTATTAATTTGGGAAGTAATCCTCTTGAATTGGGCATACCATGTTTTCTATCATAGTAGTATCAAGACAAGCACAAACAACTCCTAGAATTGTTGTTCATAGACCCAGTGGATATTCATGCACACCCAATTCAAAAGTTTCTACCATTAGATCTCTTTGCTTTAGACAATCATATAAGATTTTTGGTTATGGTGCTCAACTCATGATAACTCTAAACCTTATCTTATCCTTGATGTCAACCCGATACATTCTATTTCTCCTTTGATTAAATTAGAAAAAAAGACTTAATCCCCACATGCCTTTCAGGAATCAATTACAATCAACATTGAGATCATTGCAATTCTTTTTATTAATGGTGGAATTTAGCTTTTATGATTACAAAGAAAACTATTGGAGTGCATGTGTTTCTTGATCAATATCAATAAGCTAGAGAGTAAAAACTCATCCATACTGCAAAATGACTGAGGAAATCAAAGGCTTAAGAAAACAAAAAATGGAGTATATCTTAGAAGTAGAAGATCACCTAGCATTTGGTGGAGCTAAGAAAAGGGTCTAGGATTGAAAAAATTGAACTAATATGCATAGTTCATGCTTTCAACTCTATTTACTTTTCTATTCAACAAGAAAGGAAGAGTTTGTATAGTTAAAAAATCATTTTGTCCATTCTATGTATTTTTTAATATCTTCTATGATATGTTTTTGTAAAATTTCTTGAGAACTCTATTCATTTTTTGTGGTCTGCGTTATTTTTTTGAGGTAAGTCACTTAGCATGGGTTGAGTGACTTTTATTATTTTACTATTTGGATTTTGCAATATGTATGCATTGGATCTTTTTTTCCTATTGTGTAGATAATATGTAATAAGAACCTTAAAAAAGATCTCTCTAAATATATAAAGATATCTATTATGATATTTTTTTGTAAAATTTCTAGCGAACTCTGCCCATTTTTTGTGGTTTGCATTATTTTTTGCATGATCTTGAAGTAAGTCACTTAGCATGAGTTGAGTGTGCTCTATTATTTTATTATTTTGGAATATGTATGCAACTAGATCATTTTTTATATTGTGTAGATAATATGTAATAAGCATCTTAAAAAGATCTCTTTCAATATATAAAGATATCTGCTATGATATGTTTTGGTAAAATTTCTTGCGAACTCTACCCATTTTTCATGGTTTGCATTAATTTTGTGTAGGATATTGAGGTAAGTCACTTAGCACAAGTTGAGTGAGTTTTATTATTTTATTATTTGGATTTTGGAATATGTATGCAGCTGGATCATTTTTTCTACTATGTAGATAATATGTAATAAACACCTTTAAAAGGATCTCTCTAAATATATAAAGATATATGCTATGATATTTTTTTTTATAATTTCTAGCGAACTCTACCTATTTTTCATGGACAACATTATTTTTGTGCAGGATCTTAAGGTAAGTCACTTAGCATGGGTTGGGTGAGTTTTATTGTTTTATTATTTGGATTTTGGAACATGTATACATCTATATCATTTTTTCTATTATGTAGATAATATGTAATAAGAACCTTAAAAAGGATCTCTCTAAATATATAAAGATACCTGCATTGATATGTTTTTGTAAAATTTCTTGCTAACTATGCCTATTTTCATGGTCTACATTATTTTTGTGCAAGATCTTGAGGTAAGTCACTTAGCATGGCTTGAGTGAGTTTTATTGTTTTATTATTTGGATTTTGGAATATGTATGCAACTGGATCATTTTTCCTATTGTGTAGATAATATGTAATAAGCATCTTTAAAGAGGATTCTCTAAATATATAAAGATATTTGCTATAATATGTTTTTGTAAAACTTCTTGTGAACTCTACCCATTTTTTTTGGTCTGCATTAATTTTGTACAGGATCTTGAGTTAAGTCACTTAGCATAGGTTAAAAGAGTTTTATTGTTTTATTATTTAGATTTTGGAATATGTATGTAGATGGATCATTTTTTCTATTGTGTAGATAATATGTAATAAGAAGCTTTAAAAAATATCTCTATAAATATATAAAGAGTTATATGTTTAGAAGGAAATATAAAGACATACATGTTTATAAGGAAAGGAAAAGAACATCTACATACATACCTCTTCTCACCTTAGAAGAAGATTTCAAAGCAATGGCATGCAAATCACAAGGGCATGACACAACAAAGAAATCATAGAGCAAGGGCACACTATGTTAATGAACTTGCAAAGTAAGGGAATGAAAATGAAATGCAGAGATCAAGAAGGCACATCAATCAAATACATTGGTCACAAGGGCCATGGCAACATTCACAACACTACACCTCTTTCATGCCCAACTCATTCCACAATCAAAATCAAATAGAAAATGATTGTCATGTTTTCTTTTTCTTTTTTCTATTTATGCTTGTGAGGGCATTACAATTATGATGCCAATGTTAGTATTGCGACGATGTCAAGGACATTTACAAAAAAACATGAAAATCACCACAAACTATACTGTTGTCACAAATTTCCATCTTAATTTGATCCCAAATGTTGTAGTGTGATAACCACGAATAAACCAAAATCATTCTGAGTAGGGTACATGATGATATGTTCTGGTTAGTGATGCACAAATAGCAATTGATAATGTCCTAATTCAAAAGGTCATAGGTTTGAACAATGAGGGACACAATCCTATGAATGAGAAGAATGTGAGAAAGATGGTTGAGAAAACCTTTACACACGATTTGATGGAAGGAACATGAAAGTAGACACAATTCAAGATACAAAAGTGAAATTATTGAGTAAAATATTAGGGCAAACTTTTAACCATGGATCAAGGGTTAACTCAGTACTCGCTGGATTTTTACATGTAGCCTATGTGATGGAAATTTAGGGAAGAAAAGTTAATCTACGTGAGATTATCATATTGTAATTGTTGGATAACATTCCAAAGTTAAAGAAGACCAAGAGCACAGTCTTTAGATTTGAGTCCCTACTGACTCGTTCTTTTTTTTTTTCCTATGTTTTAAGAAAGTTTCTAGGAGTAATGAATTGGGATAGCAATCAGTGCAAAATGAAATTGGTAACTCAGTGCTATAGATCTAAGTTGGAGAATGTCAAAGATAATGAAATTGATAGAAAGATGAAGAGTTTCCAATCTAAAATGAAAAAAGGTACACAATACCTCCATCTATGGTAGAGAAATACAAGGATGAAATATGCTTCATGGTGGAGATAGATAACACCTGCATGGAAGATATGGTACCAAGGGTTAAGTTTAGAGAACCCATGGGATATGAGATGAGCACATAGCTCATAGAAGGGTATGTGCAACTCATAATCCAATAAGAGGATACAGAGTGCCCTAGATGGAGAACCTATGAGAAGAAAATGAGAATAGTTTGTTGAAAACTACACAACAAGGAAAGAAAGAAGAAAGTGGAAAAATTGATAGATTCCATCCTCAAGGAATCGGCCATGACCAAAGAGGAATGTAATAAAGTCAAAGGCATTGCACTAGAAATAAAAGTAAGCAGACAAAATGAAGTGATTGAAACAACTCCTATTGTTGTTGTAGGACCTTCAAAAGGTGTGACTATAACACAACCATGTGCCTAGGCCCCCATTGCACCATATAAAGTAGTTGCACAAGTTCAACAAGTTAGAACAAGAGGTGATCATCCTAAGAGGTAGCCAGAGGTGGAAGCACCTATAGTGTGGAGAAAGTTAGTGAGATGTGTAAAGGTTAAGTAAGAAATTGCACCATCCACCAAAAAAAGGTCAAGTAGACCACAAATGGACTAGGAAAAAGAAGAAAAATGATGTAAATTAGTGAATTTGAGAGTTTTGAGGATGAAGCTAAAGATAGACCAGTAGTGTAAGATGTGTAGGAAGGAAAAACATCAAGTGGAAATAAGGCATGGAAATAAAATATCAACCTTAATATGAAAATGAAAAAATGATGATAACTTTGTTTAGTTAAACAAGTATTATAGTCTGCATAGTAATATGGATAGAAGGAAATTAGAAAATGCCATTGTAAGAAATATGATTTTGAGGTATAAGTTTGAGAATATTCAGAATAAGATACCTAAAGACCTATATAATAGGTTAATAAAAAGGAAAAAGTGAGTATTGCAAGAAGATCAAGATCTGAGGATTACAATGATAAATAAACTATGTGAAGTTGACTCTAAGAAGGACTTAGATAGAATTTTGAAGGGTATTGAGTCCTTGCCGAGGAAAAAAAGAAGAATAATTCTTCTAATGGGAGGCAATTCTAAGGATGTTAGGAAGGAGCAATAGGAGGCAATTGTAAAATTCATGAACTCAGTGCCAAAGGTGACTGTGCAACCCAAAGCTGATAGTCCAGTGTGTGTAGAAACTAGTATACCTATTGGTGTTGAGGAAGACATAGAGGAGACATAACAAGAACTTTCACCATTGTATATTATTATGTGTACTAAATCCATGCAAGTGGAAAATACATACATAAATGTAGATGAAAAGGAGAACCCTTTTGCAAGATATGGAGCAAATATTGTTGGCAATATCAACAATATAACAACTTACACTAGCTTAGATGATGATGAAGTATAAGAAAAGAAGAAAGAAGTTGAGGTAAAGAAGAAAGAAGAAGAGAAGAAGAAAGAAATAGAGAGGATAGTAGAGGTGAAGAGGATAGAAGAAGAAAAGAAAAAGAAAGAGGAGGAGAAGAAAAATCAAGAAGAAGAAGAGAAGAAAAAGAAGGAAGAAGATGAAATGTAAAAGGAAGAAGAAAGAGAAAGACTCTGAATTTAAGTAGAAGTGGAAGATTGTAATGCAAGAATTAACATTCTTGCCCAATCTAAAACATGTGGAATCAGTTAATGGGAATGTAGTATTCCAACATGAAGTTGACATACCTTATGCAGCCCTAATAATTGTGTTTGTTGCAACACCAATAACTAGCCCATGTTCAATAGTTAAAGCATTGACAACATTATCAGATGATGATGATGATGACCAAAGAGGTTTGATGAGTTCATTCAGAAAGTTCTTTGAAAAGAATAAATTAGTAAAGTCTTTAGAGAAGACATTAACTAAAGTCTTGGATAGAATTTAGAAGACAATTACTACAACTATAGAAAATCCAAACTTGTAGTCAAAGGCCAAGGAGTTGGTGAAGATCTTTGATAAATATTTCACAACTTTAGCAGAGGTAGCTTCAACACAAGCATAGGTGAAGCATGGTGCATCACTATTTGATATAGTATGCACTAATGTGAGAAATGAGTTAAAGGCACTTGATGGAAGCTTCAAGGAACTAAGAAAACACATTGATGAAGGAAAAAGGTTGTATGGATAATGTGTGTTGTCATACAAGTACCTGACTAACTTTGAGAGTCAAATAAAGGAAAAGTTGAGTGATCCGAAAAAGCTCACTATAAAATTACAACTCCTAGAGTCTAGTATTGACAAGTATGGAACTGAAGTGGAAAAGATCCACAGTGTGATCAGATGCTTAGAATCTGACAAGGAGAAGGCAACAAAGAGATTCTCTAGTCTTAGAGAAATTTTTTCACCAGAGTCTTGCAAAGGAAACTAGAGGAATGTCTTGTAGCAAAGAATTACTATAACAAGTTTTCCTATACTGACTTAAGTGCAATTGAAGTGGCATCTTATTCACTATGCACAATAATCAATATTTCTAATACAGTTAAGGAGAAGTTCTAGAAGAATGAAATGGATAGGCAAAAACTTGTTTATGCAAATATTTTTTCTAGGATGACAAGTTGATCAGTAGTAGGCCACCCAATTTTTTAATATAATTTTTGACACCTTTACCATTGATGTTAAAGGGGGAGTAGTATGTAAATGAAAATTGCATGTATTGTGTATGTAAGGGGGAGTTAATGAAGGGTGCCCCCCTTAATACCAAAACATATAACACAAACAAACAAACAACAATAATTATGAGAACAAAATAGGGGCTTCTTATTATCACCGAAAATGCAAAATTAAAAAATTCACAATTATAATATATTAACCCACATGGGTGCCTTCATTACAATAATTTGCAAGACAATGCTACAAACTATCACCCACAGGTGTTCTAGAAAATGTTTGGGCATTTCTTAAATAGGAAATTTTATGTTTCCTAGGAAGGTTCTAGAAATTCAAACTTAATACCTAGGGCCAATAGACCCTAATAGTACATATAGAGTTAGCCAAATGCATCTTTGATATTTATTTTAGAAATTTTGGGTAACCCAACTTTGGAAGGCCACAACTCTCAAATTGTTGCTCCGATTGGCTATTATAACCACTTTTTAGAAACACCAACTCCTAATCTATAGGCTTTGAATGGTGCAAGCACCCTTATGTTGAGTTTTTAGACCTCATCTATGGCATCTAAGGCCTTCAAAACTGAGTTCAAAGATTTTTCTCCAAAATTTTCCATTGAAAATCTACAATAAATTTCTGATAATTATGTTGGAGCAATGAGATTTTCATGGTAGGCTTATAGTTTTGAAATGAACCTTCATGCAAAAAATTAGAATATTTCAAGCTAGTATGAAAAATTTACTAAAAATAGTAAGCTCCTAGAAATAATAACCCCTTTTCTACTAATCTCGATGAAAATAGAAAAGATTAAAAATAAAACTATTTTTGAGTGATGCAAGATTGCACTCACTTAGGATGCTTCTACATCAGACACCTAGGGTAATTTGAGAAGTGACTCTGTCACATCTTAGGTATTCAGAGGAAAACCAAGATGGTTACCTCCTCTTTTACTAGCCATGATGAATCTTCTACTGGCCTCTCTTTCCATTTGACCAAGTATTCTTCATAAGTTTTGTTCCTTATATTTTTTCCAATACAACTATCTAGTATCTCCTCAATCTCCTTTGTAGATAAACTAGCTATTGAAATATTGTGCCTCCGTAACTTCATCCCCATCACCTCCTTTATAATGCTATCAAATTTGAAATATTAAATATTGGTGAAATATTTAATTCAACAAACAACTCCACTTCATAGGCATTTCCAGAATCATGTTGTTTCACTATCTTGTATAGTTCAAACTTCTTCATCTTCATCTTATTATATTTACCCATTGGAAAATAATCCTTTCTCAAATGAACCATGACTTCGACTCCAATCTAAAATTCGTTATACCTCCTTTTTACATCTTCCTTAAACTTGTATTGTATATTCATCTTTATGATGTGCTTCCTCACCACCTCATGGATGTGCTTCAAATGTTCAACAAATTCTTCTTCTTTAGCACTACTTATCTCTCCTTTATCCAAATGCCTCAATTTAGAAGCATTTCTCAAACTACTCTCATATACAATCTAAAATGGTGATTTAACAATACTCTAGTTGATAGAATTGTTATTTGCAATTTTTTCTTGTGGTAAAACTAGATCCCATCCTTTTTTCTTGTCTCCAACCAGACATCTCAACAAATTTTCCAAACTCCTATTCACCACTTCTATTTGTCCATTAGTTTGTGGATAATGTGATGAACTGAACTTCAAATCTATCTTCAACTTCTTCCACAATGTATGCCAAGATTACCCAACAAATTTGGTATCTTGATATGAAATTATACTCTTTGGTAGACCATGTAGTCTCACCACTTCTCTAAAAAAAAACTTTACCAAATGAACAACATCACTAGTCTTCTTGCAAGGAATGAAATGTGTCATCTTTGAAAACCTGTCAACCACTGCAAAAATAGAATCATGCCCCCACCAAGTCCTTGGTAATCTAAGAACAAAATCCATGCTAAAATCCTCTCACAACTTCAGTGGTATAGGTAATGGTTGATACAACCCTATATTCTACTTCACTCCTTTTTTCATTTGACATACTCTACAAATTTGTAGAAACTTTTTCACATCTTGTTGCAACTATAGCCAGTAATAATTCTTAGCAACTAAAGCTATGATTTTATCTCTACCAAAATGTCTAGCCAATTATCCACTATGCTTGTCCATGATAAGATTCTCTCTCATTGAACTTTTGGGAATGCACAATTGGTTTTGAACAACATACTATTTTGGATCATAAAATCCAACCACTTTGTCCTATCAAGTGTAACAAGTTCTATATAAGCCTTCCATGATTCACCAAAATTAGGATCATCTGGATATAAAGTATTTAGTTCCTTGAACCCAACCACCTCTATCTATATTTCTTTAAGAAAAAGTGTCTTCTAATAAGAGCATTCTACAACTCAGTTAGAATTCCCACTCCTGTGTTTCAAAAAAAATGTATAACTCTACAAAAACTCAACCTACTTCAAATGCCTTTTGTTTAATTTTCCTTAACATTTCAAATATTGCAAAGCTTGATGGTTAGTAAACAAAATAAATTCCTTAGGAAAAGATAGTGTCTCCACTTCTTCAATGCTTGAACTATAGCATAAAATTCCTAATCATAAACATAAAATTTTCTTTTGGCATCATTCAATTTCTCACTGAAATAAGAAATAGGTCTACCTTCTTGGCTCAAAAAAACTCCTATTGCAGTACCACCAGCATCATAGTCTACTTGAAACACCTTGTTAAAATTAGGAAGTGCTAGAAAAGGCTGCTTAGTAACTTTCTATTTCAATAGATTAAAACTCTTATATGCTCCTATAGTCAACTTAAATTGTTTGCTATCCCCTCTCATTGTTTCAGCCAAGGGTCCAAAAATACTACTAAAACCTCTTATGAACTTTTTGTAAAAACTATACAGTCCATTAAAAGATCTTACCTCTATAGATCTCTTTGAATTAGGCCATTCAAGGATCCATTCAAGGATAGCCTTCACTTTCTTTGGGTCCATTTTCAAACCTTTTGCTAAGATTAAAAATACCAGGTACACCAACTCATTCTTTAATAAAATGCACTTCTTCAAGTTTATCAACAAATTTTCTTCCCTCAACTTATCAAACACCTTTCAAATATGAATCAAATATTCCTCCAATGTATTACTAAAGATAAAAATATCATCTAGTTAAACAATTTCAAACTCACTCAAAAACTCCTTCAATACCTCATTCATGAGCCTCGTGAAAGTGCTTGGTGAATTGGTTAGCCCAAAAGACATGACTAACCACTCATATGGTCTTTCCCTTGTCTTCAAAGTATTCTTCCATGCATCACCTTCTCTTATATGAATCTAATGTTACTAACTCTTTAGATCTATCTTTGTGAAATACTCAGCCCTACTAAAGCAGTCTATAATATCATCCATTCTTGGCAATGGAAATCTATAATTGATTATGATCATGTTAATAGTGAAGAATCTATGCACATACTCCATTCTCCATTCTTCTTTGGTGCTAATATGATTGGTACAACACATAGACTCATACCCTCTTGAATCAACCCCTTTTGCAACAACTCATAAACTTTTCTATTCAACTCTTCACTTTTTGCTAGTGTCATTTTGTGAGTTGCCTTGATTAGAAAATTGGCTCATGGAATTAAATCCATCTGGTGACTTATCTTCCTTATTGGGAGTAATCCATTAGGTACATTATCTGACACAATATCAAAAAACTTTCCCAACATATCTACAACTTCTACAAGTACTTCCTCTACTTCTTCTTTACCATCTTTTTGAATTTTAACAAAAAAAAATGTGAATGCTTCATACCTTTGAGAAACTCCTTCCTGTCAATGAAACATATTTTGGCAACACTACATACCTTTTCTTCTTTCCTTCAATGACTTCAACTTATGTTTCACTCCATCCTTAGTCAAAGCATAGGAATTTTCTCGCCCATAATATATAACATGCCTATCAAAATACAACAGCCTACCTAAAAACATATGACATATGTTCATAGGTATGATATCATAAAGTAACTCATCCTCATAGCTTTCAATCTTTAACTTCAACAAGTATTTCTCATTGACCATGACCTTATGGTCATCTTGCACCCAAACAATACAATATGGACACAAGTGTTTTTTCCTCTTTAGCTTCATCTTCATGACCACATTTTATAACACTAGATTGTCAATGCTTCCACTATCAATGATCACATCACAACACTTATCTTCACATTTTCACCTAGTGCAAAAAAACTCCTTTGTTGATCAGATTCATTCTCACCACTCAGTAGGACTCTTCTATTTACTAGGACTTCTCCTCTTTTAACATCTTTAGAATGTGATGATCTAACATCTTCATAAATGCATACAACTTTGGCCTAGCCTTTGGTTCTTCAGTATATTCTTCCTTGGCATTGGGAACATTCAAATGCTCTATGCCCTTCTTCTCCATGGTGAAAGTATTTCCCACAGAAGCCTCCTCTCCTAGATCCTTGTCCTTTGTCTCTTCCTCTTTGATCTATATTGTCTTGATCATAGAAATGATTGGAATTATTTTCCCTCTTGTTCCAATTTCTACTTCAAGCCTCATCCTTATTCTTTTGAACATCATTTTGGCTGCCTTAAGATTGTCCACCAGATCTTCCACTGTGACCTCTTCCACTATTCTTGTTGTCAAACTTCTTACTTAGTTCTTTCTCAACTCTTAGGGAAAACTAGATTGCCTCTTCAATACTATTCATTCAAACCAAGCTCAACTCATTTTGAATACTTGGCCTTAACCCATTAAGATAACAAGCCACTTTCTCATTATTAGCTTCTACATGGCCAATGCTAATGAGAACTTGATAGAACTCTTAAGTGTACTCTTGAACAAATTTTTCCACTTGCTTTAACCCTTGATTTTTCTTCAAAAAATCAAGCTCATAATCCATGGGAATGAATTGTCACTTTATATTAGCTATCATCTGATCCCATCTAGTGATTTTGTCTTTTCCTCTTCTATTTCTCTCCAACTAAATTTCCAGCTACTAGATCTTTGCATGTCCCTTCCATTTTGCCTTTGAAAACTTGACCCTATCAAGATCCTCAATATCTTCATACTCAAATTACTCCTCAAATTCATTGATCCAATCGATCAACTCCTATAGGTTAACATTTCTCAAAAATGTGGGAACCTCAAACTTAGGTCTTTTTCTAATCTTGGAGATAGCCTTAAAAAGCCTCTTTTCCTCTGGGTTTAGAACTACCTTTGCTTCAGAATTTTCTTCTTCTTCATCATCCTCATCATCACTTTCATCTCTTATGAAAAGATTTATTACACTACACACGTGTTCTTCCAATGGTTGCATTTTTCTTTGGAGGGCTCTAAAACCCTCAGGTGTAACACCTATAGTTCTTCCACCACACACTCTTCATGGAGGCATTTTTGTACTTTCGCTAAAACCCTAGTGTAAACTACCTCATAGTTGGAAATCTATCTATATTCTTAGCTCAAACCATAGTCCCGGTGTGAATTGCCTCATAGTTAGTGATTTGCCTATACACTCAAGAACTCTAGCTCTGATACCACTTGATGAAGGGTGATCCCCTTAATTTTATAAATACATAACATAAACAAAGAAATAAAAAAAATTGTGAGAATGAAATATGGGCTTCTTATTATCACCACAAAATGTGGAATTACAAAATTCACAATTACAATATGCTAACACACATGGGTTCCTTCATTATAGTAATCTACAAGACAATGTTGTGAACTATCACCCAGAGTTGTTTTAGACAATGTTTGGGCCTTTCTTAAATAGGCAATTTTATGCCACCAAGGAAGGTTCTAGACATTCAAATTTAATAGCTAGGGCCAAAAGACACTAATAATAGACATAGAGTTAGCCAAATACATCTTTGATATTTATTTTAGAAATTTTGGGTAACCCAAATTTTGGAAGGTCATAACTCTCAAACTATTGCTTCAATTGGAATTATAACCACTTTTTAGAAATGCTAGCTCATGATCTACAAGATTGAAACATTGCAAGCGCCCTTCCATTGAGTTTATGGACCTCATTCTCGGCCTTTAAGGCCTTCAAATTTGAGTTCAAAGGTTTTTCTCCAAAAATTTCCCCTGAAAATATGTAATAACTTATCTGATAAATAAGTTGGAGCAATGAGATTTATATGGTAGGACTATAACTATGAAATGAACCTTCATGCAGAAAATTAGGACATTCTAAGCTCGTATGTCAAACTTACTAAAAATAGTAAGCTCCTAGAAATAGTAACCCCCTGTCTACTAGTCCTGATGAAAATAGAAACGACTCAAAATAAAAATATTTTTAGGTGATGCAAGATTTCCTTCACACCCAGGATGCTCATGCATTAGACACCTAGGGTAATTTAAGAAGTGACTCCATCACATATCAAGTGTTTAGAGGAAAACCAAGATGGTTAACCTTCTCCCTTGATAGCTATGATGAATCCTCTACTAGCCTCCATTTCCATTTGACTAGGTATTCTTCATAAGTTTTTTTCATTGTTATTTTTCCAATATGACTATCCAATATCTCTTCAATTTCCTTTGTAGCCAAACTAGTTGTTGGAATACTTCACTATGCTTCTATAACTTCATCTCCATCACCTCCTTCATAATAATCTGTCAAATTTAAAATATTAAATACTCATGAAATGTTCAATTCAGTAGGAAACTCCACTTCATAAGCATTTCCAGAATCATGCCATTTCACTATCTCCCATGGTCCAAAATTCTTCATCTTTAGCTTATTATATGTACCCATTGGAAAATACTCCTTTCTCAAATGAACCATGACTTCATCTCCAATTTGAAATTTCTTATACCTCTATTTTACATATTTCTTAGCATTGTACTATGTATTCATCTTTATGATTTCCTTCCTCACCTCCTTATGGATGTGCTTAAAATGTTCAACAAATTCTTTTGCTTCAGTAGTACTTATCTCTCCTTTATCTAATTAGCTCAATTTAGAAGCATTTCTAGGAATACTCTCATATACAATTTGGAATGGTGATTTATCACTACTCTGATTGATAGAATTATTATATGCAAATTCTGCCTATGGTAAAATTAGATCCCATCCTTTTGGCTTGTTTCCAACCAAACATCTTAGTAAATTTCCCAAACTCCTATTGACCACTTATGTTTGTCCATTAGTCTTTGGATGATGCGATGATCTAAACTTCAAATCCATTTTCAACTTCTTCCATAATGTATGCCAGAAATACCCAACAAATTTGGTATCTCGACATGAAACTATACCCTTTGGCAGACCATGTAGTCTCACCACTTCTCTAAAAAATAACTCTGCCACATGAACAACGTCACTTCTCTTCTTGTAAGGAATTAAATATTCCATCTTTGTAAAGCGAACAACCACCACAAAAAAGAATTATGCCCTCACTGATTCCTTTGTAATTTGATAATAAAATTCATGCTAACATCCTCCCATGGCTTCAAAAGTATAGGTAATGGATAATATAAACCTGCATTCTTCTTTACTCCTTTCACCATCTAACATACATTGCAATTCTATAAAAACTTCACATCTTTTTGCAACTATGGCCATTAATAATTCTCAGCAACCAAAGCTATGGTTTTATCTCTGCAAAAATGTTCAACCAATCCTCCACTATACTTCTCTTCGATGAGATTCTTTCTCATGGAACTTCTAGAGTGATAAGGAGTGATAAGGAATGTAATGATCCATTAGAAAATGAATAAAATTGTTATGTTTTGAAGGTAATTTTGTATAGTTGCTTTATTTGTTTTTGTAGTATATGACATCATTTTAGGACTTCACCAATTTTCTTAGATATTTCCATCAATGCCAAAGGGGGAGATTTATGCAATATGATTAGACAGATGTCTTGAGAGTTGTCATTTATGGTAAAATATATTCAACATTTCATTTTTGCATTTAGAGATAGAAAAATGTCTAAGTGTTAGACAATTTGTAGCAGTACAAAGAACATATATGATGCATATGAATGACTCATTGACAGTTACATTATGTTTAGTTGGAGAAATTTCTATGATAGTGCCATGGTGATATATATTAGTGCACATATGTTTATAGACAATAAAATATGAGTTATGATTGAAATACTAATACAGGTATTAAACAATACAAAACAAAGTATAGTAGAGAATTGGATTGTATGACTTGAGGAATTATTTTGGTAACAAAACAATTACTAAGTCATGATGAACCAACTATGGGGATATTATTCCATAAGTTATTTCATATTACCTCAAGCACGTTAAGACATGAAATTGGACTAAGAAGAAATTTACTAATTTTCCAAGTATAATTAGAGATCTTATCTTGTGCAATTAAGAGTGAATATGTGTGTGACATATATGTGATCTATGTGATATTTGTCATTGATGTGAAGTCAATGAGATAATATGTGAACTACATCTAATGTATGATCAGAGTAAGTGTGAATCACATGAGATAGAAAGTATTGTATATATATCTACTGTTGTGAAGAACTTATAATTGCATGTTGTGGTAGTGGGCTCTTCTTGCATACATTGTATTTGATCTACCAACTCCTAACAGGGTTGAGGCTTCTAAAAAGGCCTAATCCTCTAACAAGGAATTGAGACACTATATGTCCTTCACAGACTCTTAACAGGGTCAATATCCTTAGTAGGGTTCTTTTGTTTAGTGAATCATCTAGCAAATATCATCCCCACTGGGGTTTTCCCTTGGCCAAGGTATTCCTAGTTAACAAATAATGGTGTTATGAGTTTTCTATGTGTATGGTTATATTTACTATTCAACATTATTGGTTTACTTTCATATGCATGTTATAGAATAACTAATAATATTTAGTTGCGGAAAAAAGTTTGTGGAATATTGATTCACCCCCTATTAGTATTATCTATTTCTAACATGGTGGTGGTGCAACATTGAGTTCATTGGTCTAACACAGTGAGGTAATTAAAGTGGAAGAGGGCTAGATTGCTATTAAGGGTAACATATCTAACAAGTTTTAATCCCTCTTTTGATATTTCTCTTCATTCCCAAAAGAGTAGAGGTAAATGTAAATCTTGATGGTTTAAGGTTGAGGGAGCTTAACTCTCCATGCTACACCTATTATTTTGAGGTGGTCAATGGTGATTTCAAAGTAGATGAAGAGGATGGAGATGTTGTGCTTGAATGCAAATTTATTTGGGATCCATCTGTTGTCATGCTATAGCATAATCAAATAAAATTTAATACTTAGTTTCCCTGACTCCCAACTCAATACTGAAAACCCTTACCTTGAATAGCCCTAAAAAACTCTTCGTCATGCCATTGGAAGACTCCTACCCACACTTTTCTATGTGAATGAATGAAGTTTCACATTTCTTTTTTTTGTTTACATCCCCAATGACATCAAAATTTTGATGCTAAACTTAATTGTCATTGAAATTTAGACATTATTGGGATCATATTATTTTAAAAATAAAATTGACAAGCCAAATTGGCCTACTATCAAAAAATTAGGTAATAAATGCAACCGAAATGTACAAAAAGTGACAAATTTGAACTGAATGTTTACACAAATTCTAATTGGGTAGGAAATATTGATGAAAGAAAGAGTAAAAGTGGAGGTGATTTGGTTTTAGGAAGGAGATTGATTTCTTGGACAAGAAAGAGGCAAAACTGTATTTCAAAATATACAACAGAGGCTGAATATGTTGTTGCAATAGTGAATTGTTCAAATATTGTATGGATCAAGAAATTGTTGAAAGGAATGAAGGAAGAGATAGCTAAAATAGTTGTGATATACTATAATAAAATAAGTGATATAAACATATCAGATAACTATTTCTTATTTTTGCACCTCGCCAAAATTTGAATTTCAAATGCTTACCCGCCAACGGTCACTGCCTGGTTTTAATGCTATTTTAAACATCCGAAGGAATATCAAAAAAATACTTTAGGCTAACCTTATAATATTCCTTTCCTTGTGCATTTAAGTATTTCTATGGGTCTGCAAGTTCCTCATTGTTGGATCAGTCTGTATCAACGGCTGGCACTATGTCGCTATTGAAAGTTACACGTTGTTTTGTGTTAGCGACATAACGTCCTTTTTTTGGATGTCAAGTGGGGCCTTCCTTTTCCTTATTATTTCTCTGGAATTGGGTTTTGCTAAGTCAGCAGTGGGCACTATGGTGCTATTGGGAAATTTGTTCTTCTCATCGTTAGCAACATAGTGCCCAGTCAGAAAATGATACTACAACGACGTCAGGCACGTGTGGGTCCTACTTCCCTCAGCGGACCACAAAAAAAGATTTTTCAACTAGTTGGCATGTGGCTAGGTTTTTATCAATTAGCACACTAACAAACTGGGTCTATCTTCAGGGCCGTCAGATGGTGGAAGATCGATGTTTCTCGCTATGTCATTATGAAAAAATGCTCAATCTTTAGCCATAGCGACATAGTGAGGATTTGCCATGTGTCCTCAGAGTTCTATGGGTCGTAGGGTGAACAAGTTCTAGCTGAGATGGCAGATCGGTTGGTGCCTACTTCCCCACATTTTGAGCTTTTCCAGACCTTCTGACAATGTGAGGAAGCATCTTGTTGACATGCGTGGACAAAATGACATCACGCGGGGTCTTCACTAGGTATACTATCCCGCACAAGTTATGAGCACCGTCAGATCTTCTGAGATCTATGGCTGGCACACGTCCACAAGATGGAGTTGCTAGATCTTTAAGTATTGTAGGCATGCCCCCTTATGACACGTCTTATGGCATCCTATGTTCTCAGTTGCACTTTCCACCGTAGATGTGAATCTAATCCACGATTGGTGTTATGTTGCTATGGAAAGTTGCACACTGTTTTGCCATATCGACATAACACTTTGTCACCACATGTCTCTATAGGACCAATTTCTCTGTGGATCACCAGTTGGATGCCATCTGTTGCCAAGTGTATTATGGATTGCTAAGCTGGTGCCAAGTGTGATGGGCCCAGGGCAAGAACAAGCACATATCTTCCACGATCATGTGGAGATCAATGGTGGGTGCTATCTCACTATGGAAAGCTGAGAATTTTAACCATAGTGACATAACACCTTAATGACACACAGTAGGGTGGGGCCGAGTGTTATAAAACTATGGGGATAGTACCAGTTCGAGATGATTCAAATGCCAGGTATGTTGAGGTGTTTTGTGGGCCTAGAAGTTTAAAGGCAAGCGCAGTAATATGGTGAGTCTTCATGATCGTTAGATTAAGGGAGATCCATGATGGGTGCTATCTCGCTATGGGAAAGTGCTTGAAAGATAAACATAGTGACATAGCACCTCGCTAACATGTGTCTTAGTGGGTCCAGTTAAGGCAGTAATTGTTAGGGTTGGCAGTTAATGTAACTATTACGGTTAGAATTTTCGAAGATGACATGATTAGTAACAAAAGAGAGGTCAACATGGGAAGACTTTGTAGGGTGGCAAAAAGATAAAAGATTGTTGGTCCACGTGGCTCATCCTAGTTGCAAGGATAGGTTGACTTGCTGATTCATGAGATAGGAACTAGGGAAGTTGAGGGTTTCTTGTGCAAATTTGATCTTTGTGATCAATTCCAACCACCAAGAAATGAATGTTAAATGCGAGAAAACACTCCACCCCCCTGATCCAATCTATCTACACTGTCAGAGCATAGTTATGGCACTATTTTTGTCTTCTCAAGGCATTATTTGACAGCAAGATCAAATTTGCTTCAAATTTCTTCCATGATTATTCTTTGTAGGACTTAATGGTGGTGGTTATAGGACAGTTTCAGAGGGAAAATCTCAGTTATGCTTGAATTATAAAGGCAACTTTTGTAAATTTTGTCCAGGTCGACCTTTCTTTGACTTTTCTTTGCTATTGCTCTGCAATTCTAGTGTAAATTCTCTTGTGCCTCTGAACTTTATGATTCTCTATTTTATCTCCTTTAGCCATTGGTATGAAAGTGCAAGAACTCTTTTCCTTCACCATTATTTTGTGAAAGTCTGTAATCTGCATGATTATATCTCTGCTAGCCTATGAATGATATATAAGTAAATCTCTCTTTCCTTGTGTCATTCATCTTGATTTTTTGATTTGCATGTGGTTATTTGATTAAAGAAAGTCTGAATTTGTATATCCTTAGTTTCATTCTAGTTTAATATTGCATATATGGGTAGAGATTGGTCTGAACACTCTATTTTGGTGCCTCACCTCTTTAGATTAGACTAGGTAGATTTGCTTTCATGCTCTCCTTCTCCCTTTTCCTCTCCAAGAGTAGTTAGGTGCACCCTGATAGTAAGAGGAAGTTGGCCTTCTCCAGAGACTCAACCTCATAGTTCAAGTCCCACAGCTTGGAGGTTGTTTCCATGTTTTACTAGGTTGTCCTCACGCATAGGCTCTAGACAAGGGTGCAAACCTAAGTGACAACAATTTTTGGCATGCCCGATGGGACAAAATTTCAAAAAATTTCAAGCCTATTGGTGTCAGAAGAGAAGATTTCAAGACCAATACTGAGGAGATAGTACTGGCTTCAGTGTATAAGCCTTCAAGAGGCTCATTCTTCAAAGTACTTGGCAACTCTAAGCTTCAAACATGTTTGGTTCCAAATCAAAGTTGCAGTGATTCATGCCCAGAGCTGAAACAAGGGCATCTTCTAGAGGTAAGTTTCAGTACCAAGAGCTTTTATTTTCAAACCCTAGAGGAAGGAAGACTAGAGTATCTTTATCACCAGTTAGGAGTGCAATAGTAACAAATACACCTACAAGATCTTTCTCTACTCCTCCTATTGTTAGATCTCAACCTAGATTGCCATCAATACATATCAATAGATCACTTGTCTATATGGCATTGCCTAGAGCTCACACTTTTGCCACCTTTAATGGTGGGAGCCCTCTCTTGTTACCCCAAAGACATGACATACCAATAGCTACATTTAAAAGTATACCAGAGTTTACTGGTGAAACTTCTATCTCCCCCTCAAAACACATTCAAGAGGTTGCAAATGTCTACAATATCCATGGAATTACAAAGGATGATGTTGTAGTTATGCTCCTAGCCTCATCCTTGAAAGGAAAAGCACTACAATGGTATAGAGGTTTACCTCATGGTTCTATAATAGATTGGGGTGGATTAGGAGTAGGATTGTGCAAACATTTTGAGGATAAGAGTGACTATTTATCACTTTTAGAATAGTTGACCACTATAAAAAGAGCCCCCCATGAATGTATGACTAGTTTTAATTATAGATTTCAAAAGACATGGGATAGAATACCTGCTTCAGTGAAGCCTACCCCTGGTAATGCCTTCTTGCATTATCTTAGAGCTTTTAACAGTGATATTGCCACTACAATCCAAACTATGGGAGGAGATACCTTGCCTAATGCTTATGACATAGCAATAAGGGCAGAAAATATATTGATACAAGGAGGTAAGTTAGCTCCAAGGCTTGTTATGCCTTTCTTCCCTGATGTTCCAAATCATCAACCAACAATGGCCCCTCTTCCCACAACTTCTGCATCACAATCCCTTGTCCTAGTCCCTCAAGCTTCCACATCTTCAAATGGGATAGATGAAATCAAAGAAATGATGCAATATCTGATGCAAAACATGGACAAAAGAGAGAAGAACCTTGATAAAAAATTGCAAGATCAAGGGAAGAAGTTAGAAGATCAAGGAAAGAGGCTGGAGGCTAACTTCTCTATGATGCAAAAAATGAGCAACAAGGTGGTGACTTTAGAAAGACAGCAAGCTCAAGGTAGTAAGCCTCATCAATTGCAATATCAAACTTTGAACAGTGGTAGGCCTCCAAATCATAGTCATTGGAACAATTCTTTTAATCGGAGTAGGCAGGGTGGCCATGCTTTAACCTCAAATGTAAACCAAAATAGGACCATAGTCCCTCAAAATAATATGGCCCAAGATCAAGATTTTTTTCCCTCTTGTAACTACTCCTATGCCTATTGTATGTGTCAGAAGGATGAATCTTTTATGGCCTTGACAGTCCAAGAACCTATAGCAAAACAAGCATACAAGGAGGACCAATTTAAGGATGCCTCAGATATGCAAAGATAGGGTGATTTCTCTTTTATGAATCATCAGATAGAGGAACATTGTAATGTAAACCAAGATTCCATTGCTCATAACACTAGAAGCAAAAGAAGAGCTATGGAAGATGTTTTCCCTCCTCCTCCCAATCAAGCATCAACTTCAAATGCAGTATCTCATGAGCAAATGAAAAATAATCAATCAAGTACCTTTCAGCAGCAAAGGCAAAACCATGGTAGAAAAGATGCAAGTGATCTTCAGGTTATTCCATCCCAACCTCATACAAATGCAGCTCCCAAAGTTTCTACCAAAACACCTGCTATGCCATTCAGCGTGGTAGAGAAAATGAAGAAGACAAATGTGAATATCTCTATGTGGGATCCTGTTGCTACTATACCCATGCAAAAGAGATTGTTGCAGCAAGAATTGGAAACATTTGAACCAAAGGATCAGACACCTAGTATGGAAAGTGCCACAAGCCTAGTACAACCATCAAGGCGAGTAGAAACAAGTAAAAAGGTTAGACCTCCTCCACTCTATTTTTCTCTAATTATAGGGAGCAAGCTAGTCCATAATTGCATGATTGATTCTAGGGCTAGTAGTTCAATAATGCCTAGGTGTGCTATTGATGCTTTAGGAATGAAATATGAGCCCATTGTTAGGGATGTATTATAGTTGGATGGTAGTATTGTCAAGACTATAGGAATTCTTAGGAATATGGAGATGGCCTTACATGCATGCCCTAGTTGTACTGTAACCCAAGATATCTTTGTTGCTGAGGTCAAGCCATATTTTTCCATTTGTTTGTCAAGAGATTTTACTACCCAAATAGGTGGTTACATATCTTCTGATTGGTCATATATGTTTTTAAAGATGAGATATGGAGCCAATGCTTCAATTAGAGCAAAGCCTCAAGCCCTCCATCATATTGAATCTTATACCCCCAACCCCATCAACATGAATTGCCCTATCCTAGAGATAGATGAGAATGACATAGTGAATGAGCCCACCACTTCCCTAGCAAAGATACCTGATTTCTTCTTGGATGAATGGGCTGATGCATATGAATTTGACCTTATGTCAGAGATCCTTGAGATAGGTCTTAGTACATATTGTATATTGGAAAAGGATGCTCTAGTCCCTAATCTTGTGGGTGCTAAAGAAGATATGAGTGGGATATGGAGTATGTACTTTGATGGATCAAGGAATAAAAATGGATCAAGAGCTGGCGTGATGTTAGTTTCTCCTGCACAAATAAGGTACTACTTCTCCTTTAGGCTCCAATTCAGTTGCACTAATAATGTAGCCGAGTATGAATCCTAGATTCAAGGTCTCCTACTTGCTCAAAAAAGAGGAATTTAAGCCTTAAGGGTGTATGGAGACAGTGAGTTGGTGGTTAAACAAGTGAGAAATCAGAATACCACTAAGAATAGTTTGCTCAAGTCTTATAAACATAGAGTATGGGATTTTCTTGAAGGTTTTAATGCATTTAATATTCAAAGCATCCTTAGAAAGGAAAATAAAAATGCTGATAGACATGTAGCAACAGGTGCATCTTATGATGTGCGAGGGAATCTTGAGGAAGAGAAGAAGCAACAAATCAGAGTGGTAGTAAGGCCTACCATCCTTGATAATAAAATTCATTGGCAAGTGTTTGAGTCTAATTAGAAAATTGTCAATTTCTTGTAGAATGAGACATAATTTTCAGAGAGAAATCAGTCAAGACTGTAAGATAGGTATGGTGATCAGATCATTCATCTCAGTTCTGACAAATTGCCTAAGGGTCTCATTACCTTAGAAAGTGTTTTCAATCCTAATGACCAAGCAAGAGGCAGTGCCATGAACCTAGCTGCTGATGAAGGTGACTACACTCTAGTCATGGTTGCTGATGGAAAGTCCTTGAACATGGGTAAGGTATGTTTTGAAATTGAACAAGAAAATTTTATTCATCTATGTCAAGAATTTAATGATGTATTTGCTTGGACATATGATGATTTAAAGGGCTTTGACCCAAGGTTGTTTTCACATACCATAGATTTAGTTGATGATGTAAAACCAGTAAGATAAAAGCAAAGACCAGTGAATCCCAAGATTGAACCTTTAATGAGAAAGGAGCTATCCAAGTTGATTGAGGCCAACATAATTTTTCCCATCAAACACTCATCATGGGGTAGCAAACCTTGTCCCTGTTAGGAAGAATAATGGGTAAATTAGATTGTGTGTGGAATTTAGGGACCTTAACCAAGATTCCCTTAAAGATCACCATCCTCTCCCTTCTATGGAGCAGATTTTATCCAAGGTTAGTGGTTCAAGGAGATTTTCATTTCTTGATGGATTCTCTGGTTCCAATCAAGTACTAGTTAAAGAGTCTGATAGGTACAAGACTAAATTTACCACTAAATGGGGTACCTATGCTTATTGTAAGATGCCATTTGGGCTAACCAATGTAGGTGATACATTTTAGAAGGCAATGGAGATGTCCTTCAAAAGATTGATTGACAAGTTTATCTTAGTTTACCTTGATGATATCACTATGTATTCAAAGGATGTAGATGATCATTTTAATCATCTCAGAAAAGTATTCTTAAGATGTAGAGAGTTTGGGGTTTCCTTAACCCAAGCAAGTGTGTCTTTACTACTAACCAAGGAAAATTATTAGGAAATATTGTATTTGAGGATGGCTTAACCATTGATCCAGAGAGAACAAAAGCAATACTTGCCCTCCCTCTTCCTAAACATAAAAAAGGGTTGCAAAGTTTCCTAGGCAGGATAAATTTTGCAAGAAGATTTATCCCTAATCTTGCTACTATGATGAAACCTCTTACAACTATGCTCAAGAAAGGATGGTCTTTGCATGGACCAAGGAAGGGAAAGGAAGTTTTGAAGAGATCACAATAGCCATAGCCTCAGCCCCTACTCTCATGAATCCAAATTTTGAGAAGGATTTCATTCTTTATACCTTAAGTGGTGAGTCAAATATCTCTCCTGTCTTGACTCAAGAAAATGAAAAGAATGAAGAGCAACCCATAGCTTTCTTTAGTGAAGGGCTTATGGAATATGAAGATAAGTACAGCTATGTAGAGAAGCAAGCCCTTGCAGTCATTAGAGCTTTAAAGAAATTTAGACACCTCCTATCCCATAACAAGATTCATTTGTTAGTACCCCATGCCAGTGTGAAGGAGTTCCTTTTAAGCAAGGGTGTTAGTGAGAAAAGAGTTGGTTGGATTATAAAGGTAATGGAATATGTTGTTGACATCCAAATTACCAAGCTAGTAAGAGGGAAAGGATTGTGTAAACAAATGTTATCATCTCAAGAATCAAATGGAGAAGTTGTCATGGTATTAACAGAAGAACAAGAAGCAAGAAATGATGGCCCAAGGAATTGGATGGATGATATGAAGAGCTTCTTCTTAGGGAATGGATACCCTCAAGGATTAGATAGGACTAAAAGGAGATAGTATAGATTATAGTCAATTCCTTATGTCATAGTTGACGGTATCCTTTTTAAAAAAGATTTTAATGGAGCCCTATTAAGAGGCCTTGATACAGACTAGGCTAAAAGAATGATCAAAGAACTTCACGATGGTCCTGATGGTGGTCATTTCTTAGCAAGGACAATTGCAATGAAGATCATGAGGGCTGGTTATTACTGGCCATCTCTATTTCATGATTGTCATAATTATGTGAGGAAGTGTGAAAAATGTGCCTTCTTCTCTGGCAAACAAAGACTTGCAGCTCTTCCCCTTCATCCTATCTAGGTGGATCAGCCTTTTGCTCAATGGAGATTGGATTTCGTATGCCCTATCAATCCTTCTTCCAGTTCTGGTCACAAATGGATTTTAGCTACTACAGATTACTTCACCAGATAGACAGAGGTAGTTGCATTAAAGGATGCAATAGAATCTTCAATTGTTGAGTTCCTAGATGGAATTGTGACCAGGTTTGGTGCCCCTTCAACCATCATTTTAGATAATGCAAAGTCTTTTGTTGGAGCTCATATTTGTGCATGGGCAGTTGATCATAACATCTATTTGAGCACATCCTCAAATTACTATCCTCAGGGTAATGGTTTGGCTGAGTCCTCCAACAAGAACCTAATCAAGATCATGAAAAGGACAATAGCAGATAACCAGAGATGTTGGCATAAAAAAATTAAGGATAGCACTGTGGGCTGATAAGATAACACCTAAAAGATCAATAGGGAATTCACCTTTTGTGCTGGTATATGGTAGAGAAGCAAGGCTTCCAATTTCATTGGAGTTTCTAGCCCTAGAGTTAGCTCATCAGTTGGAACTAATTGAAGATGATGCCATGACAGTGAGAAAGGCAGAACTGATGGAGTTGGAAGAGGAAAGGAATCAGGCCATGTAAACCCTAGAGATACACAAGCAACAAGTAAAGAATATTTTTGACAAAAAGGCTAGGGTTAGGATCTTCAGGGAGGGACATCTAGTTCTGAAATGGGGTGCAAATAGGGCAAAACTAGGAAGACAATCAAAATTTGACACACTATGGAGTGGTCCCTACCTAATTGAAAGTTGTAGATAGGTCAATGCTTTTCAGTTAACCAAGCCTGGTGGTGAGATTCTGCCTATCCCAGTCAATGGGATTTATCTTAAGCCATGTTTCTAACAGGGTTGGGTTTTCCATGTACATAGTTAGCTTAGTTATGTTCATTGTTTGTTTCTTGTTTTCCAAGAAGTGCACAAGCACAAGGTTGTCTCTCTGTGAGACAATAGGTCTTGAAATTTTTGAAGGTTGCAGGAGGTTTTAGTCTCTAGTTCTAGTCGCAAAGATAGAGGTTTTTGGGTTTTCCTCTCAGAGGTAGGTTTAGAGTTTCATAGTGCTCAGAATCTACATCTTTTTTGACTCTATAACCCAATGGATGCTACAGGCCACTAGTCTATGCATAGCAAGCTAGCATACCCTGTGAGTCGCCAGAAACATTGCTTATTTTTGCACCCGGCCAAAATTTGAATCTCAAATGCTTAGCCGCCAACGGTCACTGCCCAATTTTAATGCTATTTTAAACATTCAAAGGAATATCAAAAAAATACTTTAGGCTAACCTTATAATATTCCTTTCCCTGTGCATTTAAGTGTTTCTGCGGGCTCGCAAGTTCCTCATCATTGGATCAGTCTGTATCAATAGCTAGCGCTATGTCGCTATTGAAAGTTGCACGTTGTTTTGCATTAGCGACATAGCACCCTTTTTCCTTGTGTCAAGTGGGCCCTTCCTTTTCCTCGTTGTTTCTCTAGCACTGGGTTTTTCTAAGTCAGTAGTGGGTGCTATGGTGCTATCAAGAAATTTGTTCTTCTCATCATTAGCGACATAGTGCCCAGTCAAAAAATGATACTGCAAAGATGTCAGGCAAGTGTGGGTCATACTTCCCTCAGTGGACCACAAACAAAGATTTGTCAGATAGTTGGCATGTGGTCAAGTTTCTATCGATCAGCACACTAACAAATTGGGTGTATCTTCAGGGCCGTTGGATGGTGGAAGATCGATGTTTCTCGCTATGTCATTATGAAAAAATGCTCAATCTTTAGCCATAGAGACATAGCGAGAATTTTCCACGTGTCCTTAGAGTTCTATGAGCCATAGGGTGAACAGGTGCTAGATGAGCTGATAGATCAGTTGGTGCCCACTTCCCCACATTTTGAGCTTTGTCAGACCTTCTAACAATGCGGGGAAGCACCTTGTTGACATGCATGGTTAGAATGATGTCACGCGGGGTCTTCACTAGGTATACAGTCCCATACAAGTTATGAGCACCATCAAATCTTTCGAGATCTATGGATAGTGCACACCCGCAAGATGGAGTTGCTAGATCTTTAAGTATTGTAGGCATGCCCCCTTATGACACATGTCTTATGGAATCCTATGTTCTTAGTTGCACTTTCCACCATAGATGTGAATTTGATCCATGGTTGGCATTATGTCGCTATGGAAAGTTGCACGCTATTTTACCATAGTGACATAATGCTTTGTCACCATGTCTCTTTGTGGGACCAATTTCTCAATGGATTGCTAGTTGGATGCCATGTGTTGCCAAGTGTGTTATGGATTGCTAAGGTGGTGCCAGGTGTGATGGGCCCAGGGCAAGAACAAGAGCAGATCTTCCATGATCGTTGATCTCATGGAGATCAATGGTGGGTGCTATCTCACTATGGAAAGATAAGAGAATTTTAACCATAGTGACATAGCGCTTAAAGACACCTAGAAAGGTAGGGCTGAGTGTTATAAAACTATAGGGATGGTACTAGTTTGGGCTAATTCAGATGCTAGGTATGGTGAGGTGTTTCAGTGGCTTGGAAGTTTAAAGGCAAGCACAATAATATAGTGAGTCTTCACGATCATCAGACTAAGGAAGATCCATGATGGGTGCTATCTCACTATGGGAAAGTGCTTGAAAGATATGCATAGTGACATAGTGCCTCATTGACATGTGTCTCAGTGGGTCTAGTTAAGGTAGTACCTGTTAGGGCTGGCAGTTAATGTAACTATTGCGGTTAGAATTTGTGAAGATGGCACAGTTAGTAACAAAAGAGTGGTCAACACGGGAAGACTTTGTAGGGTTGCAAAAAGATAATAGATTGTTGGTCCATGTGGCTTGTCCTGGTGCCAAGGATAGGCTGACTAGGTTGACTTGCTGATTCATGAGATAGGAACTAGGGAAGTTGAGGGTTTCTTATGCAAATCTAATCTTTGCGATCAATTCCAACCACCAGGAAATGAATGCTAAATGTGAGAAAACACTACACCCCCCCAATCCAATCCATCTATGTTGTCAGAGCACAGTTATGGTGATGTTTCTATCTTCTCAAGGCATTATTTGACAGCAAGATCAAATTTTCTTCAGATTTGTTCCATGATTATTCTTTGTAGGACTTAACAGTGGTGGTTGCAGGATAGTTTTGGAGGGAAAATCTCAGTTATGCCTGAACTATAAAGGCAACTTTTGTAAATTTTGTCTAGGTCGACCTTTCTCTAACTTTTCTCTACTGTTGCTCTGCAATTCTAGTGTAAATTCCCTTGTGCCTCTGAATTGTATGATTCTCTATTTTATCTGCTTCAACGATTGGTATGAAAGTGCAAGAACTCTTTTCCTTCACCATTTTTTTGTGAAAGTCTGTAATTTGCATGACTGTATCTCTCTTGGCCTGTGAATGATAGATAACTGAATCTGGTTATTTGATTAAAGCAAGTCTAAATGTGTATATCCTTAGTTTCATTTTTGTTCAATAGTGCATATATGGGCAGAGATTGGTCTAATCACTCTATTTTGGTGCATCACCTCTTTAGATTAGACTAGGTAGATTTTTTGTCATGCTCTCCATCTCCCTTTTCCTCTCTAAGAGTAGTTAGGTACACCATGATAGTAAGAGGAAGCCAACCTTCTTTGGAGACTCAACCTCACAGTTCAAGTCCCACAGCTTGGAGGTTGTTTTCGTGTTTCACTAGGTTGTCCTCATGCATAGGCTCTGGACAAGGGTGCAAACCTAAGTGACAACTGTAATCACCTAAAAATGGTCATCTAGACTATTAGCCCCCTTCTCAACATTTTGGCTAATTTAATTTAATCATTTACCTAGACCAAATTGATAATAATCAATTTATTTGATTATAACCTATAGTTTGACTATGCTATCCTAAGTTCATTATTTGATTAAAAGAACATGTCCCCTTTTAATTAAATAAAACACCCCATTCTTCTAACCCACTTGAAGTGCACACATAAATTTCTTTTTCTATTTTGCAATTAAAAGAAAAGGCTTTGTGACTTTTGTCTTATATGACAAGACAACTTATATTCTATTGGTTGACTTGTGTGTGCACATGGATCACTCCTCTTTTCAAATTCCACCGTTGATCATCCACCATCTTCATCTTGATCTCCACCATCTGTATGACTTTAAAAGGGAGAGAGCTTTCCCCCTCAAAGCATCCAATCCTCATTTTGAATATTGTTATGATGTAGGTTTTCTAACAGGTTTCTTTGGAGCTTTGTGGAGAACTTCTATTTCTTGTCTACATTCTCTCATCCATGGCATCATGGCATTCTAGCTTAGCTTAGCTTTCATTTTTTACATATAGCTTAAATCATATAGTCTAATAGTTAGATTGTAACACTCTCATCCATGCTTAGAATAGCTGCACTTTTCATATTCATGCTAGCTTAATCTTTAGTTGCATTGCATCCTTTAGGAACTCCTTGGGACATTTACATTCTTGCATCTTGTCTTTGGAACCTCCCATTGCATGGTTTACTAGCAAGAAGAGTATCTCTAAGGCTCAGCTAAGAGCCCTTGAACTTGAAATACACTCTCTTGCACTCCATGGATAGGGAGCTCTAAGCCAGCATCGAAGCATTCCAAACTCATGGAATCGTTTGGATAGAAGGGTTTAGAGTGGGACACTTTCGAGTGTGCATTTTTGGCACCCGCCATGGGGCTAGACTGTACGTTTCACCCTACATTTTCTTATTTTTACTTGCATTTCCCTTACTACTCTGCATTTTTCTTTTTTTTTATAGTCGCAGTGTTGGGCGACATTTTTCTAGTAGCGTGTGATAGTTCACAGTACTTTCATGTGACCCTATTTTGGAAATAGTGTCACACTTTAAGCCTGCATACTGTCGCCCTCTATGCAAAACTTTGTCACACGGCTGAAGAAAATGTATCACCTGAACAAAAAATGTCGCCATGGTATACTGTGAAGTATCGCATGACATTTGTTCAGCAAAAAGTATCGCCTAACAATTTTTTGCTCGTTCCTTGAGGGTTTTGATCAAATTTCTTCTTAGCTGGCTGACTGTTGTTTTTAAGAAAATTTCTAGGCTATTTTACAGAGGTTTAATTCACAGTTTTTGTAATTATTTCATGCTAATTTGTGGGCTAACAAGTTGTGATTGCAGGTTGCCCTCTTTATGAAGAAAAAATTGAAACCTTGCATACAAAAGAACACATGTCAAAGCTTCAAATGCGCAAGGGCTACTAACATTGTTTGTAGGGTTGCCTAAAGCATGAAAACCCAAACTTGCTTGATTTTTGTTTACATGTGGGGCATTGAATAATTGTTCATTTTTATAGGCACATAAAACTTGTGATTGGAGTCTTTTGGTAATAGGAGAGTATGCTCTTCACCCTCGTGGTGAATCAAAAATCTTGACTTCCCATTTGGTTTCAAAAGCAAGGGGTAACTAAATCTTCCTAGCGTGTTTGGGAGAAAATGATTGGAATAGGAGAGTATGCTCTTCACCGTTGTGGTGAACTAGAAATCTTGACTTTTGAAAGTTGATCCACTCTTTGTGTAGTTAAAATCCTTTAGAGGGCCTGCTCTCGGACAACCTGAGAGGAACGACCCAAGTGGGGACAAGCAGATTACCCAGCTCTTCCAACCCACTATAAACTCAAGGCTATCAAGGACACAAAACCTTGGTAGACATAGTATTTTTCTTTTCCTAGTGTGATCGCTTATGGGATTTTGACCATAGGGAGATCACTAGGCAAGAATGCTTAAGGTACTCTTGTGGTCGCGAGATCGATTACTCATCGCAAGATGAGGTGTATCGTAATTGGGAGAAAGAGGAACACTATGAACAAAAGCCCTATCTAAACACCCTAATTTAGTAACTACCTTTTTTAGCCACTCAACTTCTTGGTGCAAGGATCGATCCTAGTGGACTACCCGGATCACCCCAAGATTTTACAATCACCATCTGTGTTCCCTTGGTTATGCTTATGGCATTTTCATGACAAAAAAAATATCTCTTGTGGGAAATCACTTGGTGTGAGGCAAAGGAGCATCAAGAGTGGGCCAAGTTGTTGAGTAATGAACCATGTCCTTTAGGTAGAT
Source organism: Cupressus sempervirens (assembly GCA_028749045.1). Taxonomy (NCBI): domain Eukaryota; kingdom Viridiplantae; phylum Streptophyta; class Pinopsida; order Cupressales; family Cupressaceae; genus Cupressus; species Cupressus sempervirens. The sequence goes on along the minus strand of CM053787.1, from coordinate 483,914,384 downwards.
ATTGCTTGATGTGTTCTCAAATGTGCTAGACCTGTGGAAATCTTTGGAACATACACATGATGATAGTTATACGGATTTCTTTTAAGACCTCACATATGCTGGTATCATGCAAGGTTGCTTTGTCCCTTGCTTGATTGTTTGAAGACTACTCCATGTGTCACCATCTTGCTTGGAAAGAAATTGTTTTTGAACATCAAACTTGCTATGCTATCAACTATTGTCAAACTTTGTCAACCAAGTCAAAACATCAAATGCAAACATTTTCTATTGTTGCTTGCTAAGGGGAGTCTCATCATTTGATTTTTATTTTATATGTCTCTAGTTCTTGAACATGCTTAAAGTGACTCTTTGGTCTTGGTGCTCTTGGTCTTTCTATCTTCATGGTCTATGCATGCTTGCTAGTTATCCTTTTGCTAAAATGGTTACCTTGATTTCTTGACTACACTCTTGGGTTGGGAAAGTTGTTCACTTGTCACCCTACTTGCTCTATTTTTTTGGCTATTTGGGCATCTTGCCCAGCTATTGACTTGAGTCATTCATGTCATAAGTTTCTTGGACATATTGTTTGACAAGTCGCTTTAATCTCTCTCTACTATCTTGGCAAGTGAACACTCTACCTCCTATAGTTTCAACATCAAGTTATGTTCTAGGCTCTTTTATGCTTGGCTTTGCATCTAAAACTATGGGATCTAAACCTTGTGCTACCAAAATTCAGCCAAATCTAGATGATCATGATATCCTCCATGCTGCAAAAGAGTTTCAAGATCTATATGCACAATACAAAGAACTAGAAGAGACAAATGATCTTTCTTACCTTCATCTCTCTAAGTGCATGACAGAAATGAAGTCTAAACTTGAGAAAAAGTTAGAGGAGAAGATTGCATCATTACATGAATCTTTCTTAAGGTCTTTACATGCATGTGAGTCACCTTCTTTGAGGTCATCCTCTTCCTCTAGGTCTACATGCTCTACTTCAAGACATCAAATGTCTTCATCTTCTAGATCTAAAGACCTCTTTAGAGAACAAGCAAGTGATACCTCTTTTGAGCCTATGCCAAAATTTCATGATGGACCTATCTTTGACCAAGATAATGATAAAGACATGGATGCATACCATTCACTTGAGAAAAAAAAAAAAGATCCTAGACATACTTCTAATAGAACTTTTTCTCCCTTGGAAGATTCTTATGATGACACTTTGCAAAAACTTCTTAGCAATAAGATCATCATGTTACCAAAGTCTAGCTCATATGGAAACCCATTCTTTGATATCTATTGTGCTTATCATCAACATAATGAGCATAGTACTTCAGATTGCATTGAGCTAAAACATAAAATCCAAGATCTTATTGATAATGGAATTATAGATACCTCTAATGATTCATACGATGAGGATACTTTTCTTGAGAAAGATTACATTAATGAACCTATGTCTAGTAGCGGCTCTATTACATCTACCACTTCTTCTAGAACTCGTGCATATCTCAATAGTTCAAATCTTTCCAACATGCCTCCATCAAATAAAGAATCTAATGCTTTCCACATTGACTACGTGTATCCTCAAGGGCTATCTCTAAAAGAAACTCAAGCTAACCTTCACTTGGCTGCAAACCTTTTCCATGCTACTAATCCTAAACATCCTCAACCTTCATGCACTACTATACCTAATCCAAGTAGTACTCCATTCACTCTTCATTCTCCCTTATCCTTAGAAGTATCTTTATGTCAAGAGGACTCTCAAAAAGAAAAAGCTATAAATGTCAAGAAAGATAAAGATCAAGCACCCTTTTATCTCTTTCAAGATTTTTCCCCTCCATATTCTATATCTTATCCACCTCCTAAGTATGATGAAGAAACAACTTCCATTGTCTCCCTTGAGCTTACTAAAAATTATGAGAAAAGTTCTCTTCATATGCTATCCAAAGCTATTTGTCAAGATCAAAGCATCCCATCATGTTCTACTTCTCCACATCCACTTCAAAACTGTGCTCAAGCTTTAAGTGCTTCTATTAAAAATGTCATTCCTATCAAAGGTACTCATCAGTCTATTGATGGCTTTGACCATGTTGCTCACTCTAAAGATGTTGATATCCCTTCCCACTATCCATTTGAATCTTCTAAATCTATCCTTGGTCCTTATCCATCTAAGCTAAAGCATTCAAACCTTCCATCCTTATTGGGGCATTATGTTCCTTCATCTTCTATGTTTCCCACTCCTAGCTCATTCCCTAGCTCTCCTATATTACCTCAAGATCAACAAAGACACTCATTCTTGGTGAATTTTCACCCATCTATACATCTAAACTAGTCATATCATCCTTATTCATCCAAAAATCCAAAGTCCTTTGGAAGTGAGAATAAACATAAGAATCCATTGAAAAAGAAAGATCACTATGTCCCATCTAATCGACATGTGAATGCTAAGCAGGAGAATACACAAAAGAGACTGCAAAGGTCCACTATTAAAAAAGCTAAATCAAAGAAAATATGGGTTCCTAAACCCATTATTGAAGAAATGAGTTTTGAAGTATCGAAAAGAAAATCTAAAGCTATATGGATTCCCAAGTCTCTTTTAAAAGACTTGAATATTGAAAATACTTCAAAGTTGACATTCAAGCTTCCAAAGGCTTCTATTCCATCTTCTTCCAAAAATCTTTCTAAAAATATTCCAAAGCCTTCCACTCCACTTTTTTCCAAATCTCTTCTACCACCTCATACATCTAAACCTCAAGCTACTTCATCCATGATTCCTCCATTGTTCCAATACCCTTCAAGGTGTGTGTCAATGTTGATCTTGTCCAATATTTCAACTACCCTCATGAAATCCTCTAAAGCTTACACTTACTTTCTATACATGAACTATTATCCTCCATATACTCTTCCTACTACCATTTCTCTTTCATCACCCTATCAACATCTTTGAGCATACCTTTCTATGGTCTTGTCTTATCATGACTTATCTTTCCTATAGGAGCACTATCTACATTCAAAATTCTTGAGCTCTTTCTAAAAATTCAAAAAAAGAAAAAAAAAAAAAATGAAAATGTGCCTTGGTGAAAATCACTTCTTGTGGCACATTGGTAGCAAAAGTAAAGAGAAATAAATTTATCTTATGGTGAAAACTACTTCTTGTGGCACTTTGGATAAGTACCATGATGAAAACCTAGCAAACAGGCATCATGCATAATTCTTCCATCATCCATCTATCCCCTCTGCTCTCTTTGATCTTCACAATGTTAAGCTATCTTTGCATAGTGGCTATCTTATCCATGAGATTCTCTATTTGTGCTTTCTCATTCCCTCATAGCCTCCATCTTGAGCTTTATTTTTATTGCTCTATCCCATCACTATCCTATCTAGTTGTCCCCTTGGTCTTGATCATAATAAATGAAACATGGTTCTCATAGGTCTCTTGACATGGCTACTCTTTTGGACTACACACTTTATGCTATCTCACTTGTTGGCTTCATTGCTTATCCAAAACATGCTTCGTATGACTATTTCACCTCTTTCCCTAGCTTGGGTACTCTTGAGGAGTCAGTCCTTGAGGATCACTTTCACTTGCTTCACATTCCTTTCTTATGCATCTTTGCTTATCCATCAGCTTGTTTCTCCATCGTGTCCTATACCTTGCTAGGCATTGGGAGAAAATGATGTGGTCTTTCTTGAGAACTAGTGATCTCTAAAACCTTCTAAAAAATTCCAAAAAAAATCATATATGATCCTAAAATAAATCCTAAAAATTAGAAAATGTCTTGAAAAAAAGATCTTCTTAGTGAAAACCTAGCAATAGGCACTTTGATGTATCACAAAAAAAATTCAAAAATTCAAAAATACAAAAAATTGAAAAAAGTCTTGAAAAAATCTGTCAAGTGGTGAAAACCTAGAAATAGGTGCTACTTGAAACCCTCGCACCTATGTCTATCAATCTCAATTATCCATTTCACTACACATTTCCTAGATTGGAATTGTTTCTTGTCCTCGTCTTGGGGGCATAGCTACTTAGCCTATTGAGGTATTCTTGTGCATTAGGGTTTCTTTGACAACTCACAAAATGGTGTTTCTCAACACTTCTCCCACTTTGACATCAAGTGTTTTTCAACACTTTTTAGATAGTTTACCTACAGTCTTCGATGTCGCAATATTTCTCACTATCAAAATCAAGTCTTGAAGAAATGGCCAAGTGACTTACACACACACACTTTAACACTTAGATGACTGAGTTGTGCTGACCTTTATCTACTTTGTGTGTTGTCTATGATGATTTCTTTGCCATATCTTCCCTCCCTAATAGTCTTTCGAGGATGTCATTGACTAGAAGACTGGGGGCATGGGATATATTTTCTTGATTTTTTCTTGTGGGTATACTTTGTTTGTCTATAGTGTTGTAAGCATTTATGCTTGTCATATTCAACATTTTGACTCAGAAATGTATCATCCTTGACTATTGTGCAAGACCTCACTCAGGGTTTATCCTAGCGCTTATGCCTTGATACAAGTGTAATCTTGCTAAATTAAACTTAGGGAATCTAATCGTGTAGTTATCTTGACTTACATGTCTCTAATGCTTAGATTGGATTTCCACATACTTATCTAATATCAATCATATTCATATCCCCATAGTTATACTAGTGATGGTTGTATGATCTCATGATGTCCCTAATAAGTGCTCAATGATGAAATTAAGAGTCTAAATGCTATACACTTCTTTTTGGTAAACCACTTTTCATATTAGCTTTCATTTTAGGTTCATTTTCTAGCTTAGTCTTGCATTCTTGCATATCTAGAGAGCTCTCTCTTCATCTTTTTATGGACATATCAGCTAACTCCTTTCATATATTTCTTTATTTTCTTCTTGTTCATGTCTTTTCACCTTCTTAATCTTTCACTTCATCTCTTTTCTATCTTATCATCACATTATATAAATTTTTGACCTCTTAAATAATTTCAACATCCTAGATTCATTTTTGGGATCAAAATCCAAATTCGAGTTCATCTTGATGGTCAAAATTGTCTTTTAAAATTCTACTTTCTTTTGAGAAGTTAGCTGACCTTTTGAGGTCTAATCTCTGAATCATTAGTGGGGCATCTTCATTTCTTCATGTCTTCATCATTTTCATAATTCATATCTACTTCAATTCACTGTTTCATGTCTAAAATCATCTTTCTACTAGATTTGATCTAATTTTTATGCTATATCCTTCAAGGTCAACTCTAGTCAAACTGGGGCATTTTATCAAATTTTTATAGTAATTCTTGGGTTATAATCATCTATCTATCATCTTGGACATTGCTATATTCTAATTTTCTCATGTCTAGCCAATTTTTGCATCCCCTTACCTCATTTCAATTTTGATCCCGAGGGGGCAGAAATACTCTATCACTGATTGCTACAACTATCTATTTCTTAGGAGCATTTGTTTGATCTTCTCACTTGCTCTCGATCTATTTGCTTTGCTAGGTGTTAGAATTCTTTTTGGATCCTAACATCATCTTCCTAGTGTTCAGTACTACCACTATCAGGCTGTGCATTCAGGACTTGCTATCTATTTCTGCATTTCACTCTTCGAAATCAGACATCTATATCTACCACTGCCTACTTGGCTTTGATTTTCTTTGACATAATGTGTTCCCAGATTGATCACGTATTAGTCAAAGAGGGGAAAATGTAATCACCTAAAAATGGTCATCTAGACTATTAGCCCCCTTCTCAACATTTTGGCTAATTTAATTTAATCATTTACCTAGACCAAATTGCTAATAATCAATTTATTTGATTATAACCTATAGTTTGACTATGCTTTCCTAAGTTCATTATTTGATTAAAAGAACATGTCCCCTTTTAATTAAATAAAACACCCCATTCTTCTAACCCACTTAAAGTGCACACATAAAGTCCTTTTTCTATTTTGCAATTAAAAGAAAAGGCTTTGTGACTTTTGTCTTATATGACAAGTCAACTTATATTCTATTGGTTGACTTGTGTGTGCACATGGATCACTCCTCTTTTCAAATTCCACCGTTGATCATCCACCATCTTCATCTTGATCTCCACCATCCGTACAACTTTAAAAGGGAGAGAGCTTTCCCCCTCAAAGCATCCAATCCTCATTTTGAATATTGTTATGCTGTAGGTTTTCTAACAAGTTTCTTTGGAGCTTTGTGGAGAACTTCTATTTCTTGTCTACATTCTCTCATCCATGGCATCATGGCATTCTAGCTTAGCTTAGCTTTCATTTTTTACATGTAGCTTAAATTATATAGTCTAATAGTTAGATTGTAACACTCTCATCCATGCTTAGAATAGCTGCACTTTTCATATTCATGCTAGCTTAATCTTTAGTTGCATTGCATCCTTGAGGAACTCCTTGGGACATTTTCATTCTTGCATCTTGTCTTTGGAACCTCCCATTGCATGGTTTACTAGCAAGAAGAGTATCTCTAAGGCTCAGCTGAGAGCCCTTGAACTTGAAATACACTCTCTTGCACTCTGTGGATAGGGAGCTCTAAACTGGCATCGAAGCATTCCAAACTCATGGAATCGTTTGGATAGAAGGGTTTAGAGTGGGGCACTTTCGAGCATACAACAACAATAATCCTTTGATGCATACAAAGACTAAGCATATTGAGATCAAGTATCATTACTTGAGAATACTTGTACAAAGCAAAGAAGTGAGGTATATTCACAAAGGAACTACCTTAGGGCTTTTATGAATATCTAAGGTGTGAGTTAGGGGTCATTACCCTACCTAAAGAAAAATAAAAAGATATCTCACATTGCATCAATTGTTATGAACAAAATATCTTACAAATTGATGTAGGACGTCATACTTTAGGATCTTCCTAAAGGTGTAAAAATAAAGACACTAAACTATGAGTAGATGAAGCTACAAGGAGTTGACATTGAGATGATATTTCTATATCATTAAGAATAGTGACATGAAGATGTGTGTGTATGATTAATGTCTTTGACATTATTGTCAAGAGGGAGAGAATGCATGAGTTACCATACAAGTAAACATATAGAGGGAGAGATTAACATGATTAAGTTATACAAGTATAGATACAAAGAGGGAAAACAAAATTTATATAATGAGGGAGAGAATTATTGTTGTCAAGAGGGAAACATATGTCGCTACATATGCTATTAAACTTGTGAGGTGTTGCTATAGAGAAATAATATCTATTGAATTGATAGAGGGAGCATCCTTAGACTTCATGGATGAAAATTAGAATGAAACTATGAAAAAGAGAAGACAAACACAGAGGGGGGTGATAGTATGGTATTTAATATTTTGGATTATGTGGTAACTAGTGAAGTATGAGAGGTTTTTCCATCAATGCAAAGAAGGAGATTGTTTGAAACTAAAATTGGAGCAATTATTATGTTGTCATTAATGTTAAACCTATTGGTAAGATAGAGTGTCAAACCTGTTTGAGATATATGTACTAACATTTTAGAGTGCCATATCATTTTATTAATGAAGAGGATTTGACAAGAATAGATAGCAAGGTGAGCTACTAGTGTTGTTGAAATGATGAGAAGTTAAGTATCATGGAAATACAATGGGCACTTAATAAGTTAGTCCTTGACTAGATAATATATTTTTCAATTAATACATGAAGTGAAGAAGGTAATTGGATGAAGATTAGAGTTAAAACAAGTCAAAAAAAAAAGCTTGAATGAGTATCAACACTGGTCGGTCAATGAAGGAGCTAAAGCAGAAGATTAAGGAACTTATGTAGAAGCCAAACAAAATTATTCAAGCCAATTGGTTTTAATTGTCAATAAAATGTATGGAAAGTGTTGGTAGAGATTGAGGATAGTAATGACAAAGTGATCTTGTTGATGCCAAGTGAGAAAGTATAGTGTATGTAAGCTACATAGTGATGACTGAGCAAAAGAACATAGTGATTGTTGGGTGACAAAAAAAGTTACAGTTTGAGAAATAATTGAATTTGAGGCCAACACAGTTGGAATTTTAAATTAGTTAAAGAACATGGAAGATAAGGATTAGTGAATTGGCATATTTAATGCATGAGGAGAATTTGTTAAGTGATCAAAGACGAGGATTTGAATAGAAGTTTCTAGAAGAAGAAGGAGAATAATAAGATTGAAAATGGAAAATGAACAAGGTTATAAATGTTTTTCCAAGAAAGTTCACAATTGATGAAGATTATTGGGAAGATTATTTGCATGGCATTGGATGGTATATTTGGGTAAAAGCAAAAACCTATGTCACCTTTTATAAAGAAAAAGGAGCTTAGAACTTAAACTATTCAGCTTTAACAACACAAAAGTACCATTTGTATTTAGAATTTGAAGATGATGTAAATTGATGAAATGTGTAAAATTGGATGAAGTTTATGTCTGCAATTTTTTAATGAGTAAGAATGTTTGCATTTTATAAAACTTTGAAAGCCCTTTTTTATTAAAATGCTAAAAACATAGAGTTTCATTCCGGACAAAAAATATATACAAATGATCATATTTTGCTTTGATTTTGTAATATGTTATAGTTGACATGTATAGCTAGTAGAAAAAATAAATTTGATTTTCAATGTATATTTTTCAGTTATAAGTGTTCAAAGTCAAACTTATTACAAAGGTGAGCTACTAGTGTTGTTGAAATGATGAGAAGTTAAGTATCATGGAAATACAATGGGCACTTAATAAGTTAGTCCTTGACTAGATAATATATTTTTCAATTAATACATGAAGTGAAGAAGATAATTAGATAAATATTAGAGTTTTAAAAATTCAAAAGGATAAGCTTGAATGAGTATCAACTTTGGTCAATCAATGAAGGAGCTAAAGAAGAAGATTAAGGAACTTATGTAGAAGCCATACCAAATTATTCAAGCCAAGTGTTTTTAATTGTCAAGAAAATGTATGGAAAAGTGTTGGTAGAGATTGAGCATAGTAATGACCAAGTGATCTTGTTGATGCCGAGTGAGAAAGTATAGTGTATGCTAAGCTACATAGTGATGACCGAGCAAAAGAACATAGTGATTGTTCGTTGACAACAAAAGTTACAGTTTGAGAAAGAACTAAATTTGAGGCCAACACAGTTGGAATTTTAAATTAGTCAAAGAACATGGAAGATAAGGATTAGTGAGTTGGCATAGTTAATGCATGAGGAGAATTTGTTAAGTGATCAAATACAAGGATTTGATTAGAAGTTTCTAGAAGAAGAAGGAGAATAATAAGATTGAAAATGGAAAATGAACAAGGCTATAAATGTTTTTCCAAGAAAGTTCACAATTGATTAAGATTATTGGGAAGATTATTTACATGGCATTGGATGGTATATTTGGGTAAAACAAAAAACCTATGTCACCTTTTATAAATAGAAAGGAGCTCAGAACTTAAACTATTCAACTTTAACAACACAAAAGTGTCATTTGTATTTAGAATTTGAAGATGATGTAAATTGATGAAATGTGTAAAATTGGATTAAGTTTATGTCTACAATTTTTTAATGAGTAAGAATTTTTGTATTTTATAAAACTTTAAAGCCCTTTTTTATTAAAATGATAAAAACATAGAGTTTCATTCCTGACAAAAAAAATATACAAATGATAATATTTTGCTCTGATTTTGTAATATGTTATAGTTGACATTTATAGCTAGTAGACAAAATAAATTTGATTTTCAATGTAAATTTTTTAGTTATAAGTGTTCAAAGTCAAACTTATTATAAATTGACAACTTCTTTTTTCTTCCAAACTTTTTCTATCAAATCCACATATTTTTGGAAATAAATTGCATATTTTTAGAGAGGACTCTCCTCTAGAGGCACACATAGAATTTTAATTCTTTGAACATGATTTACTATTTTTTTCCTTTTTTGAAGGATCATATTCTTGAATCTCAAAATGCCTACTTGTAATATTTTAAAATTATAACATATTATAACTACTCAAAATACTACAACTTTATATGACCATTGTAATCACCTAAAAATGGTCATCTAGACTATTAGCCCCCTTCTCAGCATTTTAGCTAAATTAATTTAATCATTTACCTAGACCAAATTGCTAATAATCAATTTATTTGATTATAACCTATAGTTTGACTATGCTATCCTAAGTTCATTATTTGATTAAAAGAACATGTCCCCTTTTAATTAAATAAAAGACCCCATTCTTCTAACCCACTTAAAGTGCACACATAAAGTCCTTTTTCTATTTTGCAATTAAAAGAAAAGGCTTTGTGACTTTTGTCTTATATGACATGTCAACTTATATTCTATTGGTTGACTTGTGTGTGCACATGGATCACTCCTCTTTTTGAATTCCACCATTGATCATCCACCATCTTCATCTTCATCTCCACCGTCCGTACATCTTTAAAAGGGAGAGAGCTTTCCCCCTCAATCCATCCTCATTTGAATATTGTTATGCTGCAGGTTTTCTAATAGGTTTCTTTGGAGCTTTGTGGAGAACTTCTCATTTCTTGTCTCATTCTCTCATTCCATCACATTTGCATAAGATCATATGGCATTCTTAGCATAGTTACATTTTAGTTTAACTTTGATTTCTTGCAATAATCTCACATAGTTTAAATATTTGGTTTTGTAACACTCTCATCTATGCTTAGTATAGCTGCATTTTGCATTATCATCTTAGCTTAGTTTCCATACTTGCATTGCATTCTTGAGGGATTCCTTGAAGATATTTTCACTCTTGCTCTTGTCTCAAAGAACCTCCCGTTGCATGGTTTACTAGCAAGAAGTACATTTCTAAGGCTTGGCTGAGAGCCTTCATGCTGAAATACTAACTCCTTGCACTCTGTGGATAGGGAGCTCTAAGCCGGCATCCAAGCATTCCAACTCATGGAATCGTTTGGATAGAATGGTTTAGGGTGTAACACAAATCAAGTGTACATTTTTGGCGCTTCTTCTTTTTCAGAGTCCTCTTGACATGGAGCCACTTCTAAGGACAAGGGAGAATGAAGAGTGAATGGAGTAGTGCTTGGATTAGGCAAAAATGTACACTCAAAAGTGTCCCACTCTAAACCATTCTATCCAAACGATTCCATGAGTTGGAATTTTTGGATGCCGGCTTAGAACTCCCTATCCACGGAGAGCAAGAGAGTGTATTTCAAGTTCAAGGGCTCTCAGATGAGCCTTAGAGATACTCTTCTTACTAGTAAACCATGCAATGGGAGGTTCCAAAGACAAGATGCAAGAATGCAAATGTCCCAAGGAGTCCCTCAAGGATGCAATGCAAATAAAGATTAAACTAGAATGAATATGAAAAATGCAGCTATTCTAAGCATGGATGAGAGTGTTACAATACCATTATTAAGCTATGTGAGATTAAGCTACATGTAAAAATGAAAGCTAAGCTAAGCTAGAATGCCATGGATGAGAGAATGTAGACAAGAAATAGAAGTTCTCCACAAAGCTCTAAAGAAACCTGTTAGAAAACCTGCAGCATAACAATATTCAAAAAAATGAGGATCGATTGAGGGGGAAAGCTCTCTCCCTTTTAAAGATGTATGGATGGTAGAGATCAAGATGAAGATGGTGGATGATCAATGGTGGAATTCAAAAAGAGGAGTGATCCATGTGCACACACAAGTCAACCAATAGAATATAAGTTGACTTGTCATATAAGACAAAAGTCACAAAGCCTTTTCTTTTAATTGCAAAATAGAAAAAGGACTTTATGTGTGCACTTTAAGTGGGTTAGAAGAATGGGGTCTTTTATTTAATTAAAAGGGGACATGTTCTTTTAATCAAATAATGAACTTAGGATAGCATAGTCAAACTATAGGTTATAATCAAATAAATTGATTATTAGCAATTTGGTCTAGCTAAATGATTAAATTAATTTAGCCAAAATGTTGGAAAAGGGGCTAATAGTCTAGATGACCATTTTTACGTGATTACATTTGCCCCTCTTTGACTAATGTGTGATCGATCTGGGAACACATTATGTCAAAGAAAATAGAAAGCCAAGTACGCAGTGGTAGATATAGATGTCTGATTTCGAAGAGTGAAATGCAAAAATAGATAGCAAGTCCTAAATGCACAGCCTGATAGCAGTAGTACTGAACACTAGGAAGAGATGATGTCAGAATTCAAGAAGAATACTAACACTTAGAAAAGAAGATAGAGTGAGAGCAAGTGAGAAGATAAAAAAAAATGCTCCTAAGCAGTGATAGAGTATTTCTGCGATTGAGGGGGAAAGCTCTCTCCCTTTTAAAGATGTATGGATGATAGAGATCAAGATGAAGATGGTGGATGATCAACGGTGGAATTCAAAAATAGGTGTGATCCATGTGCACACACAAGTTAACCAATAGAATATAAGTTGACTTGTCATATAAGAAAAAAGTCTCACAAGCCTTTTCTTTTGATTGTAAAATAGAAAAAGGACTTTATGTGTGCACTTTAAGTGGGTTAGAAGAATGGGGTCTTTTATTTAATTAAAAGAGGACATGTTCTTTTAATCAAATAATGAACTTAGGATAGCATAGTCAAACTATAGGTTATAATCAAATAAATTGATTATTAACAATTTGGTCTAGGTAATTGATTAAATTAATTTAGTCAAAATGTTGAGAAGGGGGCTAATAGTCCAGATGACCATTTTTAGGTGATTACATTTTCCCCTCTTTGACTAATGTGTGATCAATCTGGGAACACATTATGTCAAAGAAAATTAAAGCCAAGTAGGCAGTGGTAGATATAGATGTCTAATTTTGAAGAACAAAATGTAGAAAAAGATAGCAAGTCCTAAATGTACAGCCTGATAGTGGTAGTACTGAACACCAGGAAAAGATGATGTTAGAATTCAAGAAGAATGCTAACACTTAGCAAAGTAGATAGATCGAGAACAAGTGAGAAGATCAAACAAATGCTCCTAAGAAATAGATAGTTGTAGCAATCAGTGATAGAGTATTTTTGCCCCCTCGAGATCAAAATTGAAATGAGGTAAGGGGATGCAAAAACTGGCTAGACATGAGAAAATTAGAATATAGCAATGTCCAAGATGACAAATAGATGATTAGAACCCATGAATGAATATAAGAAACTGATAAAATGCCTCAGTTTGACTAGAGTTGATCTTGAAGGATATAGCATAAAAATTAGGTCAAATCTAGTAGAAAGATGATTTAGACATGAAACGGTGAATTGAAGTAGATATGAAGTATGGAAATGATGAAGACATCAAGAAATAAATATGCCCCAATGATGATTCAGAGATTAGACCTCAAAAGGTCAACTAACTGCTCAGAAGAAAGTAGAATTTTAAAAGACAATTTTGAACATCAAGATGAACTCGAATTTGGATTTTGATACCGAAAATGAATCTAGGATGTTGAAATTATTTAAGAGGTCAAAACTTTATATAATGTGATGATAAGATAGAAAAGAGATGAAGCGAAAGATTAAGAAGGTGAAAAGACATGAACAAGAAGAAAGTAAAGAAATATATGAAAGGAGTTAACTGATATGTCCACAAAAAGATGAAGAAAGAGAGCTCTCCCCATATGCAAGAATGCAAGACTAAGCTAGAAAATGAACCTAAAATGCAAGCTAATATGCAAAGTGGTTTACCAGCAAGAAGCGCATAACATTTAGACTCTTAATTTCATCATTGAGCATTTATTAGGGACATCATGAGATCATATAACCATCACTAATATAACCATGAGGATATGAATATGATCAATATTAGATAGGTATGTGGAAATCCAATCTAAGCATCAGAGACATGTAAGTCAAGATAACTACACGATTAGAGACCCTAAGTTTAATTTAGCAAGATTACACCTGTATCAAGGCATAAGCACCAGGATAAACCCTGAGTGCAGTCTTGCAAAACAGTCGAGGATGATACATTTATAAGTCAAAGTGTTGAATAGGACAAGCACAAATTCTTACAACACTATAGACAAACAAAGTATACCCACAAGCAGAAATCAAGAAGACATGCCTCATGCCCCCAGTCTTCTAGTCAATGACATCCTCGGAAGACTATTAGGGAGGGAACACATGGCAAAGAAATCATCATAGATAGCACACAAAGTAGATAAAGATCAACATAGCTCAGTCATTTAAGTGTTAAAGTGCATGTGTGTAAGTCACTTGGCCATTTCTTCAAGACTTGATTCTGATAGTGAGAAATATCGTGACATCGGAGACCATAGGTAAACTATCTATAAAGTGTTGAAAAACACTTGATGTCAAAGTGGGGGAAGTGTTGAGAAACACTATTTTGTGAGTTGTCAAAGAAACTCTAATGCACAAGAATACCTCAATAGGATAAGTAGCTATGCCCCCAAGATGAGGACAAGAAACAATTCCAAGCTAGGAAATGTGTAGCGAAGTGGATGATTGAGATTGATAGACATAGGTGCAAGGGTTTCAAGTAGCGCCTGTTTCCAGGTTTTCACCACTTGACAGATTTTTTCAGGACTTGTTTCAATTTTTTTTATTTTTGTATTTTTTTTATTTTTTTGGTGATACATCAAAGTGCCTATTGCTAGGTTTTCACTAAGAAGATCTTTTTTTTCAGGACATTTTCTGATTTTTAGGATTTTTTTCAGCATCATATATGATTTTTTGAATTTTTTAGAATAATTTAGAGATCACTAGTTCTCAAGCAAGATCACATCATTTTCTCCCAATGTCTAGCAAGGTATAGGACACGATGGAGAAACAAGCTGATAGATAAGCAAAGATGCATGAAAAAAGAGTATGAAGCAAGTGAAAGTGATCCTCAAGGACTAACTCCTCAAGAGTATCCAAGCTAGGGAAAGAGGTGAAATAGTCATATGAAGCATGTTTTGGATAAGCAATGGAAGAAATGAGCAAGATAGCATGTAAGATAAGCAATGAAGCCAACAAGTGCGATAGCATATAAGATAAGCGATGAAAGCTAATGAGTAAGATAGCATGAAAGCGTGTAGTCCAAAAGAGTAGCCATGTCAAGAGACCTATGAGAACCATGTTTCATTTATTATGATCAAGACCAAGGGGTCAACTAGATAGTATACCAATGGGATAGAGCAATAAGAATAAAGCTCAAGATAGAGGCTATGAGTGAATGGGAGAGCACAATAGAAAATCTCATGGATAAGATAGCTAATATGAAAAGATTGCTCAACATTGTCAAGATCAAAGAGAGAAGAGGGGATAGATGGATGATGGAAGAATTACGCATGATGTTTGTTTGCCAGGTTTTCATCATGGAACTTATCCAAGGTGCCACAAGAAGTAGTTTTCACCATAGAATAAATTTATTTCTCTTTACTTTTGCTACCAAGGTGCCACAAGATGTGGTTTTCACCAAGGCACATTTTCATTTTTTTCATTTTTTCATTTTTTTTTTTTGAATTTTTGAATTTTTAGAAAGAGCTCAAGCTTTTTGAATGTAGACAGTGCTCCTATAGGAAAGATAAGTCATAATAAGCCAAGACCATAGAAAGGTATGCTCAAAGATGTTGATAGGGTGATGAAAGAGAACTGGTAGTAGGAAGAATATATGGAGGATAAGAGTTCATGTTTAGAAAGGAGGTGTAAGCTTTAGAGGATTTCATGTGGGTAGCTAAAATATTGGACAAGATCAACATTGACACACACCTTGAAGGGTATTGGACAAATGGAAGAATCATGGATGAAGTAGCTTGAGGTTTAGACGCATGAGGTGGCAGAAGAGATTTGGAAAAATTGGAGTGGAAGGCTTTGGAATATTTTTAGGAAGATTTTTGGAAGAAGATGGAATGGAAGCCTTTGGAGGTTTGAATGTCAACTTTGAAGTATTTTCAATCTTCAAGTCTTTTAAAAGAGACTTGGGAATCCATATAGCTTTAGATTTTCCTTGTTCTTTGGGTGCTTGAGATTGCATTTCTTCAATGATGGATTTAGGAACCCACATTTACTTTGATTTATCTCTCTTCACAGTGGACCTTTGTAGTCTCTTTTGTGCATTTTCCTTCTTAGCATTCACATGTCGATTAGATGGGACATAGTGATCTTCATTTTTCAATGGATTCTTATGTTTATTCTCACTTCCAAAGGACTTTGGATTTGTGGATGAATAAGGATGATATGACTGGTTTAGATGTATAGATGGGTGAAAAGTCATCAAGGATGAGTGTATTTGTTGATTTTGAGGTAATATAGGAGAGCTAGGGGATGAGCTAGGAGTGAATGTAGGAGATGGAGGAACATAAGGTCCCAATATGGATGGAAGGTTTGAATGATTTAGCTTAGATGGATAAGGACCAAGGATAGATTTAGAAGATGCAAAGGGATAGTGGGAAGGGATATCAACATCTTTAGAGTGAGAAACATGGTCAAAGCCATCAATAGACTCATGAGTACCTTTGATAGGAACAACATTTTTAATAGAAGCACTTGAAGCTTGAGCACAATTTTGAAGTGGATGTGGAGAAGTAGAACATGAGGGGATGCTTTGATCTTGACAAGTAGCCTTGGATAGCATATGAAGAGAACTTTTCTCATAATTTTCAGTAAGCTCAAGGGAGATAATGGAAGTGCTATCTTCATCATACTTAGGAGGTGGACAAGTTATAAGATATGGAGGGGAAAAATCATGAAAGAGATGAAAGGGTGCTTGATCTTGATATTTCCTGACATTTATAGATTTTTCTTTTTGAGAGTCCTCTTGACATGGAGCCACTTCTAAGGACAAGGGAGAATGAAGAGTGAATGGAGTAGTGCTTGGATTAGGCATAGTAGTGCATGAAGGTTGAGGATGTTTAGGATTAGTAGCATAGAAAAGGTTTGTAGCCAAGTGAAGGTTAGCTTGAGTTTCTTTTAGAGGTAGCCCTTGAGGATACACATAGTCAATGTGGAAAGCATTAGGTTCTTTATTTGATGGAGGCATGTTGGAAAGATTTGAAGTGTTGGGAGATGCACGAGTGTTGGAAGAAGTGGAAGATGTAATGAAGCCACTACTAGACATAGGTTCATCAATGTAATCTTGCTCAAGAGAAGTATCTTCAGCACATGAGTCACTAGAGGTTCCAATAATTCCATTATCAATAAGATCTTGGATTTTTTGTTTTAGCTCAATGCAATCTGAAGTACTATGCTCATTATGTTGATGATAAGCACAATAGTTATCCAAGAATGGGTTTCCATATGAGCTAGACTTAGGTAACATGATGATCTTATTGCCAAGAAGTTTTTGCAAAGTGTCATCATAAGAATATTCCAAGGGAGCAAAAGTTCTATTAGAAGTATGTCTAGAGTCTTTTTTTTGTTTCTCAAGTGAATGGTATGCATCCATGTCTTCATCATTAGCTTGGTCAAAGATAGGTCCATCATGGAATTTTAGCATAGGCTCAAAGGAGGTATCACTTGCTTGTTCTCTAAAGAGGTCTTTAGATCTAGAAGATGAAGACATTTGATGTCTTGAAGTAGAGCATGTAGACCTAGAAGAAGAGGATGACCTCAAAGAAGGTGACTCACATGCATGTAAAGACCTTAAGGAAGATTCATGTAGTGATGCAATCTTCTCCTCTAACCTTTTCTCAAGTTTAAACTTCATTTTTGTCATGCACCTAGAGAGATGAAGGTAAGAAATATCATTTGTCTCTTCTAGTTCTTTGTATTGTGCATATAGATCTTGAAACTCTTTAGTGACATGGAGGATATCATGATCATCTAGATTCAATTGAGGTTTGGTAGCACAAGATTTGAATTCCATAGTGATAGATAGATAATCAAGCATGAAAGAGCCTAGAGGATAACTTGATGTTGAAACTATAGGAGGTAGAGTGTTCACCTGCCAAGATAGTAGATAGAGATTAAAGTGACTTTTCAAACAATATGTCCAAGAAACTTATGACATGAATGACTCAAGTCAATAGCTAGGAAAGATGCCCAAATAGCCAAATAGATAGAGCAAGCAGGGTGACAAGTGAACAACTTTCCCAACCCAAGAGTGTAGTCAAGAAATCAAGGTAACCATTTCAGCAAAAGGATAACTAGCAAGTAGGCATAGACCATGAAGATAGAAAGACCAAGAGCACTAAGACCAAAGAGCCATTTTAAGCATGTTCAAGAACTAGAGACATAGCAAATCAAAGTCAAATGATGAAACTCCCCTTAGCAAGCAACACAAGAAAAATGTTTACATTTGATGTTTTGACTTGGTTGACAAAGTTTGACAATAGTTGATAGCATAGAAAGTTTGATGTTCAAAAGCAATTTCTTTCCAAGCAAAATAGTGACACATGGAGTATTCTTCAAACAATCAAGCAAGGGACAAAGCAACCTTGCATGATACAAGCATATGTGATGTCTCAAAAGAATTCCCTAGAACTATCATCATGTGTATGTTCAAAATATTTTCACATGTCTAGCACATTAAATAACACATCAAGCAATATCTACCTAGAAGTCATGGTTCATTACTCAACAACTTGGCCCACGCTTGATGCTCCTTCACCTCACATCAAGTGGTTGCCCACAAGAGATATTGGCTTTGTCATGGAAGTGTCATAAGCACAACCAAGGGAACACATATGGTGAGTGTAAAATCTTGGGGTGATCAGGGTAGTCCAGTAGGATCGATCCTTGCACCAAGAAGTTGAGCAGCTAAAAAAAAGTAGTTACTAACTTAGGCTGTTTAGATAGGGCTTCCGTTCATAGTGTTCCTCTTGCTCCCAATTACGAGACACCTCACCTTGCGATGAGTAACCGATCTCGCGATCACAAGAGTACCTTAAGCATTCTTACCTAGTGATCTCCCTATGGTCGAAATCCCATAAGCGATCACACTAGGTGAAGATAAACACTATGTCTACCAAGGTTTTGTGTCCTTGATAGCCTTGAGTTTATAGTGGGTTGGAAGAGCCGAGTAATCTGCTTGTCCCCACTTGGGTCATTTCTCTCAGGTTGTCCGAGAGTAGGCCCTCTAAAGGATTTTAACTACACAAAGTGTGGATCAACTTTTAGAAGTCAAGATTTTTGATTCACCACAAGGGTGAAGAGCATACTCTCCTATTCCAATCATTTTCTCCCAAACACACCAGGAAGATTTAGTTGCCTCTTACTCTTGAAACCAAATGGTAAGTCAAGATTTTTGATTCACCACAAGGGTGAAGAGCATACTCTCCTATCACCAAAAGATCCCAATTGTAAGTTTTAATGTGCCTAAAAATAAACAACTAGTATATGCCGCACATGTAAAAGTAAAGAACAAGAAAAATTGGGTTTTTATGCACACTTTGTGTAGTTAAAATCCTTTAGAGGGCTTGCTCTCGGACAACCTGAGAGGAACGACCCAAGTGGGGACAAGCAGATTACCCGGCTCTTCCAACCCACTATAAACTCAAGGCTATCAAGGACACAAAACCTTGGTAGACATAGTGTTTATCTTCACCTAGTGTGATCGCTTATGGGATTTTGACCATAGGGAGATCACTAGGTAAGAATGCTTAAGGTACTCTTGTGATCGCGAGATCGGTTACTCATCACAAGGTGAGGTGTGCCGTAATTGGGAGCAAGAGGAACACTATGAACGGAAGCCCTATCTAAACACCCTAAGTTAGTAAGTACCCTTTTTAGCCGCTCAACTTCTTGGTGCAAGGATTGATCCTAGTGGACTACTCGGATCACCCCAAGATTTACACTCACCATATGTGTTCCTTTGGTTATGCTTATGGCATTTCCATAACAAAGCCAATATCTCTTGTGGGCAACCACTTGGTGTGAGGCAAAGGAGCATCAAGCGTGGGCCAAGTTGTTGAGTAATGAACCATGACTTCTAAGTAGATATTGCTTGATGTGTTCTCGAATGTGCTATACCAATGAAAATTTTTTGAACATACACATGATGATAATTATATGGCTTTCTTTTGAGACCTTAAATATGCTTGTATCATGCAAGGTTGCTTTGTCCCTTGCTTGATTGTTTGAAGACTACTCCATGTGTCACTATCTTGCTTGGAAAGAAATTTCTTTTGAACATCAAACTTGCTATGCTATCAACTATTGTCAAACTTTGTCAACCAAGTCAAAGAATCAAGTCTTAACATTTTTCTTGTGTTGCTTGCTAAGGGGAGTCTCATCATTTGACTTTGATTTGCTATGTCTCTAGTTCTTGAACATGCTTAAAGTGAATTTTTGGTCTTAGTGCTCTTGGTTTTTCTCTTCATGGTCTATGCATGCTTGCTAGTTATCCTTTTGCTAAAATGGTTACCTTGATTTCTTGACTACACTCTTAGGTTGGGAAAGTTGTTCACTTGTCACCCTGCTTGCTCTATCTATTTGGCTATTTGGGCATCTTTCCTAGCTATTGACTTGAGTCATTCATGTCGTAAGTTTCTTGGACATATTGTTTGACAAGTCACTTTAATATCGGTCTACTATCTTGGCAAGTGAACACTCTACCTCCTATAGTTTCAACATCAAGTTATCTTCTAGGCTCTTTTATGCTTGGCTTTGCATCTAAAACTATGGGATCTAAACCTTGTGCTACAAAACTTCAACCAAATCTAGATGATCATGATATCCTCCATGTCACTAAAGAGTTTCAAGATCTATATGCACAATACAAAGAACTAGAAGAGACAAATGATCTTTCTTACCTTCATCTCTCTAAGTGCATGACAGAAATGAAGTCTAAACTTGAGAAAAGGTTGGAGGAGAAGATTGCATCATTACATGAATCTTCCTTAAGGTCTTTACATGCATTTGAGTCACCTTCTTTGAGGTCATCATCTTCTTCTAGGTCTACATGCTCTACTTCAAGACATCAAATGTCTTCATCTTCTAGATCTAAAGACCTCTTCAGAGGACAAGCAAGTGATATCTCCTTTGAGCCTAGGCCAAAATATCATGATAAACCTATCTTTGACCAAGATAATGATGAAGACATGGATGCATGCCATTCACTTGAGAAACAACCAAAGGAATCTAGAAATACTTCTAATAGAAATTTTGCTCCCTTGGAAGATTCTTATGATGACACTTTGCAAAAAATTCTTAGCAATAAGATCATCATGTTACCAAAGT
This sequence comes from Cupressus sempervirens, assembly GCA_028749045.1. Classification (NCBI taxonomy): domain Eukaryota; kingdom Viridiplantae; phylum Streptophyta; class Pinopsida; order Cupressales; family Cupressaceae; genus Cupressus; species Cupressus sempervirens. The sequence goes on along the minus strand of CM053787.1, from coordinate 483,893,373 downwards.
CTAGCTCATATGGAAACCCATTCTTGGATATCTATTGTGCTTATCATCAACATAATGAGCATAGTACTTCAGATTGCATTGAGCTAAAACATAAAATCCAAGATCTTATTGATAATGGAATTATTGATACCTCTAATGACTCATGTGATGAGGATACTTTTCTTGAGAAAGATCATATTAATGAACCTATGTCTAGTGATGGTTTTCTTGATACCTCCACTTCTTCCAACACTCATGCATCTCCCAACACTTCAAAGCTTTCCAACATGCCTCCATCAAATAAAGAACCTAATGCTTTCCACATTGACTACGTGTATCCTCAAGGGCTACCTCTAAAAGAAACTCAAGCTAACCTTCATTTGGCTGCAAACCTTTTCCCTGCTACTAATCCTAAACATCCTCAATCTTCATGCACTACTATGCCTAATCCAAGCACTAATCCATTCACTCTTCATTCTCCCTTGTCCTTAGAAGTGGCTCCATGTCAAGAGGACTCTGAAAAAGAAAAAGCTATAAATGTCAAGAAAGATCAAGATCAAGCACCCATTCATCTCTTTCAAGATTTTTCCCCTCCATAGCCTATATCTTGTCCACCTGCTAATTATGATGAAGATACCACTTCCATTATCTCCCTTGAGCTTACTGAAAATTATGAGAAAAGTTCTCTTCATATGCTATCCAAGGCTACTTGTCAAGATCAAAGCATCCCCTCATGTTCTACTTCTCCATATCCACTTCAAAATTGTGCTCAAGCTTCAACTGCTTCTATTAAAAATGTTGTTCCTATCAAAGGTACTTATGAGTCTATTGATGGCTTTGACCATGTTGCTCATTTTAAAGATGTTGATATCCCTTCCCACTATCCATTTGCATCTTCTAAATCTATCCTTGGTCCTTATCCATCTAAGCTAAAGCATTCAAACCTTCCATCCATATTGGGGCCTTATGTTCCTCCATCTCCTACATTCACTCCTAGCTCATTCCCTAGCTCTCCTATAATGCCTCAAGATCAACAAAGACACTCATCCTTGATGACTTTTCACCCATCTATACATCTAAACCAGTCATATCATCCTTATTCATTCACAAATCCCAAGTCCTTTGGAAGTGAGAATAAACATAAGAATCCATTGAAAAAGAAAGATCACTATGTCCCATCTAATGGACATGTGAATGCTAAGAAGGAGAATGCACAAAAAAGACCACAAAGGTCCACTATTAAAAAAGCTAAATCAAAGAAAATATGGGTACCTAAACCCATTATAGAAGAAATGTGTTTTGAAGTATCCAAAGAAAAATCTAAAGCTATATGGATTCCCAAGTCTCTTTTAGAAGACTTGAATATTGAAAATACTTCAAAGTTGACATTCAAGCTTCCAAAGGCTTCCATTCCATCTTCTTCCAAAAATCTTCCTAAAAATATTCCAAAGCCTTCCACTCCACTTTTTTCCAAATCTCTTCTACCTTCTCATAGATCTAAACCTCAATCTATTTCATCCATGATTCCTCCATCATTCCAATACCCTTCAAGATGTGTGTCAATATTGATCTTGTCCAATATTTCAACTACCCTCATGAAATCCTCTAAAGCTTACACTTACTTTCTATACATGCACTCTTATCCTCCATATACTCTTCCTACTACCATTTCTCTTTCATCACCCTATCAACATCTTTGAGCATACCTTTCTATGGTCTTGGCTTATCATGACTTATCTTATCTATAGGAGCACTATCTACATTCAAAAAGCTTGAGCTCTTTCTAAAAATTCAAAAATAGAAAATAAAAATGAAAATGAAAATGTGCGTTGGTGAAAACCACTTCTTGTGGCACCCTGGTAGCAAAGGTAAAGATAAATAAATTTATCCTATGGTGAAAACTACTTCTTGTGGCACCTTGGATAAGTACCATGATGAAAACCTGGCAAACAGGCATCATGCGTAATTCTTCCATCATCCACCTATCCTCTCTTCTCTCTTTGATCTTGATAATGTTGAGTTATCTTTGCATATTGGCTATCTTATCAACAAGATTTTCTATTATGCTCTCCCATTCACTCATAGCCTCTATCTTGAGTTTTATTCTTATTGCTCTATCCCATTACTATCCTATCTAGTTGACCCTTGAGTCTTGATCAAAATAAATCAAGCATGGTTCTCATAGGCCTCTTGACATGTCTACTCTCTTGGATTCCATGCTTTCATGCTATCTCTCTCATAGGCTTCCACTGGTTATCCTACATGCTATCTTATTCATTGGCTTCCATCGCTTATCTTATATGCTATCACACTTGTTGGCTTCATCACTTATCCTACATGCTATCTTGCTCATTTCTTCCATTTCTTATCCAAAACATACTTTATATGGCTATCTTTCCCTAGCTTGGGTACTCTTGAGGAGTGCATCCTTGAGGATCACTTTCACTCGCTTCATACTCCTTTCTTATCCATATTTGTCTATCCACCAACTTTCTGCTCCATCATGTCCTACACCTTGCTAAACATTGGGAGAAAATGATGTGATCTCTAAAACCTTCTAAAAATTCCAAAAAAAATCATATATGATGCTGAAAAAATCCAAAAAATGAGAAAATGTCCTGAAAAAATGATCATCTTAGTGAAAACCTAGCAATAGGCACTTCGATGTATCACCAAAAAATAAAAAAAATAAAAAATAAATAATTTTTTTTTTGAAAAAAGTCCTGAAAAAATCTGTCAAGTGGTGAAAATCTTGAAATAGGTGCTACTTGAGACCCTTGCACCTCTGTCTATCAGTCTCAATCACCTATTTTGCTACACATTTCCTAGCTTGGAATTGTTTCTTGTCCTCGTCTTGGGGGCACAACTGCTTAGCCTATTGAGGTATTCTTGTGCATTAGGGTTTCTTTGACAACTCACAAAATGGTGTTTCTCAATACTTCCCCCACCTTGACATCAAGTGTTTTTCAACACTTTACAGATAGTTTACCTACGGTCTCCAATGTCGTGATATTTCTCACTATCAGAATCAAGTCTTGAAGAAATGGCCAAGTGACTTACACACACACACTTTAACACTTAAACAACTAAGCTATGCTAATCTTTATCTACTTTGTGTGTTGTCTATGATGATTTCTTTACCATGTGTTCCATCCCTAATAGTCTTTTGAGGATGTCATTGACTAGAAGACTGGGGGCATGGGACATATTTTCTTGATTTCTGCTTGTGGGTATACTTTTGTTTGTCTATAGTGTTGTAAGCATTCATGCTTGTCTTATTCAACACTTTGACTTATAAATGTATCATCCTTGACTATTTTGCAAGACTGCACTCAGGGTTTATCCTGGCGCTTATGCCTTGATACAGGTGTAATCTTGCTAAATTAAACTTAGGGAATCTAATCGTGTAGTTATCTTGACTTACATGTCTCTGATGCTTAGATTGGATTTCCACATACCTATCTAATATTGATCATATTCATATCCTCATAGTTATACTAGTGATGGTTGTATGATCTCATGATGTCCCTAATAAATGCTCAATGATGAAATTAAGAGTCTAAATGTTATGCACTTCTTGCTGGTAAACCACTTTTCATATTAGCTTGCATTTTAGGTTCATTTTCTAGCTTAGTCTTGCATTCTTGCATATGGGGAGAGCTCTCTTTCTTCATCTTTTTGTGGACATATTGGCTAACTCCTTTCATATATTTCTTTACTTTCTTCTTGTTCATGTATTTTCACCTTCTTAATCTTTCACTTCATCTCTTTTCTATCTTATCATCACATTATATAAATTTTTGACCTCTTAAATAATTTCAATGTCCTAGATTCCTTTTCGGGATCGAAATCCAAATTCGAGTTCATCTTGATGGTCAAAATTGTCTTTTCAAACTCTACTTTTTTCTGAGCAGTTAGCTAACCTTTTGAGGTCTAATCTCTAAATCATCACTGGGGCATCTTTATTTCTTCATGTCTTCATCATTTCCATACTTCATATCTACTTAAATTCACTATTTCATGTCTAAAATCACCTTTCTACTCATTTCGACCTTAGTTTTATGCTATATCCTTCAAGGTCAACTCTAGTCAAACTGGGGCATTTTATCAATTTTTTTATATAGTCATTCTTGGGTTCTAATTATCTATCTGTCGTCTTGGACATTGCTCTATTCTAATTTTCTCATTTCTAGCCAGTTTTTGCATCGCCTTACCTCATTTCAATTTCGATCCCGAGGGGGCAGAAATACTCTATCACTGCTTAGAAGCATTTTTTTTTTATCTTCTCACTTGCTCTCACTCTATCTTCTTTTCTAAGTGTTAGTATTCTTCTTGAATTCTGACATCATCTCTTCCTAGTGTTCAGTACTACTGCTATCAGGCTGTGCATTTAGGACTTGCTATCTATTTTTGTATTTCACTCTTCGAAATCAGACATCTATATCTACCACTGCCTACTTGGCTTTCTATTTTTTTTGACATAATGTGTTCCCAGATCGATCACACATTAGTCAAAGAGGGGCAAATGTAATCACCTAAAAATGGTCATCTAGACTATTAGCCCCCTTTCCAACATTTTGGCTAAATTAATTTAATCATTTACCTAGACCAAATTTCTAATAATCAATTTATTTGATTATAACCTATAGTTTGACTATGCTATCCTAAGTTCATTATTTGATTAAAAGAACATGTCCCCTTTTAATTAAATAAAAGACCCCGTTCTTCTAACCCACTTAAAGTGCACACATAAAGTCCTTTTTCTATCTTGCAATTAAAAGAAAAGGCTTTGTTACTTTTGTCTTATATGACAAGTCAACTTATATTCTATTGGTTGACTTGTGTGTGCACATGGATCACTCCTCTTTTTGAATTCCACCATTGATCATCCACCATCTTCATCTTGATCTCTACCATCCATACATCTTTAAAAGGGAGAGAGCTTTCCCCCTCAATCAATCCTCATTTTTTTGAATATTGTTATGCTGGAGGTTTTCTAACAGGTTTCTTTGGAGCTTTGTGGAGAACTTCTATTTCTTGTCTACATTCTCTCATCCATGGCATTCTAGCTTAGCTTACCTTTCATTTTTACATGTAACTTAATCTCACATAGCTTAATAATGGTATTGTAACAATCTCATCCATGCTTAGAATAGCTGCACTTTTCATATTCATTATAGCTTAATCTTTAGTTGCATTGTATCCTTGAAAAACTCTTTGGGACATTTGCATTCTTGCATCTTGTCTTTGGAACCTCCCATTGCATGGTTTACTAGCAAGAAGAGTATTCCTAAAGTTCAGCTAAGAGCCCTTGAACTTGAAATACACTCTCTTGCACTCCGTGGATAGGGAGCTCTAAGTCAGCATCCAAACATTCCAACTCATGGAATCGTTTGAATAGAATGGTTTAGAGTGTGACACTTTCGAGTGTACATTTTTAAAAAATGTACACTCGAAAGTGTCCCACTCTAAACCCTTCTATCCAAATGATTCCATGAGTTGGGAATGCTTGGATGCTGGCTTAGAGCTCCCTATCCATGGAGTGCAAGAGAGTATATTTCAAGAATAAGAAGGCTCTCAGATCAGCCTTAGAGATACTCTTCTTGCTAGTAAACCATGCAATGGGAGGTTCCAAAGACAAGATGCAAGAATGCAAATGTCCCAAGGAGTTCCTTAAGAATGCAATGCAACTAAAGATTAAACTAGAATGAATATGAAAAGTGCAGCTATTCTAAGTATGGATGAGAGTGTTACAATCCAAATATAAAGCTATGTGAGATAGATTATTTCAAAATAGAAGCTAAACTAACATGCAACATGAATCTAAACTAAAATGCTATGTTATGAGAGAATGTAGACAAGAAATAGAAGTTCTCCACAAAGCTCCAAAGAAATCTATTAGAAAACTTGCATCATAACAATATTCAAAATGAGGATGGATTGAGGGGGAAAGCTCTCTCCTTTTTAAAGATGTATAGATGGTGGAGATCAAGATGAAGATGGTGGATGATCAACGGTGGAATTTGAAAATAGGAGTGATCCATGTGCACACACAAGTCAACCAATAGAATATAAGTTGACCTGTCATATAAGACAAAACTCACAAAGCCTTTTCTTTTAATTGCAAAATAGAAAAAGGACTTTATGTGTGCACTTTAAGTGGGTTAGAAGAATGGGGTCTTTTATTTAATTAAAAGGGGACATGTTCTTTTAATCAAATAATGAACATAGGATAGCATAGTCAAACTATAGGTTATAATCAAATAAATTGATTATTAGCAATTTGGTCTAGGTAAATGATTAAATTAATTTAGCTAAAATGTTGAAAAGGGGGCTAATAGTCTAGATGACCATTTTTAGGTGATTACATTTGCCCCTCTTTGACTAATGCATGATCGATCTGGGAACACATTATGTCAACGAAAATCGAAGCCAAGTAGGCGATGATAGATATAGATATCTGATTCCAAAGAATGAAATGCAGAAATAGATAGCAAGTTCTGAATGCACAGCCTGATAGTAGTAGTACTGAACATTAGGAAGATGATGTTAAGATCTGAAAAGAATTCTAAAATATAGCAAAGTGAATAGATCGAGAGCAAGTGATAAGGTCAAACAAATGCTCCTAAGAAATAGATAGTTGTAACAATCAACAATAGAGTATTTCTGCCCCCTCGGGATCGAAATTGAAATGAGGTAAGGGGATGCAAAAAATGGCTAGACATGAGAAAATTAGAATATAGCAATGTCCAAGATATGACAAATAAATGATTAGAACCCAAGAATGACTATAAGAAATTGATGAAATGCCCCAGTTTGACTAGAGTTGACTTTGAAGGATATAACATAAAAATTAGGTCAAATCTAGTAGAGAGATGATTTAGATGTGAAAAGGTGAATAGAAGGAGATACAAAGCATAGAAATGAAGATGCCCCAACGATGATTCAAAGATTAGACCTCAAACAGTCAGCTAACTGCTCAGAAGAAGGTAGAATTTTAAAAGACAATTTTGACCATCAAGATGAACTCGAATTTGGATTTCGATCCCGAAAATGAATCTAGGACGTTGAAATTATTTAAGAGGTCAAAACTTTATATAATGTGATGATAAGATAGAAAAGAGATGAAGTGAAAGATTAAGAAGGTGAAAAGACATGAACAAGAAGAAAATAAAGAAATATATGAAAGAAGTTAGCTGATATGTCCACAAAAAGATGACGAAAGAGAGCTCTCCCAATATGCAAGAATGGAAGACTAAGCTAGAAAATGAACCTAAAATGCAAGCTAATATGCAAAGTGGTTTACCAGCAAGAAGCGCATAACATTTAGACTCTTAATTTCATCATTGAGCATTTATTAGGGACATCATGAGATCATACAACCATCACTAGTATAACTATGAGGATATGAATATGATCGATATTAGATAGGTATGTGGAAATCCAATCTAAGCATCAGAGACATGTAAGTCAAGATAACTACACGATTAGATTCCCTAAGTTTAATTCAGCAAGATTACACCTGTATCAAGGCATAAGCACTAGGATAAACCCTGAGTGCGGTCTTGCAAAACAATCAAGGATGATACATTTATAAGTCAAAGTGTTGAATAGGACAAGCATGAATGCTTACAACACTATAGACAAACAAAAGTATACCCACAAGCAGAAATCAAGAAAATATGTCCCATGCCCCCAGTCTTCTAGTCAATGACATCCTTGAAAGACTATTAGGGAGGGAACACCTGGCAAAGAAATCATCATAGACAACACACAAAGTAGATAAAGATCAGCATAGCTCAGTCATTTAGGTGTTAAAGTGCGTGTGTGTAAGTCACTTGGCCATTTCTTCCAGACTTGATTCTGATAGTGAGAAATATCATGACATCGGAGACCGTAGGTAAACTATCTGTAAAGTGTTGAAAAACACTTGATGTCAAAGTGGGGGAAGTGTTGAGAAACACTATTTTGTGAGTTGTCAAAGAAACCCTAATGCACAAGAATACCTCAATAGGCTAAGTAGCTATGCCCCCAAGATGAGGACAAGAAACAATTCCAAGCCAGGGAATTTGTAGCGAAGTGGATGATTGAGACTGATAGACATAGGTGCGAGGGTTTCAAGTAGTGCCTGTTTCCAGGTTTTCACCACTTTGACAGATTGTTTTTTTTTTTTTTTTGGTGATACATCAAAGTGAGGTTTTCACTAAGATGATCATTTTTTTAGGAAATTTTCTGATTTTTAAGATTTTTTCAGGCTCATAGATATATACAAGATAGCTGAGCAACAAGCCTCTAAGTATAGAACTTCTTCAAGTGTAGGATGTTGATAGGTTCTCCAAGTTCTTCACCCTCTAAAGTAGACAACTGGTAAGCACCAGACCCAAATGATGTTGTGATAATGTAAGGACCTAACTAGTTAGGTTCAAATTTCCCTTTCTATTCTCGATTTTGCTGATTTTTGGGATTCTCTCTAAGCACGAGTTCACCAACTTGGAACTCAGGGGGGTGAACCTTTTTGTTATATTGTGTAGACATGCGCTTTTCATAAGCTCTCATGTGATCAAAAGTAGCCTTGCACCGTTCATCCAGAGTCTCTAATTCCTGTACTCTCATAGCTCTATGGTCTTCATCAGTTATTAACCCATGTAAGGAGACGCGCAAAGAAGGTATTTCAACTTCTAATGGGAGAACAACCTCAAGGCCATAGACTAGAGAAAAGGGTGTAGCCCCTAGAGGAGTATGAATAGAGGTTCTATAGGCCCAAAGTGCCAGATTTATTTGCAAGTGCCAATCTTTCCCAGACTTGTGAACTATGCAGTGTAGGATTTTCAGCAGCGTTTTATTAGAGGCCTCAGCTTGGCCATTCCCTTGGGGATAGTAAATGGACGACCAGTGTTGCTTAATTCAAAACTTTTTGCATAGCTGTTTTAAGTCTTTATTTTTTAACTGTCCTCCATTATCTGTAACAATAGAGGATGGGATACCATATCGACAAATGATGTGATTCATTATAAACAGGGCAACATGTTTTCCTATACCAGCAGATAATGGTACAGCTTCAACCCATTTAGTGAAATACTTCGTTGCTGTGATGATGAATTTATGACCGCTGGATGAGCTTGGATGGATCTGTCCTACCAAGTCAAAGGCCCATTGCTGAAATGGCCAATATGTCACAGAAGGGATTAACTCTTGCCCAGGAGCATGTATCAAGTTACCATGGAGCTGACATTTTTGACAGGACTTTGCATAGCGCACAGCATCAGCTTGCATGGTGGGCCAGTAATAACCCATCCTAAGCAGTTTTCAGGCAAGTACAAGGCCATTAGAATGCGCCCCACAAATACCATCGTGGACTTCAGCAAGTTCCTTCTCGGACTCTTCTAGTTCTAAACACCTAAGGAACGTTCCGTCTAGACCCCTCCTATACAAGTCACCAGAGACCAAAGTGTAGTGTGAGGCATTACGAAGGAGTTGGCATTTTTGGTTGCGCGCGAGAGTTTTGAGAATAACCTGATCATGTAGGTAGGAGAAAATAGCCGCATAGCAGGAGGAATCATGACCTACAACAGTGTAGATCACCTGGTTATCTGAAGAATCATAGGCTGGATGACGCAATTCTTCCACCAGGAACTAAAATCATGATTCATGTTCTTGTAATTGGAGGATAGATGCTAAGGTGGCCATAGCATCAGCAGCCTTGTTTTTTGCTCTAGGAATTTGTTGGAATGTTACAAAGGTAAAATAGTTCCTTAGAGCATCTATCAACTTTTTATAAGGGATCAATTTATCATCCTTTGTTTGATATTCATTATTCACTTGGTTCACAACCAGTTGAGAATCCCCATAGATGTGTAGCTCAGTTATTTGCCATTCAAGGGCCATTTTGATCCCATTTGTTAATGCTTCATACTCTGCAATATTGTTTGTACATAGGAACAATAATTTGTAGGATTTTGGGATCGTATAACCATGAGGGGAAACAAACAACACCCCTGCTCCTGCTCCATTCTGTGTATGGGATCCATCAAAAAACATTTTCCATGTTCTGTCAGTAATGTTCATGATTGAGGCATCTGGAAACTCAATTAGTAGAGGTGCTACATCTTCAAGTGGGAAGTCAGCCAACTGGTTAGCTATGGCCTGTCCTTTGATTGCCTTGCGTTCAACATACTGAATGTCAAATTCAGAAAGAATCATCATCCATTTAGCAAGGCGACCAGCAAGTGCAGCTTTACTTAATAAATATTTCAAAGGGTCTATCTTGGCAATCAAGTGAACTGTGTGGGCCAACATATAATGCCGAAGTTTTTGGGAGGCAAAAACTACAGCAAGGCATGCCTTCTCTATACTTGTATAATTTAGTTCATAAGCCACCAAAGTTTGACTGATATAGTATATGGCTCTTTCTTTACCCGTCTCATCACTTTGGGCTACGAGTGCTCCTAGAGAAGAATCCGTAGCTGAAATCTATAGAATCAAAGGTTTTCCCAGAATGGGTGGCATCAAAACTGGCGGTTTTGCCAAGTAGCCTTTGATTTGGTCTAAGCTTTGTTGATAGTTACTGTTCCAAATATGGGTAGATCCTTTATGCAGATTTTTATTGAAAGGCTGAGCCTTATCAGCTAATTGAGAGATAAATCTTCTTATGGATTGTAGCCGTCCTTGCAGACCTCTAAGCTGACTGATAGTCTTTGGTGGAGGAATATCCATGATAGCTTGGACCTTTTCAGGGTCAACCTCAATGCCTTTTGCTAAGATGATATAACCTAGCAATTTTCCAGAAGTGACACCAAAGGCACATTTTTTTGGATTTAACCTAAGTTGGAATTGTTCCATACAGTCCAATATCAAACTAAGGTCTTTGAGATGTGTGTCTCATTTCTTTGATTTTGCCAGTGTGTCATCAACATAGTCTTCCATGTTTTTATGCATCATATCATGAAAGATGGTTGTCATTGCTCTTTGATATGTAGCACCAACATTTTTGAGCCTAAAAGGCATGACATTCCAGCAAAAGGTACTCCATGCACATGTAAAGGCTGTCTTTTCTTGGTCTGCTAGAGCTATCTTTATTTGGTTGTACCCAGAAAATCCATCCTTGAGCGAATACATCTCATAACCCGCAGTCATGTCCCAAAAGACTTTGGAGGCTATATACGCTACGGAGAGAGAAAATCAACAAGCTAAAACTGACAATCAGGCACGCTACGAAGGATATAAAGGAACTTGTCCTCGAAATCCTTTTGAAAATAATGATGGTAATCACACACCTCCAAGGACTCCTAGAGCTGCCGCTGGTGCATGTCCTTCACCTAAACCATCTCATCATGATAGTGATGAAGAAGTAACTAGTGAAGATGTGATCAAATTTCAACAAGATGGCTTCGCCCAAAAACTAATGATTAGAGCTTTAGAGGAAAATGGAGACCAATACTTCCGATACATGGCAGCTAGGGGATGGAAACTCCCTCAAGGTTTTAATGTTGAACATATTATCCCAAAATGAGAGCCCACAGAGGCTGAAATCTTAAGGGAAGAAATACAAGAACTAAGGAAACAATTTACACAACTGCAAACTTCAAAAGAGCCACCTAAGACATCATTTGTTGAATCAATTTGTGCTCTTCCATTTGATAGGAGTCTATAAATACTACCATTTCCTAAGGATATAGAGGTTCCTAAGTATGACAAATACGATGGAAATGGTGACCCTCACGACCATGTGAGACATTTCTATGCTATTAGCATGGACTTTATGCATGAAGACACCTTTCTTATGCGTTCAAAAAATTGAGTCCTCCTCTTAAAACATTTGACAAACTTGCGCAATGTTTCATCCAGTAATATTGGTACAACATTCAACATCCTGTGACAGTGCTAGACTTATGCAACATCAAACAAAGACCAGGAGAGTCTTTTGCAATATACCTTCAACGATGGAGATCTTTATACTCTCGGTATCCTCAGCAAGTGCCTGAGGCTGAAAAAATTGACATCTTTGTCAACACGCTTGTACCCGAATTATACTTTGATCTAAGAAAATAGTTATTCACATCCTTCAACGCCATGGTAGAAAGTGCATATCGCATTGAGGATGATGCTATCAAAAAAGGTGATATTGCCATAAACAAGGATAGAATTAACAATGGGAATAGTAAAGACAAAGGAAAACCTTGGAACAAAAAAAAGTATGTTGTCAATGACAGAGTAGTGGACACTCCTAAGACTAAGGAACCTACATTTAACCTTTCCAATGCCATCTATGCCACAAAGCAACAAGAAGGTTCGAAACAATAAACCTTTGACAAAGGCTCTAAATTTGCAAAGAAGCGATGTGTTTACACACCTATGGTCAAACCTTATGAAGTGGTTTTAAAAACCTTAATTGCAAACAAATTGGTCACCTTGCTAGACAACTCACGTCCTTACAATCCACCCGTTAGACCTCCATGGTGGAGAGAAGATCATACTTGCAGCTATCACCGAAGTAAGGGACATAACACAGAGAATTGCTTCAAACTCAAAGATGTAATTCAAGACCTGATCGAAGCTGGCAAAGTTGTTACAGATGGCCTTGTTAAGAATACTGATCATAAGGCTTTCCAAAAACCATTACCTGAATATGAAAAGGGTGAGACCTCAAGGGTAGCTGCCAAAAAGAATCATGATGCCAAAATCAGTTATGCTTACGCTGACACTGATAATGTTATAAGCATGCTTGAGCCCATTGAATACATATGTATGGCAAGCTCCAAAAATGAAAACTGGCCAAATTATGATGCTGAAAATGAATGACCAAAAGTGGTCTTAAGGACACAATCCACTCCTCAAAATCATACTGATACTAGACCCAAGGTGGTACTCCAGGTGGTTGAGTCTTCATCTTCTCAAGGTGAACCACTCAACGCTGTCACTAGGGGGCAATCTAAGGTTGTCCTAAAAGTTGCTAATTATCCTAAAAATGCTTCATCATCTAAACAACCAATTACTTCCAAAATCTCCAACTATGATCTTGTTAGCCAACTGCAATGCACACAAGCACAAATCTCCATTTTCAAATTCCTAGAGTTATCTCCTTTGCACAGGGATATCCTTGAGAAAGCTTTACATGCTGCCAATGTTCCCATAGATATTGATGTGGAATAATTCCAAGCTATGGTGAACCACATCTCCTCGCCCCACTATCTCACCTTTTCTGAAGAAGATGATCGAGATCTTAGTCATCCCCATAACCTTGCTCTTCATGTCAAAGTTCAAATCTTTCGTACCCATGTTCGTCGAGTCTTGATAGACAATGGTGCAGGGTTAAATATCATTTCGTTCAATGTAATCCAACAATTGGGCATGTCTGAATTTGCCATCGATCCTAAGCGCAAGATCACTATAAAGGCCTATGATGAGGTTGAAAGGCCTTCTAAAGGTCTAATTGTACTTCCAATCAGAGTTGGTCCAGTTGAGAAGAATGTCATTTTCCAAGTCTTAGACATACCACTTGCATACAACTTGTTGTTGGGACGACCATGGATTCATGATATGCAAGCAGTACCCTCTACATACCATCAGTGCATTAAGTTCCCTTTTAATGGTGCTGAAGTGGTTGTCCTCAGCGACAACTCCATGTCTATCAACACATTATCTGCTGCCAAAATGCTAGTCCCGCACAATCGCTCTTCTCATGAGCTACCACCATCTTTCACAGAATGTGAACAAAAACTGAAAATGATGAGCCTTGGTATGGGTGAGTACACTTTGGACTCTATTGCTGCCTTACCAATTTCCCCTCGGTCTTATGGGAAACCAACTATTGCAAAGAAGTCTTCTGCTTCTGCTATGACACTTTTTGGCACTTTTGTGCAATCTTCCATACCACTGGAAGTAGAGAAGGAAGAACAAGCCATTAGGGACTGGATCTACAGAGAAGAGGAAGACGAGGAGGTTACAATGACTACCCCTATTTCTCCCAAAAAATATGGAAAAGGCTATAAATTTTTGACAAAAATGGGCTACCAGGGCCACGGGTCCTTAACTGGTTGTAAGAATGCTCTAGTTGAACCTTTAAGTCACACTCAAGGTCATGATGCTCGAGACACCGCTGGTCTAGGCTTTGGGCTAGACAATAATACACCAAACTGTAGTCAAAGATTACTCATGTGTAGTGAATCGGAGGATGATGACTCTCCCGTAATTGCTACTACTCAACAAGATGAAGACTTTGTTCCTCTCACTTCCCTCCTTTGGGGAGAAGACATAGTTATTGCTAATAATGAAGAAGCTTCTACCTCCCAACAACAGGAATAAGAAGGGTCTACTTCTGAGGACATAAATAGAGGACGAATTAGGCAGAATATTGCTCATCTCATAAATAGGGGTCAAAGTACAGATTCTCATGAGTATGAATAGGAAAGCCTCTCTGATACATCTTGTGAGCTAGGGGTGGATGTCATTCATGCCTATGCAGCCCAACCCAATGTAGTCGAATTGTCTAGTATGAGGTCAGATGAGTTTGACTCACAACATGTCTCAATGGATCACGCTAGTTCCTCTAGGACTATTCCTGAGCTGGACTCTTTTGCGACATTTTCTATAGGCTCAACTTCATAGGTCACCAGAGATGACTCCTTCCATATCAATCACATTGAAACTTCTCCCTCACTCTCGCTAATTTACCTAGAGCTCATAGATTGGTCTATCCAAAATCAAAAACCTGAAATACAGTCTTTCCAAAATGACTATGAGATTGCTTGTTATCTAAATGCAATTGAACCTGTCATTTCTTCCACCAGAGAACCCTCGGTTAACATGATGGAATCAGATATCAAGTACCTCATTCAAAAAATTAAAAGAAAAAATAAGCAATCAGACGGCAAAAACCACATTGTGGCGGTGTCAGAGCCTCAGAAAAGTAAAAATAAAGACGTATCTAATGGTGAAAACCTCTCTGAGGCACCTGCGGATGAGGTACTTGGTAGTCTACCAAGCTATTTCCAGGATAGATCTTTGGTTCTAGTCGAACCTACATAGCCTATCAACTTGGGAACAGAAGAATGTCCTCAGATTATCCATGTAGCTCAATCTTTGTTAGACAAAGAAAAGACACAGTTTGCTCAGTTCTTTCAAGACAAGAAGGTCAACTTCACATGGACATACTCTGACATGCCAGGGCTTGATACAGATCTCATCATGCATCACTTATCAATCTCACCAGATGTCAAGCCTATCAAATAGAAGTTAAGAAAAATGCATCCACATGAGGCTCTACTGGTCAAGACAGAGTTAGAAAAACTATTGAATGCAAACTTCATTAGGGCCATTGATTATGCTGAGTGGATTTCCAACATTGTCCCTGTCTCCAAGCATGACAAATCCATACGAGTCTGTACTAATTTTAGAGATCTCAATAAAGCGTGCCCCAAGGATGACTTTCCACTACCAAACATCGATATGATAGTGGACATGACTGCGGGTTATGAGATGTACTCGCTCATGGATGGATTTTCTGGGTACAACCAAATAAAGATAGCTCCAGTAGACCAAGAAAAGACAGCCTTTACATGTGCATGGGGTACCTTTTGCTGGAATGTCATGCCTTTTGGGCTCAAAAATGCTAGCGCTACATATCAAAGAGAAATGACAACCATCTTTCATGATATGATGCATAAAAATATGGAAGACTATGTTGATGACACATTGGCAAAATCAAAGAAATGAGACACACATCTCAAAGACCTTAGTTTGATATTGGACCGTATGGAACAATTCCAACTTAGGTTGAATCCAAAAAAATGTGCCTTTGGTGTCACTTCTGGAAAATTGCTAGGTTATATCATTTCAGCAAAAGGCATTGAGGTTGACCCTGAAAAGGTCCAAGCTATCATGGATATGCCTCCACCAAAGACTATCAGTCAGCTTAGAAGTCTGCAAGGATGGCTACAATCCATAAGTAGATTTATCTCTCAATTAGCTAATAAGGCTCAACCTTTCAATAAAAATCTGCATAAAGGATCTACCCATATTTGGAACAGTGACTGTCAACAAAGCTTAGACCAAATCAAAGGCTACTTAGCAAAACTGCCAATTTTGATGCCACCCATTCTGGGAAAACCTTTGATTCTGTACATTTCAGCTACGAATTCTTCTCTAGGAGAACTCTTAGCCCAAAGTGATGAGACGGGTAAAGAAAGAGCCATATACTATATCAGTCAAACTTTGGTGGCTTATGAACTAAATTATACAAGTATAGAGAAGGCATGCCTTGCTGTAGTTTTTGCCTCCCAAAAACTTCGGCATTATATGTTGACCCATATAGTTCACTTGATTGCCAAGATAGACCCTTTGAAATATTTATTAAGTAGAGCTGCACTTACTAGTCGCCTTGCTAAATGGATGATGATTCTTTCCGAATTTGACATTCAGTATGTTGAACGTAAGGCAATCAAAGGACATGCCATAACTGACCAGTTGGCTGACTTCCCACTTGAAGATGTAGCACCTATGCAAATTGAGTTTCCAGATGCCTCAATCATGAACATTACTGATAGAACATGGAAATTTTTTTTTGATGGATCCCATACACAGAATGGAGTAGGAGCAGGGGTGTTGTTTGTTTCCCCTCGTGGTTATACGATCCCAAAGTCTTACAAATTATTATTCCCATGTACAAACAATATTGCAGAGTATGAAGCATTAACAAATGGGATCAAAATGGCCCTTGAATGGTGAATAACTGAGCTACACATCTATGGGGATTCTCAACTGGTTGTGAACCAAGTGAATAATGAATATCAAACAAAGGATGATAAATTGATCCCTTATAAAAATTTGATAGATGCTCTAAGGAATTATTTTACCTTTGTAACATTCCAACAAATTCCTAGAGCAGAAAACAAGGCTGTTGATGCTATGGCCACCTTAGCATCTATCCTCCAATTATAAGAACATGAATCACGATTTGGGTTCCTGGTGGAAGAATTGCATCATCCAGCCTATGATTCTTTAGATAACCAGGTGATCTACACTGTTGTGGGTCATGATTCCTCTCGCTATGTGGCTATTTTCTCCTACCTACGTGATCAGGTTATTCTCAAAATCCTCACGTGCAACCAAAAGTGCCAACTCCTTCGTAATGCCTCACACTACACTTTGGTCTCTGGTGACTTGTATAGGAGGGGTCTAGACAGAACGTTGCTTAGGTGTTTAGAGCTAGAAGAGTCTGAGAAGGCACTTGCCGAAGTCCACGATGGCATTTGTGGGGTGCATTCTAATGGCCTTACACTTGCCAATAAACTGCTTAGGACAGGTTATTACTGGCCCACCATGCAAGCTGATGCTGTGCACTATGCAATGTCCTGTCAGAAATGTCACCTCCATGGTAACTTGATACATGCTCCTGGGTGAGAGTTAATCCCTTCTGTGACATATTGTCCATTTCAGCAATGGGCCTTTGACTTGGTAGGAAAGATTCATCCAAGCTCATCCAGCGGTCATAAATTCATCATCACAGCAACGAAGTATTTTACTAAATGGGTTGAAGTTGTACCATTATCTGCTGCTACAAGCAAACATGTTGCCCTATTTATATTGAATCACATCATTTGCCGATATGGTATCCCATCCTCTATTGTTACAGATAATGGAGGGTAGTTAAAAAATAAGGACTTAAAATAGGTGTGCAAAAAGTTTTGAATTAAGCAACACTGGTCCTCCATTTACTATCCCCAAGGGAATGGCCAAGCTGAGACCTCTAATAAAACGCTGCTGAAAATCCTACACCGCACAGTTCACAAGTCTGGGAAAGATTGGCACTTGCAAATAAATCTGACACTTTGGGCCTATAGAACCTCTATTCGTACTCCTACAGGGGCTACACCCTTTTCTCTATTCTATGGCTCTGAGGTTGTTCTCCTATTAGAAGTCGAAATACCTTCTTTGCGCGTCTCCTTACATGGGTTAATAACCGATGAAGACCATAGAGCTATGAGAGTACATGAATTAGAGACTCTGGATGAACGGTGCAAGGCTACTTTTGATCACATGAGAGCTTATCAGAAGTGCATGTCTACACAATATAACAAAAAGGTTCACCCCCATGAGTTCCAAGTTGGTGAACTCGTGCTTAGAGAGAATCCCAAAAATCAGCAAAATCGAGAACAGAAAGGGAAATTTGAACCTAACTAGTTAGGTCCTTACATTATCACAACATCATTTGGGTCTGGTGCTTACCAGTTGTCTACTTCAGAGGGTGAAGAACTTGTAGAACCTATCAACATCCTACACTTGAAGAAGTTCTATACTTAGAGGCTTGCTGCTCAGCTATCTTGTATATATCTATGAGCCTGAAAAAATCTTAAAAATCAAAAAATGTCCTGAAAAAATGATCATCTTAGTGAAAACCTCACTTTGATGTATCACCAAAAAAAAAAAAAAAAAAAAATCTGTCAAAGTGGTGAAAACCTGGAAACAGGCACTACTTGAAACCCTCACACCTATGTCTATCAGTCTCAATCATCCACTTTGCTACACATTTCCTGGCTTGGAATTGTTTCTTGTCCTCATCTTGGGGGCATAGCTCCTTGGCCTATTGAGGTATTCTTGTGCATTAGGGTTTCTTTGACAGCTCACAAAATAGTGTTTCTCAACACTTCCCCCACTTTGACATCAAGTGTTTTTCAACACTTTACAGATAGTTTACCTACAGTCTCTGATGTCGTGATATTTCTCACTATCAGAATCAAGTTTGGAAGAAATGGCCAAGTGACTTACACACACGCACTTTAACACCTAAACGACTGAGCTATGCTGATCTTTATCTACTTTGTGTGCTGTCTATGATGATTTCTTTGCCAGGTGTTCCCTCCCTAATAGTCTTTCAAGGATGTCATTGACTAGAAGACTGGGGGCATGGGACATATTTTCTTGATTTCTGCTTGTGGTTATACTTTTGTTTGTCTATAGTGTTGTAAGCATTCATGCTTGTCCTATTCAACACTTTGTCTTATAAATGTATCATCCTTGATTGTTTTGCAAGACCGCACTCAGGGTTTATCCTGGCACTTATGCCTTGATACAGGTGTAATCTTGCTAAATTAAACTTAGGGCATCTAATCGTGTAGTTATCTTGACTTACATGTCTCTGATGCTTAGATTGGATTTCCACATACCTATCTAATATCGATCATATTCATATCCTCATAGTTATACTAGTGATAGTTGTATGATCTCATGATGTCCCTAATAAATGCTTAATGATGAAATTAAGAGTCTAAATGTTATGCACTTCTTGCTGGTAAACCACTTTACATATTAGCTTGCATTTTAGGTTCATTTTCTAGCTTAGTCTTGCATTCTTGCATATGGGGAGAGCTCTCTCTTCATCTTTTTGTGGACATATCAGCTAACTCCTTTCATATATTTCTTTATTTTCTTCTTGTTCATGTCTTTTCACCTTCTTAATCTTTCACTTCATCTCTTTTCTATCTTATCATCACATTATATAAAGTTTTGACCTCTTAAATAATTTCAACGTCCTAGATTCATTTTCGAGATCGAAATCCAAATTCGAGTTCATCTTGATGGTCAAAATTGTCTTTTAAAATTCTACCTTCTTCTGAGCAGTTAGCTGACTGTTTGAGGTCTAATCTTTGAATCATCGCTGGGGCATCTTCAATTCTATGCTTCGTATCTCCTTCTATTCACCTTTTCACATCTAAATCATCTCTCTATTAGATTTGACCTAATTTTTATGTTATATCCTTCAAAGTCAACTCTAGTCAAACTGGGGCATTTCATCAATTTCTTATAGTCATTCTTGGGTTCTAATCATTTATCTATCATATCTTGGACATTGCTATATTCTAATTTTCTCATGTCTAGCTAGTTTTTGCATCCCCTTACCTCATTTCAATTTCGATCCCGAGGGGGCAGAAATACTCTATTGCTGATTGTTACAACTATCTATTTCTTAGGAGCATTTGTTTGACCTTATCACTTGCTCTCGATCTATTCGCTTTGCTAGATGTTAGAATTCTTTTCGGATCTTAACATCATCTTCCTAATGTTTAGTACTACTGCTATCAGGCTTTGCATTTAGGACTTGCTATCTATTTCTGCATTTCTGTCATGTCCCGCCCCGACTATCATAGCACTATTGACATTTTGTTTCTTTTGGACTTTGATAGTTAGACTCTAGATGACACATTATTACCCACTATGGACATTGATATTTTGATCCTTAGACTATTTGATTTCATGTTATGTTATTGGGACATTGATACCTATATCATTAGGCTATATGATGATTCCTTATGATGTTACTAGGACACATATATCTAAGTAGTTTTTATGATGTTATTCAGATATGCTTACTTACCTTCTTGATGATCCATATGTCATGATTAAAGCTTATGTTATACTCAAGTGAATGTTTGATTTTTGAATTGTGGTCTCCATATGGTGGTAGATTATCATGTCTTAGCATATTTAGAGTAACATTAAGAATTCATGTATCATTTGAATAAACTAGAATTGTATACTTATATTATATTTGATGCATTTCTTGAGGTAGATTAATTCCATAATTTTCTGTAAGAATAAATGATCATAATGTTTTACTATCTAGATTAGAGAATTGCTACAAATGTGAAGTGTGTAATGTGATATGAATGGAAATACATATTTCATATTAGTTATGTTATTCATTGATGATAGAATCTATGTGATTTATATTTACATTATCATTTTATCACCTTATTCTTGGACTACTAATATTTGCAATAAGTGTGCAGGAAAGAAGCCCATGGATTTATGGAGAACCTTGCTAGGTGTTTGGAAAAAAAACCAAGGTTAACCCTAAGGAGGGTATAACCTTTTTACACTTGTATTTTATTTGTAAAACCAATTTGTGTGTATTATTGTGATTCTATAAAAGTAAATTTGTTTTTCTTGATGGCTTGCCAAGTGTGTTGTGTGTATTGTGGTGTCACTTGACACATGTTCTCCTTTGTAGCATGCTTAGTGGGATGGTAGGTGGTTGAGTGAACCAAGGAGTGGTTTGGTAGGATTTCTTTTCCCTAGGTGTGTTTATGGGTCTAAGAGGGATTCTTTCCATGCTAGGTCGAATGCACACCTTTTGTGAATTTCTAGGAGGTTTACACCATCCCTAGGGGTAGTTTGAGGTCTTATTTTAAAGCCCATATGATATACCTAGGGGGTAGGGGCATTTTTAAGTATTATAAGCTTCCCTAGGCATTGAAAAGAGCACCCAAAAATTGTGGATTCCCAAGTTGGCCGAATTTGGAAACATAAGCATCAAAAGAAAACATTCTTTAGGGAGAGTTCTTGGGGGGAGAATTTTTGGATAGATCTAGAAAAAGAATCTAAGTGGGGAAAATTTTGGAAAAGAAAAAAAAACAAGGAGAAGAAGATAGGTTAGGAGGAGGATTGCTAGTAAAAAGTGAGGGAGCTCAAATTTGCTTGGAAACCAGGTTGGTAACCTTATGTACCCTTGCTATGAAAGTTTGTTGTTAAGTAGATTATTTTCATTGTGTTATGCATGTGAGTTTTCTGTAATGTAGTTGTAATATGGTGTGTTGTAATTTTGTGTTGTGTAAGGTTGAGGGATCATGTTTTAGTTTTGGTGTATGTGTGTATTGTGATTTACTTTGTGTTGTGAATTCATATGTTCTTGTTACAGTTTTCTGTTTTGGGTGTGACAAGGTGAGTCTCATCTCTTGGGAGGGAAAGAGAGCCTTGTGAGGGTAAGGGGTGCATAGGGAATGTGTTGGGTGAGAGTCTCTCCTAGAGTAGGAGAGGGATGCCATATGGGTGTTATGGGCCCCATATGCCACCTTACTGGAGTTATAAGTATTGTAAAGATGCCATGTGAGGGCATGTATGTTGTGTTGGGTTGCCTTGTGAAGGCATGTGTATAAAGTGTATAGCCTAATGAAGGCATAGTTGCAGGTGGAGTCTCCTCAACATTCATTTTCCACCCTTACCCCTTGAGATGGATCTACATGTGATCCTAAGTGGTCTACCTTGGTTGGGAATTTTTGTGGTTTTATTTGTCAACTATAAAATGTGTGAACAATTTTGTAATGTGAGCATTGTGTTGTAAATGGTTGTTAATAATGTATGTCCACTTAGTCAAGGTTCTCCCTACTCGGGGGTGGCCTTTAAAAGGCCTAAGGTTGGGAGGAGAGTACCATGGGCTTGTTTGTGTGTGTTGTACTGCAGGTTGTGATCTATGGATTGAAGGCTTGAAGAGAAGAAGGATGTTGTCTTATTTTCATTTGCAGCAAAAAAATACTTCCAAGTGAATTCTTATTGTATTAGGGAGAGTCACCCTTTGGTAACTGTCAATATTGTGTTTTATGATAGCTTGTAAGCTGGAAAATTGTATAACTGGACTGTATAAGTGGACTGTACTTATTCATATGTTGCTGCATTCAATGATTTAAGAAATTTATATATCATGCACTATCCTATAGTATATAGAAATGAGTAAAGTTGTTATGTTTTTGCTTCTAAAATGATTCTAAGAGAAAATGTGTGTCTCCATTTGAAATTGATACATTTGGTTATAAAGACATTTTGTTAGAATTTCAAATAATGTTCTGGTTGGAAGGAACTAAAGTGGTTAGTGAAGTTAGTTAAATGTATTGTACTAATGTACATCAATATTGTAGATCAAAGAAAATAAATATAAACAAATAAAATAAAATAAAAATGCTTTCATTGAAAAAGAAAAATATATTTATATTTGCTGGTTCCTTTGACTATAATATTGGTGCACTACAATTTCATTCTTTGGAATCAGATATCTATATCTATCATCGCCTACTTGGCTTCGATTTTCTTTGACATAATGTGTTCCCAAATCAATCACGCATTAGTCAAAGAGGGGCAAATGTAATCACCTAAAAATGATCATCTAGACTATTAGCCCCCTTCTCAGCATTTTAGCTAAATTAATTTAATCATTTACCTAGACCAAATTGCTAATAATCAATTTATTTGATTATAACCTATAGTTTGACTATGCTATCCTAAGTTCATTATTTGATTAAAAGAACATGTCCCCTTTTAATTAAATAAAACACCCCATTCTTCTAACCCACTTAAAGTGCACACATAAAGTCCTTTTTCTATTTTGCAATTAAAAGAAAAGGCTTTGTGACTTTTGTCTTATATGACAAGTCAACTTATATTCTGTTGGTTGACTTGTGTGTGCACATGGATCACTCCTCTTTTCAAATTCCATCGTTGATCATCCACCATCTTCATCTTGATCTCCACCGTCCGTACATCTTTAAAAGGGAGAGAGCTTTCCCCCTCAATCCATCCTCATTTAAATATTGTTATGCTGCAGGTTTTCTAACAGGTTTCTTTGGAGCTTTGTGGAGAACTTCTCATTTCTTGTCTCATTCTCTCATTCCATCACATTAGCATAAGATCATATGGCATTCTTAGCATAGTTACATTTTAGTTTAACTTTGATTTCTTGCAATAATCTCACATAGTTTAAATATTTGGTTTTGTAACACTCTCATCCATGCTTAGTATAGCTGCATTTTGCATTATCATCTTAGCTTAGTTTCCATACTTGCATTACATTCTTGAGGGATTCCTTGAAGATATTTTCACTCTTGCTCTTGTCTCAAAGAACCTCCCGTTGCATGGTTTACTAGCAAGAAGTACATTTCTAAGGCTTGGCTGAGAGCCTTCATGCTGAAATACTAACTCCTTGCACTCCGTGGATAGGGAGCTCTAAGCCGGCATCCAAGCATTCCAACTCATGGAATCATTTGGATAGAATGGTTTAGAGTGTAACACAAATCAAGTGTACAACCATAATCTTGACTTTGTGATCTACAAAAGAGTATTTTTAATTTTTGGTGAATTTTCCTTTTTGATGGAGAAATAAGCCTCATAAATGACAAGCTTTTAGAAACTATTTTTTTTCTCATGTGCCTACCACATAGAGAGTTGCGACTAAAACCATTGCAACCAAAACTCTTATGGCCTAAAGTGTTTTGGCCATAACCATGGCCAACTCAACACAACTATTAGTGGTCACATGGAGACTTCATATAAAAATTATTTTGCCCATATTTTAGAAATTAAGTAAATAGCAAAAAATAAAGCAATTTTTTGGAAAATAAATATTTTTAGAAGTAATTTTCATCAATTTTTTTGTGGAGTTGAAAGGAAATTACAAAGGATCATTGATAAGGTATTTTTTTTTACCTAGTTATTTTTATAATCTAAACTGAAGCATTGAGTTGTATTTAGTGGAATCTAAACTAAAATAATTTTTTTTAGATCAAAGTATGTAATGGGGCATAAAAAGACTAGATCAAGGAAACATGATAGAATAAGAGATGGCAAAATGAAAGGTCATACAAAACCTAATAAAAAACAACACATTGAAGTTCATGAAGAGGATTAGATTCATGAACAGGACGAGATCAAGAAGAGGAACAAATTGGTAGTTCTAATGATAGAAACACATTATTAAGCATAAAAAATTTGATGGATATAGATGAGGAGCTACTTTTTAGTCAAATTCCATCTTAACATTTGGTATCTACGAACACTATTAAAAATCATTCAAAAAACATGTGGGATGAATATTTCAAAAATAAAATTGTATTTCAAAAGACACAATTATTAGTCAAGTTATTTAGGAGAAAAGATATGAGGCATGTTTTGGAGTTTTTGGGTGTTGATAATAGGAAAAGCCATGTGCATGATGTTAATAAAATAAAAGTTAGAATTTTTCTAACTACATATAAAAAAATTGACAACATAACTCAAGGAGGCAATTTAAGTATTGCACATAGAGCATTGATGACTAAAATATCTAGTAAAAATCATATGTATAATGTTAATAAAATAATAGTTAAAATTATGTAAGCTCAAATTAAAAAATTGACATCACAACTCGAGAAGGTGATTTAAGCACTGCATAGTAAAAAAAGTGCGTGCAATTTTCAATATACATATATCTAGAAGAACTATTCAAAGATACATTAGGAGGAGAAATATGTTAGATGAAAACATTGAGAATAATTACGTCAATATTTTTAGAGTTCCTCAAAAAGATAGAACTTCTAAAGATGTAAAAATACACGTTATTGAATATTCAACCACATCCTCTCACATTTCTTCCAACAGATGTGATACTATACAAATTAAAGATCAAGAGATAGGGGTAAAATTTTAACATCCAATTTTTTTTATAGGTATAGCACAAAGTGAACTATTTCAAACATTCAAGAAAGAATTTTTAAATGTGAAAATATGCTAAATAATGTTTGAGATCTTGCATCATTCCTTTGTATGCATAAATAAGATATGTGAAACTTATTGTCAAAATCATGTTAAATTTGGTCTACACTTGCAATCATATAATAAAAGTTATGGAAGTACTTACTCCAAATATGGTCATCCCTAATATTATGACACAATTTATGAAGTCTATATTATTGTTGGAATTAACAATGGGAAAGTAATCTTTGAGATAGAAGGGTTGAATCAGTGCTTCAAAAATTTAACCATAAAGCATTCACCACACATTCATCTCATAATTTAGCATTTAAACTGAAATAGCTAGCTATAAATGTTTACCCATACCATGAAACAAATAACACATAACATAATAAGTTTGTTACCCATAAAACCTCTAATGGGAAGGTAAAAATGGAATGGGAATGACACCCACAAATATTTACTACTGCACTTGTAAAGTGTATCTAATTAAGGTTACAATTGTTTGATCATAAACTATGATCCACCTTTTGAAAGGTCTGCCCTATTAAAGGCTTACAAAGACTGAAAAATCTTACCCTATTAAAGGATTTCAACACCCTACTAAAAGTGTGCCTTGTTAAAGGAATTAAAGTTGCAATTAAACAAGAACTTAGTTAAGAGATTTTAACAAAAGTCTGTTAGAACTTAAAACTTATCAAGGCTACTTTGTTAAGATATTTTCACTGATTTACCTTTTAGAATATTTCAGCATTGATCCTTTGGTTATCACCTATTTGCGAGATATCAAATCTCCTCTTTCCTATTGTGTACTTGATCCTCCTGATCAAATGTATCTCTTTTGTCCTCTCTATGCTCTGTTCTATTCTCCTTTAACTAATTCTATAATTCATATCCCTCTCACAACTTGCTTAGTCACCATGAATGCTCTCTCTACACTTAGCATTCTCCCTTCTTTTCTCATCTGCACATACAAACTCTTTAGGGTTTTCCCTCCTTAAGAAGACTTAGGTGAGCTAGAGTTAGGTAGCAATAAATGATTGTGGTTCACCCATTTTTCTACTTAATACATCCCTTTATTTGATTGGTCGCATGTACTACATAGGGATTCTCAATATACCTTCATATATATCTTCTAGAATCGTAAACACATCCTTAGATTGGCCCAAAAAATGGTTTACATAGGATTTTGTGTCATTACAAGAAACTATGCCAAAAACTATTTACTTGACACTTGAAAGCTCTAATGCTCAACATTTACTATTTTCATAATACTCTAACTCAACTCCTAAATGACTCAACATCCACTATTTTACTTGGCATATGAGTCACTCGACATATGTGTCTTACTTAGCACATTAGTAACTCAAAACATACCATCTTCTTAGCACATGTTCATGCTTGGCACTAACTATGTATATGTCTTGGCATACACTACTTACTCGACACATATAAAGTTCAGTTAAGTATTTTGTCACTACTTTGTCAAAACCAAAATGAGATCAACAATCTTCCCCTTTGACATGAGTGGAAAAAACAATTGATGACTTAACTATCATACCTCTCCAAAAATTAATAACCCCCTTGAGTTAAATATTTCCTATCTATAACTGAATTATGTGCTTCTATTGAGTAAGTGTGTGATCTTTTTCTATTCCCTACTTCTGCATGAATACTCCCCCTAATTCAAAATTGAACTATGCATTTGTCAATCAACAAAAACTTTATAATCTTTCTTTTCTGACACTTAGTTAGTTGGGTGATACACTAATAGTGTGTTTTTCTAGAAATGTTTTGTGGACCTCCATAATTATTTTTAATATCCTAGTTATTGAATGCTACCTCTAGAGATTTGTATTGAATATCTAGCTAGGCAACAAGGTCAACTAGGCCATCATGTGTAAAAAGTGAATATCTTTCTTCAAAAATGTTTCAATGAAGGCTAGTTCCTTACAAAATACTTCCATGTGTGAGGTCAATATGGATTGGATACTAATCAAGGTATCCCTTATGTTTGCATCTTGTGCTTGTAACACAACTAGCTTACCTTGAGTAGATAGTAATCTCTAAAAACGAGTTTGACTTTGACCAGGAGATAGTTTCAATGTTGTACCTATGGACTATAGATCTCCTTCCAGTCAGTCAATAGCCCTCTATACTTCTTGTGTGAATAAATTCACATCAAAAATAATTGTGTATGGAGAAAAGATATTCTCTAATACCTTTTTCACATCCTCCACTTTGGTTGCTAAGTCAACCTATCTTAGTGCAATAGAACTAGAAATATTTTCAATAACTTTAGAGTAAAACTTCTTTTCAAACCATTCTAGAAGTTTAACATTGTAATATAGGTCTTCATTGCTGATCTTATCAACTATGTTGACTAATTTCTTAATGATTGGTTTTTCTTCACTTGACTCTGGAAGGTTGAAAGCATCAAGAAATATATCTTTGATGTCATGAAGTGTTGGCTTCTACTTATGCTCTTTTCTAAGAAACTCTTGTTGTTTCTTCCTTTCAAGAATTTCCTATAGAACTATACTCTATGGAAATTGATGCAAGATCAAACTTTGGTAGCTCAATCACATCATCTAAGTTTACATCTCCACAAGATGTACCTTCAACATACTTAAATATGATTGGACTAGGCCTTGATATTTGTAAGGGTGTAGCATCTATACTTGGTTGTTGAAGAGTTTGACTAGTAGGAGGTGATATAGAAGCTAGTGGGGTAACCAAGTTGTGTATAGAAATTTGTTCCTCTGTCTTAGTAGCCAAAACCAACTCTTCAGTCCTATCCTTCTCCTTCACTTTGTTTTCATCTTCACCTTGCGATTATGAGATAGGTGCAAGGTTGGCTTCCTAACCTATGTGGACTTTTGTCCCATCCTTCTCAATAGTTAATACTACTTTTATTAAAATATTTTTCACTAATGTGCTAATATCTAGTGTCACTATACCCTTCACCTGATATATCACAATGGGCATTGCAATTTGTGCTTCTATAGATTGAGGGGGCACTTTGGATGATTCTTGTGATTTCTCCCCTGTAGATGCCAATTCTACCTTCTGAATCTCATCTACTCTCACCAATATAGGATGATTGCATAATCTAGCTATAGTGGTGGAGTCAATCAAAAGTTTCTTCATGTCTTCATCTTTCAAGGGATTGATGTTTCGAGTAGATTTGTCAAGGAAATTGTTAATTTATATTAAGTCCTAGTGGCTCGCTTGGTCTACATGTGGGGGACTAGCACACAACACTTCTACCTTTGGTACATTCTAATAATCTTATTGCTCATCATTAGCTATGGTCTTTATTTTTTTTGTTCTAGTACCTCCCACATGACCATCCTTGACTTGAACTTCTTGTCCTTGTCATCTTTCTTATCTTCATTTTCCTCAGGAACTTGGTCACTTGGCCATTTCTATTGTTAACCAATAGATAACTTCCCAAATCTGGGTGCTTTATTTGACAACCTCTTTAATGTTATTTTGTAAAATATCAAAGGCTCTATATTTGGGGGGAAATATCCCCTTGAAATTATTTATGGATTTTGTCATCTTTGTCTTATCCAAACTAGGCATTATTATGGCAAGTGTAGTCCCCCTAATCTATATTTCTATAGTCAGACTATACTACCACTTCTACTCAACTCGGTTATAAATCTCTTTAGTAGTGAGTTGGAAATCTCTATAGGTGTGGTCTTAAATGTAGCCTTCATCTTATATATAGCTTCTTCCATCTTATTCTAATCAATCTTTCCTAACTTATCAAATAGAACATATGCAAAATCGGACAAATCTACATTATTGTTAACATTTTCACACAAGTTGTCTATATCTAATGAGGGATTGTGGCTTATCACCTAAAATTGACTAATTTCATTTGATTTTGTCCTCTCCTCATCTAACTTAGCTATAACAACACAATTTCTCCTTATATATGTCTTCTTTGTAGGCTAGCTCGGCTCTACTGAGGCAATAGATATCTTTCCTTCTATTTTATTTTCATCCTTTACTTTCTTGGTGGCTACCCCTATGCTTAACTTGGTAGCAAGTGCTACTTGCTTCTCTTGTGAAACTTACACAAGATTCTTCTTGAGTTTTTCCACTCCAGGCTCCTTTTCTTTCCTCTTCTTCTTTTTCAATTGGCTTAGGTTCTTCCTCAACTTCTTCTCCCTCAGCACCTTCAACATTCTCTCTTGATCTTCTCCTTGACCTAGAGTGAGTGCCAATAGGGCTTCAGTTGGATGTTATTCTTCTTCATCATCATCTCCTTCTTCTTTTTCTTCCTCTCCCCCTTCACCAAATCTCTCCTTAAGCTTGTTAACAAGCTTTATTTTCTTCCTTATCATAGTAGTTGTCTTTAAATCAATAGTGATTCTTGATTTCACTTCCTTAAGGTGGCACTCTTGTCAACTTCCCTATTGGAATTACAATAGGGAAGGTAAACTTTTGAGAGGAGGGAGGGGGGGAGGGGTGAATCAGTAGTTTAAAATTTGACCCTTAAAACATTTATCACACATCCATCTCATACATTCAATAAGTAAATTGAAATACCATGTAAAGCATGTACATCTAAAACATGCAAACAAGTAAACATTCACACATATATGACACTAGATATGATTAACTAGAAACCCTCCAATGAAAAGGTAAAAATGGGTTGGGGATGATGCCCATAAATCTTCACTACTATAGTAATAAAGTGTATCTAATGAAGGTTATAATGTTTGATCATGAGACATGATCTACCCTGTGAAAGGTCTACCCTATTAAAGGCTTACAAAGACTATTAGGTCTCACCCTATTAAAGGATTTCAACACCTTGTTAAAAGTGTGCCTTGTTAAAGGACTTAAACTCACAATTAAGTAAGCAACTTGTTAGAGGATTTCAATACAACTTGTTAGGACTACTCTGTTAAGAGATTTAATTGATTCACCTATTAGAATGATTTACCTTTGATCCTTTGGTTAGCACTTTGTTTCTTGATGACATATCACCTCTATATTGATGTATTCTTGATCCTTCTTGATCATATATATTTCTACTGTATGCTATTTCTTTCCTCTATTCTCCTTTAACTGATTCTACAATGTAATTTGAGATCATAACTCCTTAGTCACCATGAATGCTCTATTTGCACATGAAAAAATCTCTCTTTGCTCCTTCATGCACCTTAGAAAGTTTAGGGTTTTTCATCCTTAATAAGACTTAGGTGACTTAGGGTTAAGTATGAATCAACGGTTGTGATTCATCTATTATTTTGCTTAATCCTTCCCTTTAACTGATTGGCTACATGTAATACATTGGAAATATAACTTAAGATTCATCTTTATCTCCAAAATATCATAATTCAATCTTTAAGTCAGCTAACAAATAGTTTACATAGTTGTTTGTGCCATTACAAACAATTATGACAAAAATATCTTACTTGGTGTAGTGCCTCTCCCATTTGACTTTTGTAAGTCATCCTAATGGATGCAACCTTGATGATCTTTTGTTGTGAAGGGATCATGATTGTGACCCTGAGTGGTCTACACCGTTGAGGTGTTTGGATTTATGCTTCTTTATCAGTTACGTTGATTATGCTTTTGACTGATCTATGAGATTATGATGTGATTGTTGGTTCACTGAGGTTTGTGCCAGTGGTTACCAGGATCGATGTGGTATCATGAGGTTGTCTATGATTACCCTGAGATGTGTGCAGAGATTGCACTATGTACTTTTACCATGCTACACTGGACTAGGCTCCTGTAGCAGTGTTTAGTCATGTTTATGACTGTGTTCGTTTATATGTTTTAAATGCCTTTTTAATGCAAAGTATTCAATCATTATTAATGCTTAAGTAATTAGAATGGATTGTTCTTGTTGGATTCTTTGGTTATGTGCTGCGGATATTTACCTTGTTATATTTCTGATTAGAGAGATATTTGTTACTCATGTTATGTTTACATTTGAGAGGACCTGAGGGTTAGATGTTACAATTTGATTCCAGTATCATAGATGTTATACTACTATGTTGTTCAGTTAATCATATTGCATGATGATGCCATTTTGAGAAGATAGTGTGTGTTATGATGTTATCTGGTTATCTGGTATTTAGACATACCTCTGATTTTGTTATGTGATGGATTTAATGCTATGGTTATTTACTTCATTCCTGCGTTGTTATGCTTTATGCGAACATGAGTGATGTAAATAGATTATTTTAATATAATTAAATAAATGGTTAAATTAGGTGATTTAATACATTTATTGCTTTGGCTATGTTATTATATGCAATTGCACTTGATCGTGTTGTTTAGTGTGCAGGATTATATCCCTGGCTGTGGCACATGGAGTTAGTGATTCATCCATTCATATTTTACCAATGTCGTCCTTGTATGGTCGACGTATCCTTAATTAAATATTTAATTTAAACCTTTTGGTGATTATTAAATCCAAACTCATTTGCGTTATGTGATTAGACCAGTAAGCGTGTCTGCGCATTTTTGAGGTTCGCATTGTCGCGAAAGTTGTTGAAGAGATTTATGTGTTTTTGAGTTTTCGGGCTTTTTATTTGATTTATTTTAATTTCTAGTAGCTTTGCCCTAGATGAATTCCTATTTATAGGAATAGCCTATTTTCGTTTGGGTGGATTCAGGGTTTAACTGGATTGGCTGGTTAAATGCCCTAATCGATTATTCACTTGAAAAGTGAATAAATATCCAAAAAGGAATTTAATTCCTCACTTCTCACTTTTAAATTGGAAAGTTGGAGAGTAAAACCCAAAATCCTCTTCATGAGGATTTACTGTTTTGTTCGTTGTGGGAGCTACGGGTGTGGGATCGTCGCGAGGTTGGGCTCGTTGGATCCAGCTCGGGGAAACTTTGGATTGCCACAATTTTCAACTACTTCTACGAGATATTTATTTTATGTTTCAGACTCCCATTTTGCCCTTTTGGTTGTGAGGTAGGGCTTTCCCGTTTTATTGTTTCTGCTCCATTTTTGCTTCTATTTTTGGTAGCCATTTGTTTGGAGGCTGAGAACTAGTGTTCCCCTCCGTTTCTGTATGCTAGTTCTACCCGGTTGGGCGGGTATGAACATTTCTCTATTTTTTGAGATGAGGGTTTGGGATTTTACACCGTTATGCTGGCCATTTTTGCATACGGTGTCCAATTTCATTTATTTTTGGATTTTTGGGGTTTTTGAACCCAAAGGCCAAATGGGTTTTAATTTTGAAGTTTTTCAAATTTTGGGAGTTTTAACCTCGTTTTGCGTGTCACCCTATTTTCTCGGGTTTTCTTGGCACAATGTGGGTCATGGACCTGGATGATCTGTTTGGATATCAGTCAGACCACTATTGCACCTTTTGTTGCATTGGGATGCATGTTGCATCCGTACTCCCGACGTTGTGTTCGGTTGAGTGATTTTATACCTGTTATGGTTTTTGTTGGACCTTTGCTTTTGTTTCGTGAACGCTAGGATTCGTGTAGAATCCATACTCTCAGATTGAGGTCGGTTGAGTGAGTTCATGATGTGTGGTCTTGTTACATCATTGGGATTCGTGTAGAATCCATACTCTCGGATTGAGGCTGATTGAGTGATTTTATGATGTATGGTTTTATTGGCTTTGGGATTCGTGTAGAATCCATCCTTCCCGTGTTGCTTTCAGTAGGGTGTTTTCTTTGCATTGTGTTCTCATTCCTATCCTTGTGTTATGATCTTCATGATGGTGGTGCACCACACACGAGTATGTACGCGTACATTTGTTGGGTGACTTGCGAGGCCCGATCTTTCATGGATTTGCCGGAAGTTATGATCATTGGGGTTGGGATGGGAGTATGCATGCCCACAGGCACTTTTCATAGGATGAGCATGGGTAGGGTAGGGTAGCATATGGAGGGGGCTTCTATCTCGCAGCTTGGTGACCTTAGTCCCATAGGGTTGGTAGAGGAAGTTTTAAATAAGTGATAATTAAAGAAAATGTGTGACTATTAATAAAACTTAAGATAATAAAATGGTACTTTTGTGTATTGGCCTTTCGTTGAGGGAGTTGAGCTACACAGTGTATTGGCCTTCCATTGAGGGATTTGAGCTACATAGATCCGAGCTTGGGCTTGTCGATGCCAAGCGACTCTCCATGATGCTAGTCCCTACTTAGTAGCCTTTTGAGTGTCTGACCAGGACCTGTACTCCTTACATTGTCTTAGGTTCTTGGTTGCAGCCATCATACTGTCTGGCATGAGTGTTAGCCATGGATGTTGTGATTTTTGTGTGTTTGTGGTTGGATCTTTATCTCCATCAGCACAGCAGGTGTGGACCTATGGGTGCCACGTGGTTGGGAGGCATAGCTACCTTCACCACTGCTAGGGATCGGTGTACAGAGACGATCTTTTGTCCTAGTGCGACCGTTGTTGGATGTCTTCACTTGGTACTTCGGGTTTTGGAGTATGCTTTATTGTGATTTATGCTTTCATTGGGATGCTTGTATGTCATTTTTGGATGATGTCATTTTATTTGGCGCATTCCCTTATTATGATGTTTAGCATATGATTAGATGATGTGATTTGCTTTAGTAGTATATCTGTTGCTTACTACTGTTTAGCATGTGATAGGTGATGTTATCTACTGTAGGATTATCTTATGCTTTACTACTAGCATGTTAGATTTCCTTATGCTTATATTGTTGCATATTTTAGTAGTGACATCCCAATTACGACAGTACTGACGATCTGGTCGGTGGCTTGGGATGTTACGCGTGGGGGATGGCTAGGACCCACGATGGTCTTATGATGCTATTGACGGTTGGGAGGAACCGCATACTTAGTTTGGTTGTTTTGTTCCTGAGATGCATTTCTGTAGATTGCGATGTTGCTTTTGTTCTCTACAATGCTTATTTCCAGTGTGTTCTTTGCTGCTGTAGTTTAGATGGTTTGGTGTTCTTCATTCTGTGTTGTTCTTGCACTCGAGTGTTCATTTCTCGAGCCTTGGTGGATCTGGTACTCCCTAGTGTGGAGGTTCTTTGCTCTATTTTGGTCCTTTTTGCTTCTGGGAGTGTTTTCGTGTTTCTATGGGTGACATTTTTTCAACATTGTGCGACACTGATAAAGTATCGCACGCCCATAGAAAGAATGTCGTACAACACTTTAAAGTGTCGCACACATTACTAGAGAAATGTCGTACGACACTGGAAGAGTGTCGCATGGCTTTATGAGAAATTTTGCGCGATACTTTTCCAGTATCGCACGCCTTCTTGAGAAGTGTCGCACACAGTAAGGGAGAAGTGTCGCTCTCCCTTAGTTAAAAGTGTCACACGATTTTTGTGAAAAACCTGTGCGTGCCATCAGCGGGCACTTTTCTTCGTGATCCAATCTTTTTGAGAGTGGTTTTGGATACCCTTTTGGGCGTTCTTCAATCCTATGCTGTTGCATTTTGAATTCTGTCGATTTCTCTTGAAATTGAGTTTTCGTGTTTTTGTTGTAGTCCTTCGGGGTTTTAAATATATCGTTTAATTCCTTATACTTAAGATATATTTTAATATATGTGAAAAATCATTTGAGATACGTTTCAGACCTCTCAGAGATAAGTTATGGATTCTAGGAAATTTCAGGGCTTTAGAAATCAAGACTTAGCCAATTTTTAGGGCTTCAGGATTTCAAGCTTAGCCAAATTTCAGGATTCTGCATTTCACCCCAACTTGGTGTTTCGTTGATGAGTGGTCTTTTCTTGTGCCCTCCTCTTGTTGTGGTGGTTGTTGGCTTTTGTTTGGGTGTGTCAGTTGGGTAGTGGCGTTCAGAGATTCGTTGGTTATCGGGATTGTGTTGAAGTCTTTCGTTGTGATCTTTGTGATCCCTGTATGATGTTGTCTTGTGCATTCATACTTGTAAAATATATATATATATATATATATATATATATATCTTGGCTTGATTTGAATCCTTGTTTCCAAGGATCTTTGGGCAGGGCATTACACTCAGCATCTAAAGTCTCTAATGCTTGGCATATACTATCTTCTATACTATGACTTGACATCTGTATCACTCAACATGTTCTACTTACTCGGCTCCTAAATCACTCAACATACACTATCTACTTAGCACTTGAATGACTCGGCACATGAGTGACTTGACACTCACTATGGACTCAACATGCACTATTATATACATGTGCTCGGCATGTACTACTTGTTCAGCATGAACTAAGTAAATGACTTAAGTATGTAGACACTCATTAGCCAAAACCAATCTGAGATCAACAATCTCCCCCTTTGACATGAGTGTCAAAAACACTTGTTCATGCATTGATGTCCTTATTCTTAAGAGCATAACATATCTCTTATTTGGCTTATGTACAAATCTTCAAAATTTTGCAAACTCTTATACCTCAAAATTTGATAACTCCCACTGAGTTGATAGGTTTATTCTATATTCAAAATTGTGTACTCCTACTGAGTAGATATGATTCAACTGATACTCTTGTGACTTATTTGACTTGCTTCTTGTTCTTTTCTAACTGATACTCTTTCATTTCATCTCCCCCTTTTCTCTTATTCTCCTCCTTTTCTGTCTATCTCTTCTCTATCTCCCCTAGATTCTATATCTCTTCCCTTTTATTTCTTCCCCTTTTTGACACTAATGTCAAATGGGCTATACACTAATAGTGTGTTTGTCCAAAAAGGATATATGGACCTCTAGTATAATCTTGAGAGGAGAGTTGCATCCCAATTTTCACATGCTACATCCAAAGACTTAATTTGGATGGCCAGCTTGGCAGCAAGGTGGACTAGGTTGTCTAATGTTGAAAGATTGGGGTCTTTCTTCATAAGTGTTTTAGTGTAGCCTAACTCCTTATGCAAAATTTCCATGTGTGGGGTCAATTTTCTTTGGATGCTAATTAGTTTTTCCCTTATATTGGCTTCATCTACTGATAATGCAGCCAACTGACTCTAGGTTTGTAGCAAAGTTTTGAAGTGCTTCTCACTTTGAGCTAGTGTCATAGGCAATTTTGCACCTGATGCATTAACTTGACTTTCCAAAGTAAGAATATGACTTCTTATCTCTTGTGTGAAGAATGTTGGACTACATAGTTTAGTGTACAGTGAGAAAATTTTCTCAAGTACCTTTTTTCACACTCTCAACCTTAGTTCCAATGCAACTTGTGTAAGTGCTATATGACTTGATATTTTTTTATTCACTTTGCTTTGAAATTTCTTTTTAGACCATTCTAGTAATTTAGCATTTTTATCAAGATCTACATCATTAACCTTTTCTGCTATATTTTTATGTTGTTCAATGAGTGGCTTGGTTTCATCTAGAGTAGGTAGACTAAATGCATCTAGAAAGATGTCTTTGATATCCAACAATGCTTGCTTTTGCCTATGCTCCCTTCTGAGTAGTTCTTGTCTTTGCTTTCTTGCTAGGGCTTCTTGAAATATGCACATCTACTCTAGGGTAATTTTAGAATAGTCATACTTTGGTAAAATAATCTCTTTATCAAGGCTTACATCTCCATATTGTATCACTTCTTTAGCCTGTGATGAACTCAGACTCAGCATTAAGATTTGCAATGGTGTTGCATTTGTGCTCAGCTTCTTAAGCATGTGATTGGAAGGAGTGCTACATTCTGGTAAAGTTACCAGGGCTTGAATTGCTACTTACTCCTTCACCTTTGGTGTCAAATCAATCTCTTCAGGCTTATCCTTCACTTCCACAATTCCTTGTGATGCACCTTGTACTTGTGTTGTAGGAGAAGATAAGTCTATTTGACCTATTTTACTCTATGTTTCTATTGTGGCTTGGGTTTTCACTGTGTCCTTTATAACTACATCAACCTTTTCTAATGTAGCTTCAAGTACTTTATCTAAAGGTTGTACATTAGTGACTTGAGGGGTGATAGTAGGTGGTTCTTGTGTATTCATCTCTTCCCTTGTGGTAATAGTCACTATTTTCTATAGCTCATCTACACTCATCAACATAGGTTTATCACATAATTGGGCCTGCAGTGTAGACTGATCAAGTATCTTTTTTGGATCTTCCTTTGTAATGGTATTGATGATCTAAGCAGTGTGATCAGAAACATCCTTCACTATTACTATTTTGGTATTTACACTTGTTACATGTTGAGGGT
The DNA here is from genome assembly GCA_028749045.1 of Cupressus sempervirens. NCBI lineage: Eukaryota > Viridiplantae > Streptophyta > Pinopsida > Cupressales > Cupressaceae > Cupressus > Cupressus sempervirens. The sequence goes on along the minus strand of CM053787.1, from coordinate 483,856,010 downwards.
TGACATTTGGCAGTTGTGTATCTTGTACACTCTATTCTTCTTGCTGCTCTACCTCAGCTGTCACTTGGTTATCTACTTAATTTATGTATCTCCCTCAATAGTGTCTTTATTGTCCTCATCTTCTTCATCATCTTTTACCTAAATGGGTTACTATTCTACTGCCTTTACTACTGCTAGTCCATATGTCACTTTCAACATTTGTGTGGACTTCTTCAAAACATCTTCAATATTGTTCTATAGTATGTTGAAGGCTCTATATTTTGGAACAAATATAATTTCATATTTCTTTATAGCCTTAACAAATTGTGCCTTACTAAGTTCAAGCATAACTTGTGCAAGTGATGTTTCCCTTATTTTTCTGTCTAGGTTTAAACAATAATGCTATTTTTGCTCAACTCTTTCGTATAAACTTTTGGGCATAGAGTTAGCAATCTCTAGTGGGGCTTTCTTAAAATATTCCATCATGGCATATATATCCTCCTCCACTTGATTCTTTTCAACTTTACCAAGGTTATCAAAATCAACATGATAAAATCTTGGCAAATCTGCACTATTTTTAACATTTTCACATAGATTTTCTAAATCAGAGAATGAGTTGTGACTCACCACTTTGAATTGGGTACTGATATTTGATTCAATTCTTTCTTCATCTGATTTAGCTTTTCCAATGTATTTTCTCCTCGATCTTTTCTACATTCCTCCTTCCTACTTTGTTGGTTTGGATTTCTCCTTTGCCTTTTTTGTAGTGACATGTACACTAGCCCTTGTAGTAGGTACCATAGGTTTGGGTTGGCTTGGTTTTACAATTTTCTTGTCTTTTTTCACTGGTTGAGCCTTATCCTTTCTCTTCTTTTGATTAGTGGGAGTAGGTGCTTCCTCAACTTCTTCTCCCTTGGTACCTTTAATAACTTTTGTTTCTTCCCCTGGCTGATCTTCTCCCATTCCTTGAGTTAGTGCAAGTGGTGCTTGGGTCTAAGAGTCTTCTTCCTCTTCATCCTCTTCTTCCTCATCCTCTTCTTGCTTGACACCTTCACCAAGTTTAGCATTCAATTTCTTCACCAACTTCTCCTTCTTTATGAAAAAGGTAGTCTTAAGTTCCATGTTAATTTTAGATTTTGTCATCTCATAGTTTCCAAATGCAATAGCATTTGTATTTATTTCTTCTACAAGTAAAGTTGTAATCACTGTAGAGGCCTCATCTACATTTACTTCATATCCTAATAGTCTTAGCCATATTACCCTTGGAGTTGCTACTTGAACAAAAGTGTAATCAGTATCCACTAAGAAACAAACATCATCATAATGTTTTTCCACTAGTGATAATAGAATTCTCAATCTTTTCTTCATTGATTTCTTAAAGTCCTCAAAGTAGCTTGTCATTATAGACTCAAAGTTCTCACCCAATTGTTTAATGAACTCATCAATTTATACTACCACTAACCTATTTTTTTTCCATGCAGCTGTGCCAAATATAGGAATTTTTTTTTGAACATAAAAGAAAATACATATCAAAATAGAACCAAAGTTGCACTGAGCACTCTTTTTCTTTCTTATTGCTCCTAGGTTTTCAACCAATTGTTGTAATTGTAGCTCCGTAAGATCATATGTGTGATCTTTCTTCACAATCTTATAACCAATATTTACTACAATACAAGGCACACTGTTCAATCTATTGGATTGGTAAAACTTATGTGTAATTACCTTGACTACAAAGTCTATCAATGGATCAGTGATGGAGTCAATTATCATTCCTCTATTATTCCACACGACTCTTTTATTCTTCTTAATAACCTCCTTTGAATCACTCCTTAAGGTCTTAGGCCGATCTAGGGTTGGATACCCTATGGATTATTCTTTTGGTGATTTTGAAAGGTCCATTGTCTAATCATAGAGAACTATCATGAGTTCTTCTTAACATAATCCTAATCCATTCGGTATTGAAAACATTCAAGAAATCTAGGGCATGAGTTAACCCTTTCTTTTCTACAATTTTATATTCTTCCCTTAACACACCATTCTCAAAAATTATATCATATTCTTTCTTGACCTCCATATCACCCATATTCCTAATTTTAGAAATGTAACATTTCTTGACATCTTGAACCATTAAAAATTTTGGTGGTAGCATGGATAATGCACTGAAGGGGTCTTATTTATAAGCAATATTAGGTATGGCTTTGAAAATTGGTTGTTTGACCTCATTACTAACTAGTTGAACATTCAAAACCTCCTTTCCCTCTACACTCTTTGAACTAGATGCCATTATGCAAAACTACAATTTCAAAAAATATAAATAGCATAACTTGACACCTGATAAATACCTTACAAGATTTGATGAAATGGTGTTGAATCGCTACTCAAATCTTCTGCAATCACTTTGGATGAATTTTTTGATCGCCTCTTTCTCTCCTTGCTCTTTCTCAAATTTTAAATGATATAAAATGAGTTGAAATCAATCAAATAACCTTTGAAATCTTGCAATAAATGTTGAGTGCCTACATAGCTATAAGCTTGACATCAACCAATTTTAGGCTCACTTGGCATCCATTACGATTTTATTTATTCAGGAAACATTACGAGATTGACATCAACTAGGCAATATGTTAGCTTGGCATCCTCTATCACTTCACTTGACACTCATGGGAAACTTTTCATCCTCGATAGTAACATGAAAAACTTAAAGATTTTTATTTGATTCCTAATAATATATTTCATCTTTATTCATGCTTATGTAGACTTTTCAATACTAAATTCTTTTGGAACTAACGTATGATATAACTTATGAATATTAGTTCCACATACCTCTTGATTGCTTAGTTTGATGGGGTGTGATCACCTGACCCATTGGGTGAAGTTATCCCTTCTCTGTTTGATGTGCCACAATCACCCTTTTTCTTCCATGTCTTGTTCATTTCATTTTTGACATTTTCAACATCTTCCTTGTCTTTGCCTTTATCAAACTCACAACTTGGTGCCTTTCACCTTGTTGGACAATATTAACTGATATGACGAATCTTTAAATAGGTAAAACATGTGGTTTGACTCAACCACTTTTTGTAGTCACCTCTAAAGTGTGTTATAATACAATTTTCAAGAACATGTCCATATTCTTGATAAAAATGATAGCTATATCTTGTATTATAATCCCAATTATGTCATGCCCACACTTTTACAAGGAAAAACACAACCAACAATTTTTTTTTTTGAAAGGTGAACTAGAGGTTAGCACATAAACAAACCTATACTTTGTTATGAGTATTCTACTAAACTGGGGTTTTTTTGGAATATAACTGTTGGGATTACAAATGGGAAATGTATGCTTTTGAGAGGGGGGGGTTTAATCAAAAGTATTAAACTCTAACCAATAAAACTTTTAACTTTAAAAAATTGCATGCATAAACATATTGAAATAATATCTAAAGTAAATGCATTCACATAAACACTTGACACTAGATATGATTACCTAGAAACCTTCCAATGAGAAGACAAAACTGGCACATGAGTGAGTCATAACTCATTGTAGCTTGGAATCTATACATATTATACTCGGCATATGTCACTAACATGGCATAAACTTTAAAATTTATTAAGTGTGTTAACACCTAATTATCAAAACCAATATGAGATCAACAATCTCCCCCTTCGACATGGGTAGAAAAAACACCTAACTATACATGATGAATATAATCTCCTTGATTATGATATACATAGAATTCTGCATATACACAAAACTTCAAAATTGTTCAAAATTTTGTAAAGAGCTATATACCTCAAAAAAATTATAACTCCCCCCTAAGTTAATGTGTCTTTTCTATATTCAAAATCTCATAGAGTAGATTTGCTTTTGTTGTGACTCTTTGTTTGTCTTCATCTGATACTCTTTATCTAACATGTTCTAATGTGATGCCCTATTTCCTTCTATTTTCTTGTTGCTCCCCCTTTCTTCTCTCTATTTATTTTGTAACTCCCCCTTTTACATGTCTCCCCCTTGCATATATCTCCCCTTTAAGATATTTCTCCCCATTTATGACACTAATGTCAAAGGTTTTATACACTAAGTGTGTATTTATCTAGGAAGTTCTTGTTTACTTCCATTACGATTTTGACAACAAAATCCCAATTTTCTATTGCACCATCTAGGGACTTGATTTGGGTTTTTGTCTTAGCTGCAAGGTCAACTAAGTCGTCAAGTGTTGAAAGATTAGAATCTTTCTTGATTACTTTCTCAGAATAGGCTAGTTCTTTCTATAGGATTTCCATGTGTGGGGTTACTAAGGCTTGAATTTGAACTAACTTGGCTCTTGTATTAGCCTCTTTAGCTATCAATACAACTATTTCCTTTTGTGTGTGAAGCGTGGAATAGAAATGCTTCTTACTTTGAGTTGGGTTATATGGTAATTTCATACTAAATACTTTCAAGTTTCTCTCTAGACTCAAAATCCTTTGGCTCATTTCTTGTGAGAAGAGTGTGGGGTCACACAATTTAGTGCATAGTGAGAATATATTCACAAGTATCTTCTTCACCTTTTCTATCTTTGTAGCCAATTCCACCTGTGATAGTTCTATTCCACTTGATATTTTCTCATTTACCTTTCCTTGAAATTTCTTCTTAGACCATTCCATGAGTTTTACATTAGTCTCCTGATCTTCATTGGTCACCTATTCAACAATTTGTGACAATTGTTCCAATATTGACTTGTTTGCATCAGGTGTTTGCAAGAAAAATGCATCTAAAAACATGTCTTTGATTTCATGTAATGCTTGCCTTTTTTTATACTCCTTTTTGAGTATCTCTTGGTTATTTTTCCTTTCTAATGCCTTCTACATCCCATTTATCTATTCAATGTTCACATTTGCATAATCATACTTTGGTATGAAAATGTCTTCATCTAATGTAGGGTCTTCATAGTGAAAGGCCTTTGCAACCTTTGTGTGTAATCACCTAAAAATGGTCATCTAGACTATTAGCCCCCTTCTCAGCATTTTGGGTAAATTAATTTAATCATTTACCTAGACCAAATTGCTAATAATCAATTTATTTGATTATAACCTATAATTTGACCATGCTATCCTAAGTTCATTATTTGATTAAAAGAACATGTCCCCTTTTAATTAAATAAAAGACCCCATTCTTCTTAAAGTGCACACATAAAGACCTTTTTCTATTTTACAATTAAAAGAAAAGGCTTGTGAGACCTTTTGTCTTATATGACAAGTCAACTTATATTCTATTGGTTGACTTGTGTGTGCACATGGATCACTCCTATTTTTGAATTCCACCGTTGATCATCCACCATCTTCATCTTGATCTCTACCATCCATACATCTTTAAAAGGGAGAGAGCTTTCCCCCTCAAAGCATCCATCCTCATTTTTGAATATTGTTATGCTGCAGGTTTTCTAACAGATTTCTTTGGAGCTTTGTGGAGAACTTCTATTTCTTGTCTACATTCTCTCATCCATGGCATCATGGCATTCTAGCTTAGCTTAGCTTTCATTTTTACATGTAGCTTAATCTCACATAGCTTAATAATGGGATTGTAACACTCTCATACATGTTTTAGCATAGCTACATTTTGCATTATCATCTTAGCTTAGCTTCCATCTTGCATTGCATCTTTGAGAAACTCATTGTAGACACTTGCATTCTTGCATCTTGTCTTTGGAACCTCCCATTGCATGGTTTACTAGAAAGAAGAGTATCTCTAAGGCTCATCTAAGAGCCTTCTTATTCTTGAAATATACTCTCTTGCACTCCGTGGATAGGGAGCTCTAAGCCAGCATCCAAGCATTCCGAACTCATGGAATCGTTTGGATAGAAGGGTTTAGAGTGTGACACAAATCATGTGTACATTTTTGGCGCTAATCATTTGGAATTTGTTTGACCTTATCACTTGCTCTTGATCTATTCGCTTTGCTAGGTGTTAAAATTTTTTTTTGGATCTTAACATCATCTTCCTAATGTTCAGTACTACCGCTATCAGGCTGTGCATTTAGGACTTGCTATCTATTTTTGCATTTCATTCTTTGGAATCAGATATCTATATCTATCATCGCCTACTTGGCTTCGATTTTCTTTGAAATAATGTGTTCCCAGATCGATCACGCATTAGTCAAAGAGGGGCAAATGTAATCACCTAAAAGTGGTCATCTAGACTATTAGCCCCCTTCTCAGCATTTTGGCTAAATTAATTTAATCATTTACCTAGACCAAATTGCTAATAATCAATTTATTTGATTATAACCTATAATTTGACCATGCTATCCTAAGTTCATTATTTGATTAAAAGAACATGTCCCCTTTTAATTAAATAAAAGACCCCATTCTTCTAACCCACTTAAAGTGCACACATAAAGACCTTTTCCTATTTTACAATTAAAAAAAAAGGCTTGTGAGACCTTTTGTCTTATATGACAAGTCAACTTATATTCTATTGGTTGACTTGTGTGTGCACATGGATCACTCCTATTTTTGAATTCCACCGTTGATCATCCAGCAGCTTCATCTTGATCTCTACCGTCTATACATCTTTAAAAGGGAGAGAGCTGTCCCCCTCAAAGCATCCATCCTCATTTTGAATATTGTTATGCTACAGATTTTCTAACAGGTTTCTGTGGAGCTTTGTGGAGAACTTCTATTTCTTATCTACATTCTCTCATCCATGGCATCATGGCATTCTAGCTTAGCTTAGCTTTCATTTTTACATGTAGCTTAGATCATATAGTCTAATAGCTGGATAGTAACACTCTCATCCATGCTTAGAATAGCTGCACTTTTCATATTCATTCTAGTTTAATCTTTAGTTGCATTGCATTCTTGAGGAACTCCTTGAGACATTTGCATTCTTGCATCTTGTCTTTGAAACCTCCCATTGCATGGTTTACTAGCAAGAAGAGTATCTCTAAGGCTCATCTGAGAGCCTTCTTATTCTTGAAATATACTCTCTTGCACTCTGTGGATAGGGAGCTCTAAGCCGACATCCAAGCATTCCAAACTCATGGAATCGTTTGGATAGAAGGGTTTAGAGTGGGACACTTTCAAGTGTACATTTTTGGCACCCATCGTGGGGCTGGACTGTACGTTTCACCCTACTTTTTCTTGTTTTTGCTCACATTTTCCATACTGCTCTGTATTTTCTTTTTTTTACAGTCGCAATATTGGGCGACATTTTTCCAGTATTGCGCTACAGTTCACAGTACTGCTGTGTGACACTTTTTTGGAAATAGTGTCACGCTTGCAGCCTATATATTGTCACCCTCTGTGCAGAATTATGTCACACGAATAAAGTAAAATTGTCGCCTAAACAAAAATTGTTGCCCTCTTATATTGCGAAGTATCGCGCGACTTTTTTTCAGCAAAAAGTATCGCCTGACATTTTTTTGCTCATTCCTTGAGGAATTTGATCAAATTTCTTTGTAGCTGGCTTGCTGTCATCTTTAAACAAATTTCTAAACTATTTTACAGAGGTTTAATTTATAGTTTTTATGATTATTTTGTGCTAACTTATGGGCTAACGAGTTGTGATTGAAGGTTGCCTTTTTTTGTGAAGAAAATATCAAAACCTTGCATACAAAAAGAATGCATGTCAAAGCTTCAAATGCGCAAGGGCTACTAATGTTGTTTGCAGGGCTGCCCAAAGCATAAAAACCCAAACTTGCTTTATTTTTTATTTCCATGTGCAGCATTGAATAAATTGTTCATTTTTTATAGGCACATAAAACTTGTGATTGGAATCTTTTGGTAATAAGAGAGTATGCTCTTCACCCTTGTGGTGAATCAGAAATCTTGACTTGCCATTTGGTTTAAAAAAAAAGGGGTAACTGAATCTTCTTGGTGTGTTTGGGAGAAAACAATTGGAATAGGAGAGTATGCTCTTCACCCTTGCGGTGAATTAGAAATCTTGACTTCCGAAAGTTGATCCACTTTGTATAGTTAAGATCCTTTAGAGGGCCTGCTCTCGGACAACCTGAGAGGGACGACCCAAGTGAGGACAAGCTGATTACCTGGCTCTTCCAACCCACTATAAACTCAAGGCTACCAAAGACACAAAACTTTGGTAGACGTAGTGTTTGTCTTCGCCTAGTGTGATTGCTTATGGGATTTCGACCATAGGGAGATCACTAGGCAAGAATGCTTAAGGTACTCTTGTGATCGCAAGATCAGTTACTCATCGCAAGGTGAGGTGTCCCATAATTGGGAACAAGAGGAACACTATGAACGGAAGCCCAATCTAAAAACTCTAGTTACTACCTTTTTTTAGCCGCTCAACTTCTTGGTGCAAGGATCGATCCTAGTGGAGTACCCGGATCACCCCAAGATTTACACTCACCATATGTGTTCCCTTGGTTGTGCTTATGGCACTTCCATGACAAAGCCAATATCTCTTGTGGGCAACCACTTGGTGTGAGGTGAAGAAGCATCAAGCGTGGGCTAAGTTGTTGAGTAATGAACCGTGACTCTAAGGTAGATTGCTTGGCTATTGTTTTCGATGTTTTGACCAGTGTTAACATTCTTGCAAAATAAACATTCCGATAAAGAGTTCTTAGAAAGGCTGTTCCGATATCCCAAGTGTGTATTGACAAGGTTGTTTTTACCCTTGATCAATTGTTTTGAAGACATGTTAAAACACTTACTATTTGCAAACCTTGATGTTTATTGATACAAGCTGAGACGAAACGTTGTCTGATTGAAACGACTGTCTGATTGACAAATTGAAATGAACTCCAAACCAAAAAATTGACTTTTTTTACACAAAACTGGCACTCTGTCGCATGCTTTGACGAGAAATATCGCGCGACATTTTTTTTCAAAAATTATGTCGCACGTCAGTAGTAAATTTGTCGCACTGTGTCTGATATTCCGTCGCACTTGGTATAAATATCTGTCGCTTGAAGAAAATGTATCGCACTGTTCTTAAAATTCTGTCGCATGACATTATTTGTTGAACTTATGTCACCCTCCTTTTGAGAAAGTATCGCCCAGAGTCATTTTGGGTCAAAAATAGAGTTTTTCATCGAGTTTGTTTGGTCTAGGGAGCGTCACGCTAGTCACCCTTGATCCTGGTCACATATCAGTGTGTGAAGAATTCATCCTAAGTTGAAAAGATGGGTTTAGTCCATTGAATGTAAGTCTTGAAACATCTTGATAAATCACTTGTCAAAATTTAGCTATTATTTTTCTAGCTATCCACTATTGAGCTTCTCGCTCATCCGCTCGGCTCGAGTCACCCATGCTGTAAGATCTTGAGCACTGTTTGACAAGCCATCTAATCACGTTTTGACAAGTGACTAGTCCTGATTGTAAAAGCTTCAAATTTAGCTCGCTCTTCTTGTCCTACTAAACAAAGAAAACTCTTTACATGCCGGTCAGAACTAGATACCAAGGTGGTAACAGTAGCCACACGCCTTTAATTATCAAACAATTGGAAACACCACCCAAACGTCCTCGCAAACAACCTTGTGATAAGAACGTCGAATTTGATCAAACACAAACAGCTAACATTCGGCACAACCCACTTTATAGTTTTGAAAATCCATTTGGTACACCCTTTGAGACACCCGAGGGTACGAGTGGTATAGTCACTATGGTGCATCCCAATGAAATTAAACATCACTTAGAAGAACAAGCACGTGAAACCCAAAAGACTTCGAAGGCTATATATGCTATGGAGAGAGAAAATCAACAAGCTAAAACTGACAATCAGGCACGCTACGAAGGATATAAAGGAACTTGTCCTCGAAATCCCTTTGAAAATAATAATGGTAATCACACGCCTCTAAGGACTCCTAGAGCTGCCGCTGGCGCATGTCCTTCACCTAAACAATCTCATCATGATAGTGATGAAGAAGTAACTAGCGAAGATGTGATCAAATTTCAACAAGATGGCTTCACCCAAAAACTAATGCTCAAAGCTTTAGAGGAAAATGGAGACCAATACTTCCGATACATGGCAGCTAGGGGATGGAAACTCCCTCAAGGTTTTAATGTTGAACATATTATCCCAAAATGAGAGCCCACTCAGGCTGAAATCTTAAGGGAAGAAATACAAGAACTAAGAAAACAATTTACACAACTACAAACTTCAAAAGAGCCACCTAAGACATCATTTGTTGAATCAATTTGCGCTCTTCCATTTGATAGGGGTCTATACATGCTACCATTTCCTAAGGATATAGACGTTCCTAAGCATGACAAATATGATGGAAATGGTGACCCTCACGACCATGTGAGACATTTCTATGCTATTAGCATGGACTTTATGCATGAAGACACCTTTCTTATGCGTTTGTTCCCTAGAAGTCTAAGAGGACAAGCTAAGGAGTGGTTCACAAAATTGAGTCCTCCTCTTAAATCATTTGATGAACTTGCGCAACGTTTCATCCAACAATATTCGTACAACATTCAACATCCTGTGACAGTGCTAGACTTATGCAACATCAAACAAAGACCAGGAGAGTCTTTTGCAATATACCTTCAATGATGGAGATATTTATACTCTCGGTATCCTCGGCAAGTGCCCAAGGCTAAAAAATTGACATATTTGTCAACACGCTTGTACCCAAATTATACTTTGATCTAAGAAAATAGTTATTCACATCCTTCAGCGCCATGGTAGAAAGTGCATATCGCATTGAGGATGTTGCTATCAAAAAAGGTGAAATTACCATAAACAATGATAGAATTAACAATGGGAACAGTAAAGACAAAGGCAAACCTTCGAACAAAAACAAGTATGTTGTCAATGACGGAGTAGTGGACACTCTTAAGACTAAGGAACCTACATTTAACCTTTCCAATGCCATCTATGCAGCAAAGCAACAAGAAGGTTCGAAACCACAAACCTTTGACAAAGGCTCTAAATTTGCAAAGAAGCGATGTGTTTACACACCTATGGGCGAACCTTATGAAGTGGTTTTAAAAACCTTAATTGCAAAAAAATTGGTCACCTTGCCAGACAACTCACATCCTTACGATCCACCCGTTAGACCTCCATGGTGGAGAGAAGATCATACTTGCAACTATCACCGAAGTAAGGGACATAACACAGAGAATTGCTTCAAACTCAAAGATGTAATTCAAGACCTCATTGAAGCTGGCAAAGTTGTTACAGATGGCCTTGTTAAGAATACTGATCATAAGGCTTTCCAAAAACCATTACCTAAATATGAAAAGGGTGAGACCTCAAGGGTAGCTGCCAAAAAGAATCATGACGCCAAAATCAATTATGCTTATGCTGACACTGATAATGTTATAAGCATGCTTGAGCCCATTGAATACGTATGTATGACAAGCTCCAACAATGACAACTGGCCAAATTATGATGCTGAAGATGAATGACCAAAAGTGGTCTTAAGGACACGATCCACTCCTCAAAATCATACTGATACTAGACCCAAGGTGGTACTCCGGGTGGCTGAGTCTTTATATTCTCAAGGTGAACCACTCAACGCTGTCACTAGGGGGCAATCTAAGGTTGTCCTAAAAGTTGCTAATGATCCTAAAAATGCTTCATCATCTAAACAACCAATTACTTCCAAAATCTCTGACTATGATCTTATTAGCCAACTGCAACGCACGCAAGCACAAATCTCCATTTTTGAATTGCTAGAATTATCTCCTTTGCACAGGGATATCCTTGAGAAAGCTTTACGTACTGCCAATGTTCCCACAAATATTGATGTGAAACAATTCCAAGCTATGGTTAACCACATCTCCTCACCTCACTATCTCACCGTTTCTGAAGAAGATGATCGAGCTCTCAGTCATCCCCATAACCTTGCTCTTCATATCAAAGTTCAAATCTTTCGTACCCGCGTCCGTCGAGTCCTGATAGACAATGTTGCAGGGTTAAATATCATTTCATTCAATGTAATCCAACAATTGGGCATGTCTAAATTTGCCATCTTTCCTAAGCGCAAGATCACTATAAACGCCTATGATGAGGTTGAAAGGCCTTCTAAAGGTCTAATTGTACTACCAATCAGAGTTGGTCCAATTGAGAAGAATGTCATTTTCCAAGTCTTAGACATACCACTTGCATACAACTATTTGTTGGGATGACCATGGATTCACGATATGCAAGCAGTACCCTCTACATACGATCAGTGCATTAAGTTCCCTTTTAATGGTACTGAAGTAGTTGTCCCCGGCGACAACTCCATGTCTATCAACACATTATCTACTTCCGAAATGCTAGTCCCACACAATCGCTCTTCTCATGAGCTAGCACCATTTTTCACAGAATGTGAACAAAAACTGAAAATGATGAGCCTTGGTATGGGCGAGTATACTTTAGATTCTATTTCTGCCTTACCAATTTCCCCTCAGTCTTATGGGAAACCAACTATTGCAAAGAAGTCTTCTGCTTCTGCTATGACACTTTTAGGCACTTTTGTGCAATCTTCCATACCACTGGAAGCAGAGAAGGAAGAACAAGCCATTAGGGACTGGATCTACAAAGAAGAGGAAGACGAGAAGGTTACAATAACAACCCCTATTTCTCCCAAAAAATATGGAAAAGGCTATAAATTTCTGACAAAAATGGGCTACCAGGGCCACGGGTCCTTAACTGGTTGTAAGAACGCTCTAGTTGAACCTTTAAGTCACACTCAAGGCCATGATGCTCAAGACATCGCTGGTCTAGGCTTTGGGCTAGACAATAATACACCAAACTGTAGTCAAAGATTACTCATGTCTAGTGAATCGGAGGATGATGAGTCTCCCGTAATTGCTACTACTGCACAAGATGAAGACTTTGTTCCTCTCACTTCCCTCCTTTGGGGAGAAGACATAGTTACTGCTAATAATGAAGAAGCTTCTACCTCCCAACAACAGGAACAAGAAGGGTCTACTTTTGAGGACATAAATAGAGGACGAATTAGGCAAAATATTGCTCATCTCATAAATAGGGGTCAAAGTACAAATTCTCATGAGTATGAGTGGGAAAGCCTCTCTGATGCATCTTGCGAGCTAGGTGTGGATTTCATTCATGCCTATGCAACCCAACTCGATATAGTCGAACGATCTAGTATGGGGTCAGATGAGTTTGACTCACAACATGTCTCAATGGATCACGCTAGTTCCTCTAGGACTATTCCTGAGCTGGACTCTTTTGCGACATTTTCTATAGGCTCAACTTCACAGGTCACCAGAGATGACTCCTTCCATATCAATCACATTGAAACTTCTCCCTCACTCTCGCTAATTTACCCAGATCTCATAGATTGGTCTATCCAAAATCAAAAACCTGAAATACGATCTTTCCAAAATGACTATAAGATCGCTTGTTATCTAAACGCAATTGAACCTGTCATTTCTTCCACCAGTGAACCCGCGGTTAACATGAAAGAATCGGATATCAAGTACCTCAGTCAAATAATTAAAAGAAAAAATAAGTGATCAGACGGCGAAAACCACATTGTGGCGGTGTCTGACCCTCAAAAAAGTAAAAATAAAGACGTATCTAATGGTGAAAACCTCTCTGAGGAACCTACGGATGAGGTACTTGGTAGTCTACCAAGCTATTTCCAGGATAGATCTTTAGTTCTAGTCGAACCTACATAGCCTATCAACTTGGGAATAGAAGAATGTCCTCAGATTATCCATGTAGCTCAATCTTTATCAGACAAAGAAAAGAAACAGTTTGCTCAGTTCTTTCAAGACAAGAAGGTCAACTTCGCATGGACATACTCTGACATGCCAGGGCTTGATACATATCTCATCATGCATCACTTATCAATCTCACCAGATGTCAAGCCTGTCAAATAGAAGTTAAGAAAAATGCATCCACATGTGGCTCTACTGGTCAAGACAGAGTTAGAAAAACTATTGAATGCAAACTTCATTAGGGCCATTGATTATGCTGAGTGGATTTCCAACATTGTACCTGTCTCCAAGCATGACAAATCCATACGAGTCTATACTGATTTTAGAGACCTCAATAAAGTGTGCCCCAAGGATGAATTTCCACTACCAAAAATCGATATGATAGTGGACATGACTGCAGGTTATGAGATGTACTCGCTCATGGATGGATTTTCTGGGTACAACCAAATAAAGATAGCTCCAGTAGACCAAGAAAAGACAGCCTTTACATGTGCATGGGGTACCTTTTCTTGGAATGTCATGTCTTTTGGGCTCAAAAATGCTGGTGCTACATATCAAAGAGCAATGACAACCATCTTTCATGATATGATGCATAAAAACATGGAAGACTATGTTGATGACACACTGCCGAAATCAAAGAAATGAGACACACATATCAAAGACCTTAGTTTGATATTGGACTGTATGGAACAATTCCAACTTAGGTTGAATCCAAGAAAATGTGCCTTTGGTGTCACTTCTGGAAAATTGCTAGGTTATATCATCTCAGCAAAAGGCATTGAGGTTGACCCTGAAAAGGTCCAAGCTATCATGGATATGCCTCCACCAAAGACTATTAGTTAGCTTAGAGGTCTGCAAGGATGACTACAATCCATAAGAAGATTTATCTCTCAATTAGTTGATAAGGCTCAACCTTTAAATAAAAATCTGCATAAAGGATCTACCCATATTTGGAACAGTGACTGTCAACAAAGCTTAGACCAAATCAAAGGCTACTTGGCAAAACCGCCAGTTTTGATGCCACCCATTCTGGGAAAACCTTTGATTCTATAGATTTCAGCTACGGATTCTTCTCTAGGAGCACTCTTAGCCCAAAGTGATGAGACAGTTAAAGAAAGAGCCATATACTATATCAGTCGAACTTTGGTGGCTTATGAACTAAATTATACAAGTATAGAGAAGGCATGCCTTGCTGTAGTTTTTGCCTCCCAAAAACTTCGACATTATATGTTGGCCCATACAGTTCACTTGATTGCCAAGATAGACACTTTGAAATATTTATTAAGTAAAGTTGTACTTACTGGTCGCCTTGCTAAATGGATGATGATTCTTTTCGAATTTGACATTCAGTATGTTGAACGTAAGGAAATCAAAGGACAGGCCATAGCTGACCAGTTGGCTGACTTCCCACTTGAAGATGTAGCACCTCTGCAAATTGAGTTTCCAGATGCCTCAATCATGAACATTACTGACAGAACATGGAAAATATTTTTTGATGGATCCCATACATAGAATGGCTCAGTAGCAGGGGTGTTGTTTGTTTCCCCTCATGGTTATACGATCCCAAAGTCTTACAAATTATTGTTCCCATGTACAAACAATATTGCAGAGTATGAAGCATTAACAAATGGGATCAAAATGGCCCTTGAATGGCGAATAACTGAGCTACACATCTATGGGGAATCTCAACTGGTTGTGAACCAAGTGAATAATGAATATCAAACAAAGGATGATAAATTGATCCCTTATAAAAATTTGATAGATGCTCTAAGGAATTATTTTACGTTTGTAACATTCCAACAAATTCCTAGAGCAGAAAACAAGGCTGCTGATGCAATGGCCACCTTACCATCTATCCTCCAATTACAAGAACATGAATCACGATTTGAGTTCCTGGTGGAAGAATTGCATCATCCAGCCTATGATTCTTCAGATAACCAGGTGATCTACACTGTTCTGGGTCATGATTCCTCCCGCTATGCGGCTATTTTCTCCTACCTACATGATCAGGTTATTCCCAAAACCCTCACGCGCAACCAAAAATGCCAACTCCTTTGTAATGCCTCACACTACACTTTGGTCTCTGGTGACTTGTATAGGAGGGGTCTAGACGGAATGTTGCTTAGGTGTTTAGAGCTAGAAGAGTCCGAGAAGGCACTTGCCGAAGTCCACAATGGCATTTGTGGGGCACATTCTAATGGCCTTGCACTTGCCTAAAAACTGCTTAGGACAGGTTATTACTGGCCCACCATGCAAGCTGATGCTGTGTGCTATGTAAAGTCCTGTCAGAAATGTCAGCTCCATGGTAACTGTATACATGCTCCTGGGCGAGAATTAATCCCTTCTGTGACATACTGGCTATTTCAGCAATGGGCCTTTGACTTGGTAGGAAAGATTCAGCCAAACTCATCCAGTGGTCATAAATTCATCATCACAGCAATGGAGTATTTCACTAAATGGGTTGAAGCTATACCATTATCTGTTGCTACAGGAAAACATGTTGCCCTGTTTATACTGAATCAGATCATTTGCTGATATGGTATCCCATCCTCTATTGTTATGGATAATGGAGGACAATTAAAAAATAAGGACTTAAAACAGCTGTGCAAAAATTTTTGAATTAAGCAACACTGGTCTTCCATTTACTATCCCCAAGGGAATGGCCAAGCTGAGGACTCTAATAAAACACTGCTGAAAATCCTACAGTGCACAGTTCACAAGTCTGGGAAAGATTGGCATTTGCAAATAAATCTGGCACTTTGGGCCTATAGAACCTCTATTCGTACTCCTACAGGGGCTACACGCTTTTCTCTAGTCTATGGCTCTGAGGCTGTTCTCCCATTAGAAGTTGAGATACCTTCTTTGCGCATCTCCTTACATGGGTTAATAACCGATGAAGATCATAGAGCTATGAGAGTACAGGAATTAGAGACTCTGCATGATCGACGCAAGGCTACTTTTGATCACATGAGAGCTTATCAGAAGCGCATGTCTACACAATATAACAAAAAGGTACACCCCTGTGAGTTCCAAGTTGGTGAACTCGTGCTTAGAGAGAATCCCAAAAATCAGCAAAATCGAGAACAAAAAGGGAAATTTGAACCTAACTGGTTGGGGCCTTTCATTATCACATCAGCATTTGGGTCTGGTGCTTACCAGTTGTCTACTTCAGAAGGCGAAGAACTTGCAGAACCTATCAACATCCTACACTTGAAGAAGTTCTATGCTTAGAAGCTTGCTGCTTAGCTATGTTGTATATATCTATGAGCCTGAAAAAATCTTAAAAATCAAAAAATGTCCTGAAAAAATGATCATCTTAGTGAAAACCTCACTTTGATGTATCACACAAAAAAAATAAAATGAAAAAAGTCCTGAAAAAAATCTGTCAAGTGGTGAAAACCTGGAAACAGGCGCTACTTGAAACCCTTGCACCTATGTCTATCAATCTCAATCATCCACTTCACTACACATTTCCTAGCTTGGAATTGTTTCTTGTCCTTGTCTCAGGGGCATAGCTACTTAGCCTATTGAGGTATGCTTGTGCATTAGGGTTTCTTTGACAACTCACAAAATAGTGTTTCTCAACACTTCCCCCACATTGACATCAAGTGTTTTTCAACACTTTTCAGATAGTTTACCTACGGTCTCCGATGTCGCAATATTTCTCACTATCAAAATCAAGTCTTGAAGAAATGGCCAAGTGACTTGCACACACACACTTTAACACTTAAATGACTGAGCTATGTTGATCTTTATCTACTTTGTGTGTTGTCTATGATGATTTCTTTACCATGTGTTCCCTCCCTAATAGTCTTTCAAGGATGTCATTGACTAGAAGACTCGGGGCATGGGACATATTTTCTTGATTTCTGCTTGTGGGTATACTTTTATTTTTCTATAGTGTTGTAAGAATTTATGCTGGTCCTATTCAACACATTGACTTACAAATGTATCATCCTTGACTGTTTTTGCAAGACCGCACTCAGGGTTTATCCTGGTGCTTATGCCTTGATATAGGTGTAATCTTGCTAAATTAAACTTAGGGAATCTAATCATGTAGTTATCTTGACTTATATGTCTCTGATGCTTAGATTGGATTTCCACATACCTATCTGATATCGATCATATTCATATCCTCATAGTTATACTAGTGATGGTTGTATGATCTCACGATGTCCCTAATAAATGCTCAATGATGAAATTAAGAATCTAAATGTTATGTGCTTCTTGCTGGTAAACCATGTTGTATATTAGCTTGCATTTTAGGTTCATTTTCTAGCTTAGTCTTGCATTCTTGCATATGGGGAAAGCTCTCTCTTCATCTTTTTGTGGACATATCAGCTAACTCCTTTCATATATTTCTTTCTTCCTGTTCATGTCTTTTTCACCTTCTTAATCTTTCGCTTCATCTCTTTTCTATCTTTTCATCACATTATATAAAGTTTTGACCTCTTAAATAATTTTGACATCCTAGATTCATTTTCGAGATTGAAATCCAAATTCAAGTTCATCTTGATGGTCAAAATTGTCTTTTAAAATTCTATTTTCTTCTAAGCAGTTAGCTGACCTTTTGAGGTCTAATCTCCGAATCATCACTGGGGCATTTTATCATTTTTTTTATAGTCATTCTTGGGTTCTAATCATCTATCTGTCGTCTTGGACATTGCTATATCTCAATTTTCTCATGTCTAGTCGGTTTCTGCATCCCCTTGCCTCATTTCAATTTCGATCTCGAGGGGGCAGAAATACTCTATCACTTCTTAGGAGCATTTGTTTGACCTTATCACTTGTTCTTGATCCAATCACTTTGCTAGGTGTTAAAATTATTTTTGGATCTTAACATCATCTTCCTAATGTTCAGTACTACCGCTATCAGGCTGTGCATTTAGGACTTGCTATCTATTTCTGCATTTCATTCTTTGGAATCAGATATCTATATCTATCATCGCCTACTTGGCTTTGATTTTCTTTGACATAATGTGTTCCCAAATCGATCATGCATTAGTCAAAGAGGGGCAAATGTAATCACCTAAAAATGGTCATCTAGACTATTAGCCCCCTTCTTAGCATTTTGGCTAAATTAATTTAATCATTTACCTAGACCAAATTACTAATAATCAATTTATTTGATTATAACCTATAGTTTGACTATGCTATCCTAAGTTCATTATTTGATTAAAAGAACATGTCCCCTTTTAATTAAATAAAAGACCCCATTCTTCTAACCCACTTAAAGTGCACACATAAAGACCTTTTTCTATTTTACAATTAAAAGAAAAGGCTTGTGAGACCTTTTGTCTTATATGACAAGTCAACTTATATTCTATTGGTTGACTTGTGTGTGCACATGGATCACTCCTATTTTCGAATTCCATCGTTGATCATCCACCATCTTCATCTTGATCTCTACCATCCATACATCTTTAAAAGGGAGAGAGCTTTCCCCCTCAAAGCATCCATCCTCATTTTTGAATATTTTTATGCTACAGGTTTTCTAACAGATTTCTTTGGAGCTTTGTGGAGAACTTCTATTTCTTGTCTACATTCTCTCATCCATGGCATCATGGCATTCTAGCTTAGCTTAGCTTTCATTTTTACATGTAGCTTAATCTCACATAGCTTAATAATGGGATTGTAACACTCTCATACATGTTTTAGCATAGCTACATTTTGCATTATCATCTTAGCTTAGCTTCCATCTTGCATTGCATCTTTGAGGAACTCATTGTAGACACTTGCATTCTTGCATCTTATCTTTGGAACCTCCCATTGCATGGTTTACTAGCAAGAAGAGTATCTCTAAGGCTCATCTGAGAGCCTTCATATTCTTGAAATATACTCTCTTGCACTCCGTGGATAGGGAGCTCTAAGCCGGCATCCAAGCATTCCAAACTCATGGAATCGTTTGGATAGAAGGTCTTAGAGTGTGACACAAATCATGTGTAAATTGTGGAGCTTGAGCCTAGTGCTGAAATTTGGAGTGGCATTGCTTCAGTGCTCAGCTTCTGAATAAATTTTGTAGGAGTTTCAATAGTTGATAGATTGACTAGTGTTTGTATGGTTTCCTAATCCATTTCTTTTCGGATGTCGTTCTCCTCTTGTGATTCTCCTTGATCAATCACTATTATCTATGATGCACCTTGTGTCTATGTAGTAGGAATAGATACTTTTGCCTATCCTATTTGTTCCTTTGTTGGCTCCTCAGCAATTATAGCAACTTTAATTGTGGTATCAACCTTAGATGATGTATTTTCTGATGCTTGCTCTTGTGATTGTCCACCAATAACTATAGGGATGGTAGAGGATATTTCTTGTGTAGCCACCTTGTCCCTAATTAGATCAGCTACTACTTTCTACAACTCATCTACACTGACCAATATTGGATTGTCACACAACTTTGCCTATAAAGTTGATTGGTCAACGATCTTCTTAAGATCCTTTGTAGTGAGTAGGTTGATGTTAAGAACTAAGCTGTCAGAAACATCCTTTACTTTGATCATCTCTGTAGGTGTTTTACTATCATGTGGAGGACTTGGTGGTGGCAATTGTGTGTCTAGAACACTTTGATCTATTTGTTGCTCCTCAGCAGTTGCCATTTCATCATTTTTCTATGTTCCCTCCTCCATTGTGTTATCTACCTTATCTTTTTTAATTTCTCCTTCTTTGTCATTCTCTTCCTCTTCTTCATTATTTCTTCCCTCAAAGGGATCTTCCTCTCCTTCCTTGATAGTAGTTACCCCATAAATCAATTTCCACATTTGTGTGGACTTCTTTACAACATCTTCAATCTTATTTCGAAGAATTTTGAAGGCTTTGTATTTAGGTGTAAATTTGCTACCATGCTTTTTATTTGCCTTTGTTATTTGTCCTTTTGACAAATCCAGCATCACTTGTGCCAATGCAGACTCCCTTATTTCTTTCTCCGTGTTTAGGAAAGAATGCCATTTGTTCTCAACAATGGAACATAAATCCTTAGGCACAGTAGTGTCAAATTCAAGTGGGGTGTTCTTGAATTTTTTCATCATGGCATACACTGACTCCTCAATCTTATTTTGATCTTCTCTATTTAATTTATTGAAATCAAAAAGTTTCAAGCCTGTCAAGTCTACGTTATCCCTAATATTTTCACAAATGTTATCAACATTCAGCTTGGGTGCATAACTAAGCACTCTAAACTGGTTTTTGTCATCCGATTTAGTCCTTTCTTCATCAGAATCTGGTTGTGCAACATATTTCCTCCTTATCTTCTTCTACACTGGACTTGGTTTTGTAGTAGCCTTCTCTTTTGTTTGCTCCTTTTCCTTTTGAGTTGTGGCCCTAGTAGTTTCTCTTGTGCCTGGAGCAATAGGCTTGGTAGGACTAGGTTTTGCAATCTTTTTGCCCTTGGGCTGAGCTAAAGGTTATGTCTAAGCTTTTCTCTTCTTAGGATCTAGTTTATTTGGTGCTTCCTTAGCTTGTTCCTCTTTTGCACCTTCTTCTTCATCTTCACCCATTCCTTGTGTGAGGGCAAGATATTCTTGACCCTATTCTTGTTCATGTTCTTCTTTGTCTTCTTCATCTTCATTATCACCTTCTACTCCTTCACCAAATTTTTCTTTTAGCTTCTTGACTAATTTATCCTTCTTCTTTATAGTTGAGGTAGTTTTCAACTCCATTTCTACCTTGGATTTCACAACATCATAGTTTCTAAAAATGTTTGTTGATTTATCAATGTCCTCAACAAGTAATGCAGTGATTGTTGTTGATGCTTCATCTATATTAATTTCATACCCCAAAGGCCTTATCCATCTTACTCTAGGTATTGTAGCTTGGATAAATGTGTAGTCAATATCTACTAAGAAGCATATGTCATTGTATCTCTCTTTTTTTTATGGTTTTCTTGAAATCCTCAAAATAACTAGTCAATATAGACTCAAAATTGTCTCCCATTTGCTTGATGTACTCATTAATTTGTCCTTCTATAGACCTATAGGTCTTCCATCCTACCTTACCAAAAGAAGCAAACTCACTCTGAACATAGAAAAATATGCATATCAAAATTGAACCAAATTTGCATTGAGCACATTTTGATCTTCTTATTACTCCTAAGTTCTCCATGATTTGATGTAGTTGTAGCTCTGCCAAATCATAAGTGTGATCTTTCTTTACAATCTTGTACCCTACATCAACTAAAATGCATGGCACATTGTTTAGTCAGCTTGACCAATAGAATTTGTGAGATATGACCCTCACTGCAAATTCTAGAATTGGATCTTTGATGGTGTCAATAGTCATTCCCCTCTTATTCCACTTTGTCCCTGTATTCTTCTCTATTGCTTATTTAGAATCACTTCTTAGGATTTTGGGTTGTTCTAAAGTTGGAAATCTTGTAACCCTATGTACAATCCTTTTTGACAACTTGATGGGTCCTCCCTCTAGCCATAAACATCCATCATGGATTCTACTCAAAATGATTCTTATCCTTTCAATTTTAAAGATGGTAGGGAAATCTAGGGCACGGGTTAAGCCCTTTCTCATTTGGAATTCTTCCTTCAACACTCCATTCTCACACAATTTTTCATATGGCTATCAAATTTCCATATCTCCTATCCCTCCAACCTTGCAGTTGTAACATTTTCTTACATATTGAACCATTACAACCTTGGGTGGAATGATTGACAATGCTCCTGATGGGTCATTCTTATATGCAACTTTAGGAATTGGTCTAAAATCTAGTTGCTTGACCTCATTACTAACCAAGTAAACTTCAAAAGGTTCCTTATCCTTGGGATTTATAGAACTAGAGGCCATTTTTGCAAGCTAGGGTTTCAAAAGATATTAAACTACAAAACTGTGTAACTCGGCACATGAAGAATACCTTTAAATCGATGAAATGATGCTTGAACTCTACTAGAATTAGTGTAAAAGCTTCAAAATTTGTTCACCAATCACTTCTATTCTTTGCTCACTCTTGCTTTGTGTTCAAAATGACAAATAATGAGTGAAAATTTGCCTTATACCCTTTCAAACTATCACATTTAATGCATGGTGCGTGTACAATTGTAAACTTGGCCTCTATGCAATTCTTTTTCACTCGACTTCCATTGATTTTCTATCACTCAACATCCACTAGAGTTACCCTTACTTAGCTTCAATAGGAATTTCCTTTTACTCAAAAACTACTACTAACTTGGCTTCAACTGGCTCTGGTTGACAATTTGGCACACACTAGAATTCTACTTGCCAGTTCAAGTGAACTTCTCAGACTCGGCAATAAGATGAAAAAATTAAAGTTTGACTTTTTTTTTTCCTTGTTAACTTGCATCTTTATTCATGCTATTTTATCCTTTTTCAATACTAACTTATCTTGGAACTGATGTATGATGAAGCATTAAATATTAGTCCCACATACCTCCTTTTGCTTAGTTTGATGAGGTGTGACCACTTCACCTTTTAGGTGAAGTGATCCCTTCATTTGATGTCCTACATCCATATTTCTTCTTCCATGTCTTAGTCATCTATCTTCTAATGTGCTCAACATCTACCTTGCCTTTTCCCTAGTCAAACTCTGAGTTAGGTGTCTTTGTCCTTGTTGGGAAGTGCTTGTTGATATGACCAGTCTTCAAATAACTAAATCATGTAGTTTGACTAAACCATCTATTTAACTACCATAGATATGTGTTCTTATGCAATTCTTAGGGATGTGTCCTTACTCTTGACAATAATGATAGCTGTGCCTTGTCTTGTAGTCCCAATTGTAGGAATTTTCATGGTTTCTTCCCTGATTTGATGACCATGTAGGCTTGGATCTACATTCAAAGGCTTTGTGACCAAACTTCTAACAATTGTAGCAATGTCCTTCAAATTTTGGTGCATGCATGGTTTTTGTTCTGCATTCATGTGCCTGATGACCTTGTTTGTTGCACTTGTAATAATGTGTTATGTTCTTTTGCTTAGCATTCTTGTTCCTGTAAACATTAGTTGTATGTCCTTTCTTTCCACAATTATGACAAGTAGGTTTAGATTTCTTACCTATATTTCTTCTTTCCTTAGCAACTTTAGATGGTTCTCCTTCTTCAGTGCTTGTGTAGCCCAATCTTGATGTGTCTTTATTGGATCTAGGGGATTTTAGTAATTGCTCAAAGTACTTGATAGCTTCATTTGGCTTGGTGAAATTTTTTGAAAACTCGTTCTCCCTTTTTAGGTCATTTTGTAGCTATTCATTTTGTAACTTCAATGTAGTTATCTCAATGTCCTTAACATTCAACTCATGATAGGCATTCATACTTTGGCTTAGGGTGTCCAACTGCATGTTTGAGATCCTAGACAGCTCTGCTAATTTTTCTTCCAATCTATTTTCCAAAATTATTTTGTCTTCTTCGATCATGGCCTTGTCTTCTATAGCTTTCTTCTTTTGCTCAGTCACGTGACATAGCAATATAGCTTGTGATTCTTGCTCCAACTTGAGATTTCTGATCTCCTCACCTTGTGCTTTGTTCTTGTCCATGAGATCTACAATTGTTGCATCAAATTCATAGGAGTTACCATCTACAAATAACTTTTTGGTGTCGATCTCCTTGTATTGAGTGTCATTTTCAGCTATGGCAATCCCTTTCCTTCTATTTAGCAAACTTCTCAAGGAATCTCTAGCTTTATTTAGTTGTTGCAGTAAGAGATGTATTTCAATCTTCTGATTCTGAATGCTCTTTCCCAACTTGTAAACCTCCATATCAAGATCTTTTCTCCAAGTTGTAAGAATTCTCCTGATGAGAACTTAGCTCTGATACCAATAGTTGGGATTACAAATGGGAAATGTATCCTTGTAGGGGGTGAATCAGAAGTACTAAACTCTAACCAATAAAACTTTTAACTTTAAAACATTGCATGCATAAACATATTGAAATAACATGTAAAGTAAATTCATTCACATAAACACTTGACACCAGATATGATTACCTAGAAACCCTCCAATGAGAAGGTAAAACTGGGGTGGGGATGACATCCACAATTCTTCACTATTGCAGCAATAAAGTTCACCTATTAAGGTTACATGATTTGACCATTCTCATGATCTACCCTATTAAAGGCTTACAAAGGATTGTTAGATCCTACCCTATAAAAGGATTTTAACACCCTGTTAGAAGTGTGCTTGGCTAAAGGACTTTAGAACACTCACGTGGAATGTCACCCTATTGAAGGATTTCACTATGACTGTTAAATCAACATTGATACAAGGATTTCATCCTATTGATATAGTTGTTAGAATGTATAGTAGAATTTTTTATCTAGTGCAATTATAACCTGGTATTTTTGATTTTAGATCCTAATTTAGTTCATCTTGATCCTCTTTGAACTGATATAAAAATGTTATAACATTAATCCTTTGTTCCACTAACTGATTCTGTAATTCTATCCTTATTCAAACTCACCTTGAATGTATGTTGATCAATTCACCCCTTTCACTACTATCATCACCTTCTCACATGCATTCTCTAATGCTCTCTCTCATACTCTTTGTAAATTTTGGGGCTTCATCTCCCTTTAAAAAGACTTTGGTGGCTTAGGGTTAGGTATGAATCTATGATTGAGATTCATCCAACTTTCCTACTTAATTCCCTCCATTTTTTTGATTTGTTGCATGTTGATTGCATAGGGAATCCAAATAGATTTAATCTTATCTTCAAAGCTTCGAGATCTGTCCATATATTGGCTTAAAAAATGGTTTACATAGTTGTTTGTGCCATCACAAACAACTAGGTCAATTCTATGTTACTCAACACTTGTTGATACTGATGCTCAACACATACTATAATTTTGTCTAGCTCGGCACTTGAACTTGCTCAAAATCTATTTGTCACTTGGCACTTGAACTACTTGACTTGGTCTATTTTCTCAACACTTGATTTACTTGGCACATGAGTGACTCAGCACCCATTGCAACTCAACATCTATATATATTATACTCAACATATGTCACTAACTCGATATAAACTTAGAAAATTTCTTAAGTGTGTTGACACTCAATTGTCAAAACCAATCTAAGATCAATAAAAACAACTCTCGTTACTTGAGGATCTAGGATTATTACTTTATTCGATCATTAAGTTGGATCTAATTAATTCTAGTTGATGTGGGAGGATTATGTTTTATTTGAAACTCAGGACTTCAAGTTTCCAAGGAGATAAATTAGTTTTTTAACATTCATTGGAGCCTAAGTTATAATGTAGGAGTCAAATGATGTTATCATTTTGAATCTACATCCTATTCTTGAAATAAGACATTATGTATGTAAAGGTGATGTTCAAATTTTACAACAATGTGGTTAAAATGATTCAACAGCTTGCAAAAATGAAGATGTTTAATAATTGTCCTAAAATTTTTGATTTCAGGTCATCTAACCATATATACATAATCTCAACTTGATACATCCTATATCCACTTCTATTCAAGTGTATTATTATATAGGTACTACTATTTTAATGAACTTATTACATTTTATCCTTAATGAACTTCAACTAAAATGATGTCTTATGAACTAGGTACTATTAACTAGATTTTTAAATCAATTATTTATTGTTTTTTGTCCTCAAAACCACTACAATATTATCATTCATTAACCTTCTATCATCTATCATTATTAAGATTTAATGACAATAGATATGACCACTAACCTTTAATAACAAGAGATTACCACTAGCTTCATTTAGTTCACATTAGATATATTAAATTTTATCAGCAACTTCTTACTTACTGATTTAGAGATACCCTTGGGGTATCTAAAGGGTTATTTAAGTCTATAAATTTAAATATCATCAAAAAGTATATTTATTATTATTATTATTATCATTATTTTTATTTTATTATATCTTAAATTCATATTATTATTGAATACTAACTAGCTAACATATATCAAATGTAAAAAAAATCCACATAATTTCTATCTATATAGATTTTTATTCTCTAACTTACTAATATTTAATCTTTAAATATCATAAGGTTTACCCTATACCTTCCTATCAACTATCTTATCTACTCCCCACTATTTTCCCACTAAAAGGTACTCTTATACTTTAATCATAACCTAATCACTAACTAAACATCTTACTCCTAACTTTATGTGATTACCACTTCACTTTACTAACATCTCTTTAGCTCCTAACTTCCACCCTACTTACTAATCCTACCAACATTCTTAAGTACTAACATACACAACCTAACCACCCCCCCCCCCCCCCCCCACCCACCTTTTATCTTTTTAACTACCCTATTTTTTGGCTTACTTCTCCCCATGTTAAGGATGTGGTCTCTCCCCTCGACTCACGTGGATCCTGGAAGGATAGATGCCTTCCCCAAATGGCCCTACTTAGGCACCCTACTCCATGCAAAAAGGGGTCTAGGGAGGTCGGCTAGGTAGAGGTGTTGCTTAATGCTAAATATGGATTGTTTGTAATATGTGGTCTTTTCTAGGCTGAATTATATCCTATCTCACCCTATAATATTTTATATAGTATTTTTATTTCTTTTATATTTTGTCATGCACATATGCCAATGTTCCTAAGATGAATAGGAGAGGAGGTAAGATTCACCTAAGGCGTTGACAATGGTACTTTTTAAATTTTTATACTATTAATTTTTTCTTGAGACTATTTTTGAAAGTTAGTATGCATGATTACATGGTTTTCTATTTGATGGAGACTTAGTTAATATCTTAGGTTATATTAATATCATAATTTTGCATGTCTTGAGTACATATAAAGGTGATATAATATTACTTAAAAGTTAGGATCTTGTGGAATATTCCCTAGTAATGTTTTATTGGACTATAATGAGGAGTGGACTATTTTCCCACTTCCCATACAATTTCTAGAGAATAAAAAGTGTAGCTATAGGAGAGTTTTCACTATAAGTTTAATATATTTCTTTCCTTTCTCATTTTATGAGAACATGTTTATGGGTTGTCAGTGATCAAATTTTGACTTCCTTACTAACTTTAAATTTACAAGTTTGATGTTTTATAGCATTTATCTCATCTAAAGATCTATTAGAACTTAAAAACCAAATGAACCAATTTCCATGCATATACATTGAACTATCAAAATATAATAAATTTCTTTCCATTGTATAAAATACATAACATATGATTTTACAATTCAATCACCTATGTTTTGAATTGAGCCAACTATATCAATAAGAATCTCCCACACAAAAAATTATGAAATGTTTCTACCAATTGATTTATAGATCAACATAAGGAGTGTCTCATTTACATAACTTCTCCATATTACATCAAATCACATAATATGGGCTATCTATGTGAAACTTACAATGATTTTACTCAATCTACCTTTCATAGTTGTTACAAGGATTATCCTATATGAAGATCCCATAATAATTAGCTTTAAACTAAATGCATAAATCTTCATATGTGGAAAAGCTTGATCATCTAATTTTAACATGCCTTTCCTCACAATGAATATCTCCTTGCAAAGACAACCATATACAATATCCTCAAACTCCACTTTACACAATTTCAACAATATACAATAAGAAGTAAATCCCTTTTTGCATTACAATGAAACAACAGAGGAAACTTAACATCACAACACATTAGGAGATGACATGGGAAAGATTAGCCTCTCCACACACTTTATTTTCTACATTACCAAGAGTGAAACCCTAATATCTTCATGGGAACCATCTTTCCAAAACCTGTAAAACAACACAAAACTTTGAACCATGGAGGCTCACCTCCCATCCTAGGCTTCCATGAAGCCACCCACCAAGTAGAGGAAATAAGATTCAAATTGGTTCTCATTCCAATATTAAAAATACATAAACATCACATTACAACACTTGAATAATCCCATCCTAGGGGTATTTCACAATGGTTCACCAATGGAACCTTGAACATAGGGTGATGGTGTGCTTTCGATTAGGAGACTTTCCATATCATACCATATCTACAATAACAATGTTCAAGCCTTCCACAAGCCTCCTCCAAACACACAACCATTAGTTATAGCTTCCTTGAAGCCCATACTCCATAAAATCCCTTTCTACACCATCTTTCCCTTATCACCCCAAAAGAAAGATATGAATGAATATGGCATACAATAGAGCTCATAATCCAATATTCTCAACTATATTTCAAGTCCAACTAAGCCCTTCATCCTAGACTTCTCTTCCCTTCCCAAAGGGTGAGTGAAGCCCTCACACCCATAACAACACTCATGCACAAAAAAAATATGGAAACTCAAAAAACAAGAGAACAATGAAAATATAAATTTCATGCTCATCACAAAACATGATACAAGATGATACCACACATTATTATTACAATTCCATTCTCCATACCTACATACTCATGAATGCAATACCAAGATTCAACTTCAAAATGGAAGAAGTTAACTACATGGTAAGACCACCAATCTTGAATTCCTTTTCAAAATGGTAGTAAAAGGTTTTAGAAGAGCTCCCTCCAAGCTTCAAAACCCTAAGAGTCTCTAAAATTAGAGAGGGGGTGAACACCCTACTAGTTTGTCCAAGTCCCCCTAAAAAGACTTTTCCACTATCTATTTTGGCAAAACCACCAAGCCACTTTCTCTAACAAAATTGTCTCCCATTAAGTTGTTATTTTTGACTTAGTGGAAATATGGGAAAGAACTCATGTGACAACTCCATTTTCGAATTGGTGCAAGAAGGCATTGGTAAAGCCCCCCCCCCCCCCCCCCAAGTTGTCCAGTCACTATCATGGTCAAAAGTATGTCCCTAACATGTTACACTATCATATGGGTAGCTTATTTTCACATAAAAGATACTGGGACCACCTAATGAGCCCTCAAAACTCTTTTCAAGTCTAAATTAAAATATCATTTGATAGTGACCCATCCTACCCCTTGTCAAGTGGGTTTACTTAATCATTAACAAGGGAATCAGTTTTAGGGTAAAATGCCACCATGACCAAAAACCCTAGATGACATGTCATTAACACAAAAAATCCACAAGTGTCAAGTGACACAAAAAAAAAATTCCACATTATCGTGACATGTCCCTAATGCATCTTTATGATAAAAATTTTCACACACAAGAAAGCTCATATTTATGAAATAAAATACATCACAATGTGGCTTTTTGAATCTTTCAAAGATTCACCTTGGCTAAACCATGTTCACATAGGTTTGGACCTTGTTTCCCACAAAAATTTCCATGGTTCCATTTCTTGCACACTAAACTCGAGCATTAGTAATCCAAGGAGCTCATAAAAAGTACATATCATAAATGCAGATAAATTCAAATGTTACTTAACCTATATTAACATAGTTCAATTAAATTTCTTTCCTTAATCATTTCAAATAAAACATTCAAAATGTTAAAATATCAAAATCTGCACATCACATTTAATCATAAATCATTATAATCAATTTAATATTTTCCACCACATCATAATCCATTTCCTATCATAATGATGAAATGTTGAATCTATATTGCTAAATCAGCCAACATGAAAATTAGTTCCAATTACATACCTTAGATCAAAACCACCAAAATATAATCACCATAACTAGTATTTTTTATTCAATAAAATATAGTTTGATTAGTAACACTATCTCATTATCATTATGAGATATTACATGATAAGGCATATGTCTCTAATCACTAATGTCAGGAAATCAAGATGTTTTAATAATAATGTTTGCATAGGTTCAAAACTAGTCATTAGGTAAACTCATTATCCGTTAGTCAATATATTATATATTCATCTTAATAATCATTTACTATACCCTATCCACCTAATACTAATTGTACAAAAATTAACTTATTATATTTACATCGTGCCACACTCTACCGAGTAGGCTTTTATCTAAATTGATAACAATTTCTATCTATAATTATTATTAGTACTCTCAAGGGTGGGTGTTAATTCATCTTTTCACAATGGCCACCTAAAATGACTATCCTAATAGATCATAACATACTATGAACCCATCGACATAGTTTCTAAGTTATAACATCTTGTGTCTTTATTCCACGGGGTCTTATAAAATTTTGAATATGATACTTATGACAATAATGACTACAATCTATATCAGTCTTAATAAGATCTCAGGTCCAATATTAATAGGAAGGATGTCAATCATGACATACCTAAATCTTGGAATCTAATTATCATCATTCTATCATATGGTGTATGGTAATAGTCTATAATTCACGTACCATGCATGAGAGACAAAGAAATGACATCTCACCTCCTTACACTTCATAGTTCTCACCATATTCATGTTATTTAGGGTTTATAATATGGTACTAGGGAAGTTACCCTACAAGTTATAAGAGTTACCATTGTTCCTTACCTTTTTTTTCCTTTTTGATGACCACATGGGTTTGGATCTACACTTAAAAGCTTTATGTCCATACTTTTGATAGTTGTAACAATATCCTTCAAATCTTTGTGTGTCCATGGTCATAGTTCTGCATTCATGTGCCTAATGACCTTGTTTGTTGCACTTATGAAAGTGAACCATGCTTTTATGCTTAACATTCTAATTTATAGTCTTGCTCCTGCATACATTAGCTGTATGTCCTTTCTTACCACAATTATAACAAATAGGTTTAGAGTTCTTACCTTTATTGTTCCTTTCTTCAGCAATTTTGGATGATTCTCCTTCTTCAGTACTTGTGTATCCTAGTCCAAATGTATCATTATTTGATCTTGAGGATCTCAATAATTGCTCAAAGTATTTGATGGCTTCATTTGGTTTGTTGAAACTTTTAGCAATTTAATTTTCCTTTTTTAGGCCATTCTTCAATTGGTCATTCTATAGTTTCAATGTTGTTATCTCAATTTCTATGACATTCAATTCATAGTTAGCATTCATCATTTGACTTAAAGTATCCAATTTCAAGTTGGAAATCTTGGTTAGATCTTATGATTTCTCTTCCAGTCTATTGATCAAAATTCTTTTGTCTTCCTTAATCATGGCTTTGTCTTCCATAGATTTCTTCTTCTATTCAGTCACTTCACATAGCAGTATAGCTTGTGATTTTTGCTCCAACTTGAGATTCCTAATTTCTTCAGCTTGGATTATGTTCTTTTCCATTAGTTCTACAACTACTACATTAAATTCATTGGAGTCTCCATTGGAAAATAGCTTAGTAGTGTCCATTTCTCTGTATTGTGTGTCATTCTCCTCAATAGAAATTTCCTTCCTTCTCTTCAAAGATTTCTTTAGTTCTTCTCTTGCTTCATTCAGTTGATGTAGAATGAGTTTTATTTCAATTCCTTGATTCTCAATGATCTTTTCCAACTTCTAGACTTCCATTTTCAAGATCTTTCTTCAAAGTTACAAACCTTCTCTTTTAGAGAACAAGGCTCTGATACCAATTGTTGGAATTAAAAATAGGAAAGGTAAACTTATAGGGGGGTGAATTAGTAGTATAAACTTTGACCCTTAAAACATTCACCATACATCCATCTCATACATTCAATAAGTAAACATAACTACCATGTAAATCATGTACATATAAAACATGTAAACAAGTGAACATTCACACATATATGACACCAGATATGATTACCCAGAAACCCTCCAATGAGAAGGTAAAACTAGGGTAGGGAAGACACCCACAAATATTCACTACTACAGTAATAAAGTGTAGCCAATGAAGGTTACAATGTTTGATCATGAGATATGATCTACCCTATTAAAGGCTTACAAAGACTATTAGGTCTCACCTTGTTAAAGGATTTCAACACCCTATTAAAATGTGCCTTGTTAAAGGACTTGAACTCACAATTCAGTAAGCACCTTACTAGAGGATTTCAATACAATTTGTTAGGACAACTTTGTTAAGAGACTTAATTGATTCACGTATTAGAATGATTCAACATTGATCCTATGGTTATCACTTCTTTGCTTGATGATAGATCATCTCTATACTGATGTATTCTTGATCCATCTTGATTACATATATTTTTGTTGTATGTTATTTCTTTCCTTTGTTCTCCTTTAATTGATTTTGCAATGTAATCTCATATCATAACTCCTTAGTCACCATGAATGCTCTATTTGCACATGCAAACTTCTCTCTTCACTCCTTCATAAACCTTAGAAAGTTTAGGGTTTGTCCTCCTTAAGAAGACTTAGGTGACTTAGGGTTAAGTGCAAATCAACAACTATGATTAGTCCATTTTTTCTCTTAATCCTTCCCTTTACCTGATTGGCTACATGTAATTCATTGGGAATCCAACTTAAGATTTGTCCTTATCTCCAAAATATAATAATTCAATCTTTAAGTTGGCTCAAAAATGGTTTACATAGTTGTTTGTTCCATTACAAAAAACTATGACAAAACCATCTTACTCGACATCTAAAGTCGTTGGTGCTCGACATATACTATCTTCTATATTGTGACATAGGATCTGTATTGATCGATATGTTCTTCTTAGTTGGCTCTTGAATCACTTGACATATACTCTCTACTCAGCACATGAGTGACTCAACACTCACTATGGACATGGCATGCACTATTATATACATGTTGTTCTTGACATGTACTACTTATTTGACATGAACTAAGTAAATAATTTAAGTATGTAGACACTCATTAGTCAAAACCATCTGAGATCAACATTCCTTTGCCAATAAAGTTGCAATAGCTGTAGATGTCTCATCCACATTAATTTCATAAGGAAATGGCTTGAGCCATCTAACCCTAGGTATTGCATCCTATATATATGTATAATAAACATCAACTAGAAAGAAAACATCATTATAATGTTTCTCCACTAGTGACAAAAGAATCCTTAGTCTTTGCTTCATAGACTTCTTGAATTCCTCAAAGTAGCTTTTCATTATTATTTCAAAATTTTCTCCAAGTTTCTCAATCAACTTTGAAATCTCCACTGTCATTGGCATATTGGTCTTCCTGTTGGAATGTCTAAATGGGAAGAGATCTTCTGAGAGGGGGGGTGAATAAAAAAAACTGGCCTTTTATCCACTTTTTATACCCTTAATAACATATAATTGAAATTGACATGCATGCATATAAATATTAAACAATCATGTGAAACAATCATGCATCACCACATAACACTTGAGATATTGTTAACCCAAAAACACTCCAGGAATAAGAAGGTAAAACTGGGGTGGGGATGATACCCATGAAATTACTACAGCAATTAATTTCAACCACTTCTGATGGTTTTCCCTATTAAAGGCTTTATACTATGTCAATAGTGACCTAGTTAAAGGATTTACAAACACTTTACATGAAGTGTTACCCTATTAAAGGATTTAATCACCTTTTTTAAAGGATCTACAAGATAGTTGTTAAGCTAAACTATCAACTTAGGGTTTCCTTTCTAATAAAATGGCTAAAAAGTATTTGGTATAATAAACCTGATAGCTTACAATCCTTGATTGTTGAATACAAGTGCTTGATCTACTTTCCCTGATCTTGATCTCCTAAGATTTGATATTCATTCATATCCCTTGTTTTGTTCTGATCAACTGAATATCTAACTGCTGTCCTTTCCACTTAATCTTTTTAACACCAAAGCTCTGCAATGACCTTAATAAAAGGCTCTGCGATTCCTTCTTCTCTTCAACTCTTTTTGAATGGCGTCAGGACTCCGTTATAAAGATAAGTGGATCATTATGCATCCTTGGATAAAATGTTCCCGCTCAAACCCTAGAAATTCACCCATTGGCTGCATGTAATTCCAATTTTTTGATTGGCTGCATGTAATTCCAATTTTTTGATTGGCTGCATGAGGATCGCATAGGTAAATGAAAGGATTCGATCTTATCTCCTTATTCTGTCATGAGTCATGCATAATCATTTTACATCTTGGTTTGTACTGGCACAAACTCTTATGCTAATTCTACATTTCTTGACTCATAAAGTAATACTAATGCTCGGCACCATCTATTCTAGATTGCTCGGCATCCATTGTGTTTCCTATGTTACTCGTCTCCTATAGAATTCCTACATTACTCAGCTCCTATTGATTCTTGAATCACTTAGCTCCTATTAACTTCACAATGCTCGGCACACACTGTCTTCTGATCTACTCGACACATGTTGAATTTTGTATAGCTCAACATATACTGAAATGTGTTCTGCTCGGCATCAACTATAGTTTGCTCGGCACTATCTGTGACTTGACACATAAAGAAATTATGGCTCGGCTCGCATTGTGTACTCGACATGTATGGTGAAAATGGTTAAGTGTGTTGACACTCATTTTTCAATCTTATTTATTGGATCAACAATCTCCCCCTTTAAAATGAGTGTCAAAAAAACATTTTTAAAAAAATAATATACCTTATGACTCCCCCTGAGTTGATTATGCCTTGTGTTGTCATGAATTCTGATTTCTTGTGCCATTGTGCCCAATGTTCTCTTTAATATATCTCTCTAATATAATCTCCCCCTTAGAATATTATCTCCCCCTTTTTAACACTGATGTCAAAGGGTCCTAAATGGTAATGCCATGCTTGGCCAAAAATGTCTTATTTACCTCAAGGAGTATTTTGAGAGTTGCATCCCAGTTATTCAAAGCAATATCCAATGAGTTTTTTTGGATACAAGCTCTGCTACTAGATCAACAAGTCCTTCATGTGTAGAAATATTTGAATCCTTCTTTACGACTATTTCTGCATACATTTTCTCCTTTTGTAATACTTCCAAGTGAGGAGTGATAGAGGCTTCTATTTGCATTATCTTTTCTTTAATATTGGCCTCTTCTACTAATAATGCAGCTAATTCCCTCTGAGTGTGAATGGTTTGAGAAAATTACTTTTCACTCTATGTAGGATCTGAGGGTAGTTGCATGCTGGAGAGCTTTAATTTACTCTCAAGGTTCAAAATTTTTGGATTTATTTCTTTTGTGAACCTAGAAAAATCACACAATTTTCTATAAAGGGAAAAGATGTTCCCTAATACAATCTTTACATTATCCAATTTCTTAGCTAGGTCAACCTGTCCCAAAATTATTTTATTAGCTATCTTTTGGTTGACCTTACCTACAAACTTCTTTTCTGACCATTCCATTAGTTTTACATTAGTATCATGGTCTTCATTATTCACTTGGTCAACTATATCAGATATTTGCTCAAGAATTTGCCTATTTGCATCTGGAGGTTGTAGGTTGAAGGCATCCATGAATATATCTTTAATCTCATTCATTTCCTTCTTTTATTTGTAGTCTTTCCTCATTGCCTCTTGCCTCCTTCTCTTATCCAATGCACTCTGTATTTCATTCATCTTTTCATCATTTAGAGTGCTTGAATCATAATAGGGTATTTTAATTTCTTCATCAAGCTCAGGAATGCCATAATGAATGGTCCTGGCTACCCTAGTAGAACTTGAGCTTGGTGTACTAACATGTAAGGTCATCATTTTAGTACTTGGCTTTTGAATAGGTTTGGTAGGAGTTCCTATTTTTGGCAATTCAACCAAATTTTATATTGCAAACTCCTCCTTATCTTATGTTTCTTCCTTATCCTCTTCTTTTATCACTGCTGTTAGAGATGTACTTGCTATCTATACTATTATACCTATGACTTCCTCTGTTGTTGCACTCGGCTCTTGATGAGCTTGAATGGCTATTCTTGGTGGTGATGGAGGTGGTAGAAATGTAAGCCCAGTAGTTTGAATGATTTGAGGTGGTTCTTGTGGTGACACCTTGGCTTCTTTGAGTTTGTCTACTGACTTTTGGAGATCATCCACACTGACCAATATGGGACTTGTACATAATTGTGCTTGTAGAGTTGTTTGGTCAAGGATATTAGTAAGATCCTCTATAGTTAATGGATTCATGTTTTGACATCAGGTGTCAACAACATCCTTAATCTTTATGGTTTCTATAAGTGTGGTAGTACAGTGAGGAGGACTAGGAGGTGAAAGTTGTGTATCTTGCACACTTTTCTGCTCATGAGTACCTTTGTCTTCATCTTTTCCTTCCTCCTCTCTTTCTTTCTTGTTTTCCTCTTCTTCAACCTTTTTCTCTTCTTCTATCTTCTCTTCTCTCCTCTTCCTCCTTTCCTCAGGTTTAGTAGCAGCTTCTTCTTTGTACTCCTCTTCAACGAAATCTTCAATCTTCTTATATAAATTCTTCCACGCTCTTGTAGTTCTTTGTACAACTTCTTCAATTTTATTTTGTAAGATGGAGAATGCCCTATATTTAGGTGTAAACCTTTTATTATGTCATTTGATTGCTTGAGTTACCTATTCCTTTATCAAATCAGGCAATATGTTTGCTAGGGTTGATTCCCTCATCTCTTTCTCCTTCATTAGACAGAAATGCCATTTGTCTTCTACAATTTTAGACAATTCCTTTGGCAATTGCCCATCTAGTTCAAGAGGTGTATACTTGAACTATGCCATTAATGTATAGACTGATTCTTCAATGCGATTTTGTTCCTCTCTACTAAACTTATTGAAATCAATCCCTTTTATTTCACTTAAGTCTCCATTCCTAATCTTCTCACATAATAAATCAACTGAAGACTTAGGAGGATGACTTACCTTTTCAGTCTAATCTTCTTCATCAGTATTAGGTTGAGCCACATCTTTTCCTTTTCCTTGGCTCTTCCTATGCCTTCTCGATTGACTTCTTTTTCTTTGTCACTTCCTCTTTGGCTTTTTGTGTAGAGGCCCTTGTTGTAGCTCTGGTTGTTGGCTTCTTGGGTGTTTGCATGGTAGCTTTCTTTGGTGAAGGGTGAGAAGAAAGAGGTTTCTTTCCCTTCCTTTTGATGACTCTACCTTTGATCGGTGCTTCCTTGGTTTCTTCTTCCTTGGCACTCTCATCTTTGTCTTCACCTTGGCCTTGTGATAATTCAAATGGTCCTTGTTCTGGCTCATCCTCATCTTTTTCTTCATCATCTTCTTCTTCTCCTTCACTAATCTCCTCTACTTCACCTGGTGCACTTGTTTCTTTAACACCAAATTTCTTCTTTATCTTCCTCACCAACTTGTCCTTCTTCTTTACTACTGAGGCTGTCTTGAGTTTTGTAACTACTCTTCATTTGACAATGTCAAATGTTCCAAATGCCTTTGTAGATTTGTCCATTTCCTCAACAAGTAATGTTGTGATGGCTACAAAAGCTTGGTCAACATTAAGCTCATATCACAATGGTCTAAGCCAGATTGCTCTTGGAGGGACTACTTGAATGTAAGTATAATCAATGTCAATCAGAAAGCATATGTCATTTACATGCTTTTCAACTAGTGAAATTGGTATCCTCATTCTTTTCTTCATTACATTTTTGAAATCATCAAAATAGATAGTCATTTGATCATATAAGCTATTTCCCATTTGTGCAATGAAATCATTTATTTGATCAACTATAGCTTTATTCTGACTCCAATTGACTTTGCCAAATGAAAGGAATTCCTTCATCACATAAAAGAACATACAAACCAACACTGAACCAAATTTACATTGTGCTCCCTTGGACTTTCTAATAGCTCCCAGATTTTCATTGATCTATTGCAAAATGAGCTCTACAAGGTCATAGGTGTGGTCTTTCTTTACAAGCTTATATGCCACATCCACTACTATGTAGGGTACACTATTCACCCTGCTGGATTGATAAAACTTATGTGATATGATCCTTACAACAAAGTTTAGAAGGGGATCAGTTATGGTGTCTATGGTCATGCCTCTATTATTCCACTTTTCTCTTGTGTTCTCTATTGTTTCCTTCTTTTCACTTCTCAATGTCTTGAGCTGATCTAGGGTTTGAAATCCTATAACCCTATGAACCATTTTCTTGGTAATCTTGATCGGTCCTTGTTCTAACCAGAATGCTCCATCATGGATTCTACTAAGTATTATGTGTATCCACTCAATTTTGAATATGATTGGAAAAACTAGGGCTTTAGTTAAACCCTTCTTCTCTATGATAGAAAACTCATCTTTCAAGATACCATTATCATAGAGTTTATCAAAGGCATTAAATATTTCCAAGTCTCCTATGGCTCCTATTTTATAGTTATAACACTTTCACACATCTTGAACCATAATGACTTTTTTAGGGATGGTGGATAGGGCACCAAGGGGATCGCTTTTATATGCAACTTCTGGTATAGGTCTAAACTCAAGTTGCTTAAACTCGTTGCTGACAAGTTGAATCTCATGGCTTATTTTCCCTTGGGTCATCTTTGAACTAGATGCCATTTTATAACTAAACTAGGGTTTAACGATTAAAGCAAAACTTCACAAACTATAAAACTTGGCACCTGAAGGAAATACCTAGATAAATGTGTAGATCACATGGGTAGATGTTGAATCACTACAAAATACTGCTTGAAAGCTTGAAAATTGCTCAGTCGTGCTCTTGGTAATTGTTCTTCACTTGAATGGCTCAAAAATGAATTGATTTTCACCTTTAAGTGACACAAAAACCTTGCATTTAATGCATTTTTGTACCTACACCTGTCACTCAGCTTCCAAAGGTTTTTCAACTCGGCATCCACTCAGCAGCTATACTTACTCAGCATCTAAAGCAATTTCATTCGACATCAAAAGACAGCTCGACATCATCATTCAAGTTAAGTCTTAGCATCTTATCTCATGCAGATTTATACTTTGCAGTGCTTCTTCATGGTTTAGGGCTGATGTATGATACTTCCTTATATGTATCAGCCCTATAGGCTTATCTTGTGATTAGTTGGATAAGAAATGAAACACTTGACCTTATGGGTGAAGTGACCCTTTCATTGGATGTACATGATCCATCCCTTTTTTGCCATATCTTCTTCATGTGTACTCTGATGTGTTCCACATCAATCTTTTCTTTGCCCTTATTTACTTCAATCTTGGGTGCCTTTGCTTTTGTTGGACAATTCCTACTGACATGTCCATTTTTCAAGCAACTGAAGCAAGTAGTTTGGTTCAACCATCTTTTATAGTTCCCCTTGAAATGCATCCTTATGCAATTCTGGGGTATATGTCCATACTCTTGACAATAGTGACAACTTTGCCTTGTATTGTAGTCCCAATTGTAATGGTGTTCATAGCTGTTCCTTCTTACATGCTGATTTGGTGTCCACATAGGCTTTGATTTGCATTCAAAGACTCTATGTCCATACTTCTTGCAATTATGGAAATGTCCATCAAATCTTTGTGCCCTTGTGACTTTGGACCTACAATCTTGTGTAATATGACCTTGCATGTTGCACTTGTGACAGTAACCCTTGCTTTTGGGTGTGTTAGGTTGATTGATCCTTCTACTCCTGCAAACATTAGTAGTATGCCCCTTTTTATTACAGTAATGACAAGTGGGTTTAGAATCTTTATCTTTGTCACTTCTTTGCTCAGTACTCTTTGATGTTTCATCAACTTCAGTGCTATTGTATCCAAGTCTTGATGTCTCATGGGCTAATCTTGGGGATTTCAGCAACTGTTCAAAGTACTTGATGGCTTCACTTGACTTGTTGAGATTCTCTGCTATTTCTTTTTCTCTATTCAATTCATTCTGTAGTTGTTCATTTCGTATCCTCAAAGTAGAGATCTCAATATCTTTCATATTGAGTTCATGATGAAGGTTCATCATTTGGGCAAGTGTTTCTAGCTGTATGTTTGAGGTCCTTGTTAATTTAGTACACTTTTCTTCAAGTCTATTTGCAAGATTTATTTTGTCATCTTCCATCATAACTCTATCCTCAACTACTCTTTTCTTTTGTTTAGTGATTTCACATAGCATCATGGCCTATGATTCATGCTCTATCTTAAGAGTTCTTATCTCTTCTACTTGAGCTCTATTTTTCTCCATCAATTCTGCTATTGCTATATCAAATTCTTTGGAATCTCCTTTGGCAAATACTTGTGTGGTGTCAATCTCCTTGTAGTGAATATCATTTTTGGCTATAGCTATTTCCTTCCTTCTTTTTAAGGATTTACTTAATTTCTCTCTAGCTTCCTCTACCTTGTGTAGAGAAAGATGCACATCTATCACCTAGTTCTCAATGATCTTCCCAAGTTTGAAGAATTCCATCTTTAGATCTTTTCCTCCAAGCTGTTAGGCTTCTCCTTGAGAGAACTTAGCTCTAATACCAATTTTTGGAATGTCTTAATGGGAAGAGATCTACTAAGAGGGGGGGTGAATGAAAAGTACTAGTCTTTTATCCACTTTTTATACCCTTAATAACATATAACTGAAATTGACATGCATGCATATAAACATTAAACAATCATGTGAAACAATCATGCATCACCACATAACACTTGAGATTTTGGTGACCCAGAAACCCTCCAGGAATAAGAAGGTAAAACTGGGGTGGGGATGATACCCACGAAATTACTACAACAATTAATTTCAACCACTTTTGATGGTTTGCCCTGTTAAAGGCCTACCCTGTTAAAGGCTTTACACTGTTTCAATAGTGACTTGGTTAAAGGATTTGCAAACACTTTACATTAAGTGTTACCCTGTTAAAGGATTTAATCACCTTTTTTAAAGGATCTACAAGATAGTTGTTAAGCTAACCTATCAACATAGGGTTTCCTTTCTAATACAATGGCTAAAAAGTATTAGGTATAATAAACCTGATAGCTTACAATCCTTGATCTACTTTCCCTGATCCTGATCTCTTGAGATCTTATATTCATTTGTATCCCTTGCTTTGTTCTAATCAACCGAATGTCTAACTGCTATCCTTTCCACTTAATCTTTTTAACACCAAAGCTCTGCAATGACCTTAATAAAAGGCTCTGCTATTCCTTCTTCTCTTCAACTCTTTTTGAATGGCGTCAGGACTCCCTTATAAAGATAAGGGGATCATTATGCATCCTTGGATAAAATGTTCCTGCTCAAACCCTAAAAATTCACCCATTGGCTGCATGCAATTCTAATTTTTGATTGGTTGTATGAGGATTGCATAAGTAAATGAAAGGATTTGATCTTATCTCCTTATCCTATCATGATTCATGCATAATTTTTTTACATCTTGGTTTGTATTGGCACAAACTCTTATGCTAATTCTGTGTTGCTCGGCTCATAAAGTAATACTAATGCTCGACACCATCTATTCTAGATTGCTCAGCATCCACTGTGTTTCCTATGTTACTCAGCTCCTACTGATTCCTGAATCACTCAGCTCCTATTAACTTCACAATGCTCAGAACACACTGTCTTCTGATATACTTGGCACATGTTGAATTCTATGTAGCTCAGCATATACTGAAATGTCTTCTACTCGGCATCAACTGTAGTTTGCTCGGCACTATCTATGACTCGACACATAAAGAAATTATGGCTTGGCTCCCATTATGTACTCAGCATGTATGGTGAAAATGGTTAAGTGTTTTGACACTCATTTTTCAATCTTATTTATTGGATCAACACTTCCATGCTATTTGATCAAATATGGGAAAAGTATTCTACACAGAAAAGAATATGCAGACAAGTAGTGAACCAAATTTGCATTGTACACTTTTTCTCTTTCTTATGGCTTCCAAGTTTTCTAATAGCTATTGAATTTGTAACTTGGCAAGGTCATAAGTGTGATCTTTCTTCACTATCATGTAATCTAAATCCACAACCATGAAAGATACATTGTTCAATCTTCTTGATTGAAAGAACATGTGAGCAATTACTCTCACTACAAATTCAATTAGAGGATTAGAAATTGTGGCTATGGACATCCCTCTCTTATTCCATATTGCCCCTATATTTCTCTCAATTACC
This sequence comes from Cupressus sempervirens, assembly GCA_028749045.1. Lineage (NCBI taxonomy): Eukaryota > Viridiplantae > Streptophyta > Pinopsida > Cupressales > Cupressaceae > Cupressus > Cupressus sempervirens. The sequence continues at coordinate 483,813,729 of CM053787.1, read as the reverse complement.
TCGTTTGAATCACTCCATATGGTTTTAGGTCTATTGAGGGTTAGATACCCTATCACTCCACTAAAGATCCTTTTAGTGATCTTAATGGGTCCATTGTATAAGAAAATGAAATTTTTATTAATATGACTCAAAATAATGCATATCCAATCATTCTTTAAGACTTGGGGAAATATAGGGCATGATTTAACCCTTTGTATTTAACAATCTTGTGTTCTTCCATCAAAAATCCATTATCACATAATTTAATATATGGATCTCTTATTTCTGTGTCTTATTCTTCTCCTATCTTTCTAGTGTAGTAGCATTTGACATCTTGAATAATTAAAACTTATGGTGGTATCATCGATAATACACCAAATTGGCCTCCCTTATATGTTATCTTAGGAATAGCTCAGAAGGGTGGTTCTCTAATCTAATTACTAATTAATTACACATCAAAAACTTTTCTCTTTTCTTCCTAACATTTTCAAAAGAGCTAGATACCATTTCATGTATCTAAGGTTTGCAAGAATTCAAACAATGAGACTCAAAACTCAATAAATACCTTATGAATCTAACAAATGATGATGAGTAGTAGCTGAATCTAATTTGTAAATACTTGAATATTTCTCCTCAATTTTCCTTATGCTCTTCCTGCACTCTTTGATCTTTGATGAATGCAAATGAGTCAAAAATTGACTATATAACCCTTGATATTTGGCAATAAATGCTTAATGCTTATACAACTGTATTCTCAACTATCTTAGGATTTCCCACTCACTCAACTTATACATGATTTCCACTATGCTTTGCAATTGCAATGAGCTTGGCCACTACTAACATAATTCCATCACTTGGCAACAACATGAAGACTAACAAAACTATTTATTTCTTCCAGGTTCTAACCAATATATTACATCTTAATTCATGCATATATAATCTTTTCATAACTTGGATTCTTGGAATTGATGTATGAAATACCTTTGAAATATCAATCCCACACATATCTTATGATTGCTTAGTTGGGGGTGATGTGATCACCTAATCTATTGAATGAAGTGATCTCATCTAAACTTGATGTGTTACAATCTTCTTTCTTCTATGACTTGGTCATTTGCACTTTGATCTTCTCAACATTGGCCTTCTCTTTACATTTATTGTTTCCATTACTTGATGCTAGTGATCTAGTTGGATAGTTTCTGCTAATATGACCACTCTTCAAACAACTAAATCATGTAGTCTCACTCAACCATCTATTTTAGTTGCCTCTGAAATGTGATCTAATGAAATTCTTAGGAACATGTACATACTATTGACAATAGTCACAATTGTACCTTGTGTTGTAATCCCAATGGTAGGATTTTCTATTTCATTGTATCTTTGTCTTCTTGTTTGATGAACAATTAACATTAAATCTACATTCATATGATTTATGTCCATAATTCTAACAATTATGGCAATATCCTTCAAATCTTTGTGTGCTTAAGGTCTTGATCTACATTCATGTGCCTAATGTCCTTACTTGTTGCACTTATGACAATAACCTTTCAATTTCTTCTTAGGATTTTGATCTGGATTGTTGCTACCACACTCATTTGTTTAATGACCCAACTTTCCATAATTATGAAAAGTGGGCTTGTAGTTCTTACCTTTTTTATTTCTTTGTTCACCACTTCTAGATGATTTTCCTTCCTAGGTACTAATGTATCCTAATCTAGTAGTATCATTGTTAGATCTAATATATCTCATTAGTCTCTCAAATTAATTAATGGCTATACTAGGTTTGTTGAGACTTTCAAAAAATTACTTTTCTTTTCTTATTTTATTCCTCAATTGTTTAGTTTGTAACTTCAGGGTTGTGATCTCAATGTCCTTTCCATTCAATTCATAATTTGCAATTATTAATTGATTCATTATATCTAGTTTCATGTTAGACATCTTTTGTACCTCTGATGTTTTCTCTTACATTGGATTGTTCAATGTTCTTTTTTCATCTTCAATCATGAATTTTTCTTCCTCAACTTTCTTTTTCTTCTTAGTCACCTCACACAAAAATACTATTGGACTTCTTATTATATCTTAAGATTTCTGACCTCTTCAATTAGGTCACCATTCTTTTCCATCATATCTATAACTATAGCATCAAACTCACTTGAGTTTCCATACTCAAATAGTCTAGTAGTTTCTTCTTATTGGTAATGAGTGTCATTTTTCTCAATATTTATCTCTTTCTTTCTCTTGAATGAATGTTGCAGTTCATCTCTTACTTCCACGAGTTAGTGTAGTGCAAGATAAATTTCAATCTTCTAGTTTTCATTAGTCTTTCCCAACTTGTAGACTTCCATCTTCAAGATCTTTCCTCAAAGTTGTAAAGCTTCCCTTTTTAGAGAACAAATCTTTGATACCAATGTTGGAATTAATAGTGGGAAAGTAAAATCTAAGACTAGATGATGAATTAGTACTACAAAACTTTAACCATAAAACATTCACCACACATTCATCTAATAATTTGGCATGTAAGCTGAAATAACTAGCTAAAAATGTTCATCCATAACATAAAATAAATAAAACATATCACAATAAATTTGTTACCCAAAAACCCTCCAATGAAAAAATAAAATTGGAGTGGGGATGACAAAAACAAATTTTCACTACAATAGTTGTAAAGTGTATCCAACTAAGGTTAAATTTGTTTGATCATAAACTATGATCTACCCTGTGAAAGGACTACCCTATTAAAGGCTTACATAGACTATTAAATCTTACCCTATTAAAGAATTTCAACACCCTACTAAAAGTGTTCCTTATTAGAGGACTTAAACTTGCAATAAAATAAACATAGATTAAGAGATTTACACAAAAGTCTGATAGAACTTGAAAGATATCAAGGCTAGTCTATTAAGAGATTTTCATTGATTCGCCTATTAGAATTTTTTAGCATTGATCCTTTAGTTAGAACCTCTCTAAAAAATATCAGATCTCCTCTTTCCTAATGTGTACTTGATCCTCCTGATCAAATGTATCTCTTATGTCTACTCTCAGCTCTATTATGTTCTCCTATAACTAAACTTGCAATTCAAATCTCTCTCACAACCTCCTTAGTCACTGTGAATGCTCTCTCTACACTTAGCATTCACCCTTGTCTTCTCATTCACACATACAAAATCTTTAGGATTTTCCATCAACAAAACTTGGGTAAGCTAGGGTTAGGTAGGAATCAACGATTGTGATTCACCCATTTTCCCACTTAATACATCCCTTTATTTGATTGGTTGCATGTACTACATAGGGATTATCAATATACCTTTGTATATATATCTTCTATAATCATAAAAAATATTTAGGTTGGCCTAAAAATGGTTTACATAAGAGTTTGTGCCATTACATAAAACTATGCAAAAAATTATTTACTCAACACTTGAAAGCTCTTATGCTCGATATTCACTACGTCCTTAATGTTGTAACTCAGATCCTAAGTGACTCAACATTCACTATTTCAATTGGCATATGAATCACTTAGCATATATGACTTGGTTGACACTTGAATGACTCGACACATACCATCTGTTCAACACATATTGGTGCTCAGCAATAACTTTGTTTATTGCTCAGCATACACTACTTACTTGGTACATATAGATTTCTATTGAGTAATGACTTAAGTTGTTTGTCACTGCCTTTTTAAAACCAAAATGAGATCAAAAATTTTGTCATAAATTTAAAGATTTAAATGAGTTATGATCCTTTAAAAGGCCATTATTTTGAGAACCTTTTATCTTGTTTTTAGGCAATTATATTGCAGAAATATTTTATGACTCTATGCCTTAAGCAAAGGAACTTATGTTTTTATGAATATATTATCTATATGTTAAGACATGAAGATTGAAATATAGAAAGTTCAAATATGCTATGTTTGTTTGAATAAATGGACTTCTATGGTATAATGAAGGAATATTACATGTTGATAAATGTTTCCTCATCCATGCTATGTTTGAGTAGATTCCTTCCTATAGCCATAGGATTTGCAAAGAGTGATAGTTTGAACATTATACCTTTTCTAACATTGATGATGAGATAAATATGTATATGTATGTATAAGTTGTTGCATTCAATGTTTTGTAGGTACTTGTGCATATTCAAAGTTAGGATTTCAACACTAAGTCAAAGCTGACCAAATTGATGAATCACCACAACAAGTAGATTATTGTGTGATTTATTTTATGAAAGCATATAAATATAGCTCCCTTGACCTACTACATTTTTGGAGGAGTTAAATTGCAGTTAACAATATTTATGTTGTAAACTCTATGAATCGATAATTGATCATTGGTGATGGAATGATCATAGAAGTAGGAATTTGTTGTAGTTTTTTTTTAAATAATGTTTGTTGTAGCTTTGAAAGAAATTTTTGCTGGAATAAAGATAGAATAGATTGTTTGTTCATAACAGTAGTGTGTAATCTTGTTTTTACTCGGATGAAATCTCTTAACTATGAATAAATAGAATATAAAGTTCAAGTTTCCATCTTCTGTCTTGATCATCTTTTTTATTCACTTATCCAAGGGGGCCCACTTGGTTAGTGAACATCTTTGTTAGAATAGATTTCATTTCCTTATTTATTTCTTTGCAAAGTAGACTTTTTCTATTCTTGTATTCATTGATAATAGAATCGTTAAACTATTCCTATAGCAAAGGTGAATATATAGATTTACTATTCATAGTAGTACTCTAAGCTTTAAGATAAGATGTCATTTCAGTTCCTAGCGTAGTTTCCTTCAGCATTCCTTTATGTTTTAGTTGTAATGACTTAAAGAGGAATCAGAGTGAATACTTTATAGCCACCTTCTCAAGCTTACACTCAGGTTGACAAAATAAAATGAAGTCAGTATGTTATTCTTGGGAAACACGTGATTCTATCTAATCATGGAGTCAATGTAAAAGGATGTCCAATCCTTTGTTACTGAGGTATTTAGCTAACTGACCATTTTTGGTCTCATTTACAAGGAAGGTGCCAATCTAATTCAACCTCAAAGTCATTATGTTAGTCTAGATTTCACATTATTTTGCATGCGTAGGAGAAGAGACCTCCTTGGGAGATTTCTTCCCTGTAATATTCAGGAAGACATTTTTAATCTTGAACCTAAAGAACCTCATAGTGAGAATGAAGAAGAACCTTTTGAAAATCCATTTGCCACTACTCAAGAATGAATACCTTCATCCTCTAATAAATCCTTGCATCTGAGTGATCTCTTTGCTAAACCTAAATACCAAGATAATCCACTTGCCCTTATCATCTATCAAGCACCACCACCAATACCCCCTCTAGGAATGGCTCAGCCTCAACCTTAACCAAGATTTCATTTTCGTATCCCTCCTTAGCAAGGTAACCAAAATTTTAAGAACATACCTACTACAACACTTCTCAAGTTTTGTGGCCTGATCACTAAAGGCATTGAAACCTTTCTCTTTGATTTTGACATAATATGTAGAAGTTATGACTATACAAATGATGCCCACAAACTAAAGTTGTTTATTTCTACCCTCAAAGAAGTTTCTCTAAGATGGTTCATGGGGTTGGGTGACAATGCTATAGCAGATTGACCTACAATGAGCAATTTGTTTCTCACAAAGTATAAGGAATACTACAAAGGGCAAGATTTGAAAGGGGATGACATTTTCAAGATATCCCAAAGGATGATGAAACCTTGGAAGATTATGTTGCCCACTTCATGTTCAACCTATAGTGTAATACAAAACATCAATTGAATGAGGAAGCAAAGAAACATCTTTTTCAAAGATGTGTAAATAATGGAAGTATTCAAGGTCTAGACCTTATGGCAAGAGGAGATATCACTCAAAAGACTTGGACTGATATATAGAGTATATGCTTGAATTATTCTAGAGCTACCATGAAGAAAGGTAGGGGGCTTAGAGATCTACCACATAAGTCCACTGGTAGTTTAGGAGTATCCAAGATGGAATTATCTAATTTTTTGTCAAACTTCAAGCAATACATCATTAATGATGTAACCACTCCACTAGACACCATACAAGCCAAAAGAAAGAAAGATGAAGCTGATGTCATGTTGATTGAATACCATCCACATTGTAGAGAAAAGAAAAATCACTATAGATGTAAGTCTATTATAGGTGTAGAGACACAACCAATGCTAATTGAGTTCAAAGCCATCGATGAAAATGGAGAGGTACTTTATGTCACTCAAAGAAGGCCATGGGCTCAAAGATAAGGTATGCCACAAGATCCTCTTCAAAGTTATAAAAATAATGGTCAATGGAAAAAATTTCAAAATACTAGTTTTAGTGGAAATAATAGTTGCCAGCAACCTCAGCAAGGTTGCTAGCAACTTCAATAGGGTTGGCAGCAACCTTAGAATTGGAATACCCAATCTAGTCAACAAACCCTATTGTCACCACCTCAATAGTAAGCTCTAATTCCTCCTCCTATAGCCATGAATACTCCTCCCAAGTAGACCCAACTACCAGTTAAGCCTAATCCTAATCTGAACAATACTAAACAACAAGCTCAACAACAAAGCTATATCATCTCATTGATTGATATTCACTTAAGGTCAGGCACCACTTTTCCTACAACCCAAAAGCCAATAATAACTAAAGTTTAAGATCCTCTAACTAAGCATACAGATGAGTCAAATTAGTAGACCTCTCATGTAGCCAAAGAAACTTTATTTCCCCATAGGTTGTTAGAACAAAGCCAGCCTACGGAGAACCATGGAGTCATTGATTTTCTTAATTAGATGAAGTAGTGACAGTAAAGATACCATTGTTGGATGCTGTTAAGGAAGTCCCTACCTATAGTAAAGCTATTAAGGAAGAAGGCATTAAGCAGCTAGGAAGGAAGAAGAAATATTTAAAAACCATTCATGTCCTAGGATAGTTGTCTAACTTAATGTTGGAGAAATTAACTATACCTAAATACTCTAACCCTAGGATTCCTACAGTTACAGTCACTATTCATGTGATCCAAGTTCAAAATGCTTTGGTTAGCCTAGGAGAATCTATTAATTTCATGAAAAAGGAGGTATTATCTTGGCTGCATATCGTTGGCCTTAAAGAGACACCCGCCATACATCAACTTGCTAATAGCTCTACCATTAAACCAAATGGGATGATGGAAAATGTTATTGTCACCTTAAATTCCTAGGAGCATCTAGTTGATTTTGTTCTTCTCTCCCCAAAGGATAATATGGGAGAATACCCTTTGATTTTAGGAACACCATGTTTGGCCATTGTAGATTCCTATTTAGCTTGCCAATCTGGGAAGATGACAATATCCAATGATATTCATACCAAGAACTTGACTTTATACTCCCCTGATCAACCATTGTTACTAGATGACCAAGTAATCTAGTTAGATTTGGGTGATGATGATCTAGAAGTCAATTCCATCCATTAGATGATAATGATAGGTTGAGAATCATTTATAGTTACTCAAGAAGAAGATGAAATCTCTAATGTGTCCTCAAGTTGAATGTATCTTAGAAACCATTCTACCATCCTTGAATTCACTACATCATATAGAGGCTTCATAGTTTCTCCATTCATTATTACCTCATGAGATGGATTCTTCTCCTATTGCCCAATTATTCATGGCAGTTAAGGTTATTAAGATGGAACTTGCTCCAGGCAAAGAACTGAATGTAAACAATGCTATGTTGTAGTTACTATAGGAGAACCAAAGTGCATTTTCTTGGGATTACATGGACATGAAAGTATTAGACCGTATGCTCTACACTCACAAGATTTACATCATCCCTAAATTTAAACTTGTTCAACAGTCTTAGTGGAGAGTTAACCCTGTCTTTAAAGATATAGTTAAGAATGAATTGCAGAAACTATTAAGTGTTGATTTTATATACCCCATCTTTGATACCCATTGGGTCTCACCCCTAGTTATAGTACCCAAGAAGGGTGGAAAATGGTGAGTTTGTGTAGATTATAGGGAGCTCAATTCAGCCACTAAGAAGGACCATTTTCCCTTGCCATTTATAGACCAAGTCCTTGATAACCTAGCTGGAAAAAGTATTTTTCTTTTCTAGATGATTTCAATGGTTACAATTAGATTCAAATAGCCCCAAAAGATCAAGAAAAAACAACTTTCACCTACCCATGGGGAACATTTTCCTACTTAGTCTTGCCTTTTGGCTTGTATAATGCCCCAACCACATTTCAACAAGTTTTCATCAGTATATTTTCAGATATTTCTATTGATTGTATGGAGATCTACATGGATGATTTTACTATTTATGGTGCTACTTTTGAAAGAGCAAAAAAAAATTAGAAATGGTACTCAAAAGATGTCAAGACTATAACCTTTCCCTAGTTAGTGAGAATTTTTTTGTAATAATGGAGTAAGGGGTAGTGCTAGGCCATTTCATTTCATCTAAGGGCATTCATGTAGATCCAACAAATATTGAAGTAATTAGCACCTTGCCTATGACAAAAAAGAAGAAGGATGTATGCTTTTTTTTGGGACATGCTGCATATTATAGAAGATTTATTAAAAACTTTAGTTAACTTGTAGCACCTCTCTACAACCTGCTAAAAAAGGATTCTAAATTTTCTTGGGAGTCTAATTATGCAACATCCTTCCTACATCTTAAGGAAGTTCTTACCACAACACCTATTTTGAGAGGACCCAATTGGGGCCTATCTTTTCACATTTATATAGATGCGTCAGACTATGTCATTGGTGTTGTTCTAGGATAGAAACTTGACTCAGTTGAACATGCCATTTATTTCATTCGTAAGAATTTGCAAGGTGCAAAATTTAATTACACAGTCACTAAAAATGAATTACTTATAGTCATCTGTGCCCTCAATAAGTTCAAGTACTACATTACTAGCTATGAAATATTTGTTCACACTAACCATTCTACTACAAAATATTTGGTGAACAAACCTACAATTTCAAGAAGATTGGCTTGTTGGTTGTTGCTCATGCAAGAATTTAACATCACCATAGTTGATAAACTTGATAAGGCCAATGTGGTAGCCAACTTTCTGTCTCAATTACATATCCCTAATGATCCCATAGCCATTGATAATAGTTTTCTAGATGAGTACCTTTTTCTATTGTCTACATAAAACCCATGGTGTGAAAATATTGCTAACTATCTCATCATAGGTAAAATGCCAATTCACTTCTCTTCCCAACCAAGAAAGTTACTAGTAGAGAAGAGCTTTAATTATTGATAAATTGTTGGATTTATGTTCTATATTAGACCTGATCAAATCATCCATAGGTGTCTAAGAGAGGATGAAACATATGATCTTAAAGGCATGTCATGATGAGCCTTGTGGAGGTCACTTTGTAGCCAAAAGAATAGCTTTCAAAATCTTGACAACTAGGTATTATTGGCCAAGCTTGCACAAGGATGCAACTAGATATACAAAGAAATGTGGAATAACTCAACAAATGGAAAGACCCACTAAATTATATGAAATGCCCCTATAGCCTTGAGTATTTGTCACACCCTTTGACAAATGGAGGATTAACTTTGTAAGACCCATTGAACCTACTTCACAAGGAAAAAACTACATTCTAGTGTGCATTAACTATGTAACCAAATGGGTAGAGGCTAAACCCATGAAACACCTGAGGGATATTAATGTGGAAACATTTTTGTATGAATCTATCTTTACACAGTTTGGAATTCCTAAGGAAATTAACATCTTATTAGGGACTCAGTTTACATCAAATTCAATAGCTACTCTTACGAATGAGTATACTATTAGGCTTCGTAAATCATCAGCTTATCATCCCTAGGTTAATGGCCAAGTAGAAGTTACTAATAGGGAGTTGGAATCCATTCTCACCAAATTAATAGCACTCCATAGAAAGGATTGTGTCACATGCCTTCCTAATGCTCTCTAGACTTTAGAACCACCTGGAAGTCCACAACTAGTTTTACTCCCTTTGAGATTTTTTATCGCAAGTCAGTAGTAATGCTTGTAGAATTTGAATATAAAACATTCAGGACTACCTTGGAGCTTGGGATAGAACTCACTATTGCCCAATAGGACCAAATCCTAAGTTTAAAAGGTCTTGATAAATGGAGAAAACTTGTATTGAACAAGACTGAGCTTATTCAACATCAAAGGAAATAGTGGCATGATAGGTTTATCAAACATAACATGTTTGTTGTTATGACTCAAATTACTAGAATAATCAGGGAAGTCCCAAACACACTGGTTAAGACCGTATGAGATTGTTGTTGCATTTTCCAGTGGTGTATTTTAGCTCTCTACCATTGATCCTATTCACTTCAAGTTGCTTGTCACTGGGCATCATCTCAAGATTTATAATAAACTAGTTAGCCTCAAAGGGTTCTTGTAGCAATTCTAGCAAAATGAGAAAAGTTTTGTTCCTCTAGCCAGAGATTCTAGGTCTCTTACCCTGACATCTGATACTTATTGACTCAATTCAAGTCATTCATAATAAACAGTTTCTTCTTGAAGGTACTTTCTTCACATCCATTCCACTTCACCTTCTCTCTTCCATCTTTCCATTCTATCCCATCACTCAATCAATTCTGATGGTCTTTTCCAAAACATCTTTCCAACAACAGTTTCCAAGTACCTACCATATAACTTTTCATGCATTTTATTTTATTTTATTCATGATTTTTTGGGATTTGGTATTGTTTATAATTACTCACTCTTGCATATCCTAGCTTGGTGGGACCCTTGCCTTTATTTAGTTGGGGGGAGGAAAATATTTAATATTGCTTTTATATTTGATATTTTCCTTCAAATCAATTTCAAATCACATGTAACTTCAAAAGTTCATTGAGATGACTAAAAATAATTTCATGCTTAATGTCACATGTTGATGATTTTTCCTTCTATGATTGTGCCATTATGAAACTAAAAACATTAAAAGTAGTTACTTAAATTTTAATGATGATTTGCAATGTGTTTAGGTGATGAACCTATATATGAGTGAAAATTATGAAATTTGATGCAAGAAGGATATTATGAGATATTGTGCATTAACCTCTCCAAGTACACCATTTTTTCTGAAATAACCAGGGCCGATATTGTAATATTATAAATGTTGATTCATCAAGCTCTAAAACATCATAGTTTTTCCATAATTCAGCTAGAATTAACCATGGATGGAGTTCTATAAAGGAATGAGCCAATTGATCAATGAGTTCTTTTGGGTGATGCAATCAATTGTGAAATGTTTAGAAGAAGATGATGGTTAGATTATTGTCTTAGTTTAAAGAGATTTGATAAAGAGGCCACTCTTCAATTCATCAGCACCTAAAAGGATGGCATTGTATTAGTTAAAGGCCTGACAATTCAGTTCTCAAAGGAGGTGGTAGTTGAGGTCACTAGGTTGCCCTAGGAAGGCAAAAACTGGGAGAAAGAGTTTAACCTAAAGATCGATAAGACACAATTCAGTATACACCAGGATCCTCCACTAGACATTGATAAGAAACAAGGTACTTCTAAGTTATCCTTTCCAATGGAGTTTATTAAACCAGCCATGTTTATCATCTAGTACTTCACATGCAAAGGATGTTACACATACTTGTGTGCCCTACATTTCAAAATATTGGCTCATCTATGCCATGATTATAGATAGGTAAACCTTCCAAATTTCCTATTTAACATTGTTAAGAAGAAAGCTTCTCTAGTGTAGTTAGAAAAAGATCAGTCTATCTCTCACCATTGCTTAATAAAAGTAACCTTATAAAGGGAATTGAATAAGAAATCAATTTAGTCATGGGAGGAGTTCTTACAATTAAAGGAGTTAGAGCCTAGGGTAGTTGGCCATAGAGGCCAGGGTGTTAAACGAAGGGAAAGAACATCCACTAGTTTCTGTAAAGTTATTCCCATAGCTAAAAATGATCATAAAGCCTCTCCCTCTAGTCCCAGATCTTACAAAGATGAACCCTCCATTGTTAACAAAAAGAGAAGCCAAAATGTAGAAGTTGCTAGTGCTCCTATGGCCCCATCATCTACTAAGAATAGGTCTCCCATTAAGAAAGACAAAAGTAAAATTTTGGAACTTGAAGTAGAAAGGCTAGAACAATAACCAAATGAGGAGCATAACCTTATGAAATCCTACACTCTCAAGAGGAGGAAGATCTAGAAAACCTCTTGAAGTTCCTGCAATGGAAATACATATAAGCAAGAGGAAATGAAAGAATCATCCATGCTTGTCAACACCACCCATGAGACAAAGTGCGAGACTCTCCAAGAGTAGGGTTCCTAAAGCCTCTATTCCCATACTTACCCTTGAAGTTCCTAAATGTGAAAAAGAGTCCTCTCTAGGGGAAAAATTGCAGCAAATTGAAGCTAGTGAAAATGAGAGAAAAACCTAGAATCTACAACCAAAAACTTATTGTAGTGTTGATTATGTGCTTATTGACAATGATAAGGAGCTTGAAATATCTAAGGAGTTTGAAGAAAACCCTGACATTCAAGATATTAGTGAAAATTCTATAGAACTCCCTTCAAATAATTATCTAGAATTTAGACCTAAAATTGTTGAGGAAGTACTGGAAAAACTAGATCAAGAAGGGTAAGATACATTAGCTATAGCAGCCACTGGATCTAGTAGGAAAGAAAATGTGGAGACAATAGTTGTCATAAGAAAAGATGAGTGCTCCACACCATAGAGTTTCAACAAAACTCTCCATTTGGCACTTGAATGGATAGACCTCTTTAATCAAGAACCATTGCCACCACCTAATCTATCTACACCTTTGTCTATAGGAATTAATTTGTTTCAACAACTATTATGGAAGGGAGCTTAGTGGCAATTGGAGAAAGAAAAATTAAAGCATGTTATTAATGAGAAGAGTTGCCAATTGAAACAAAGTTCATATCAAAATGAAGTCTTGAAGAGAAGAATTGAGAAGATCATAGGATTGATTCCTAAGTTAATGGAATGTAGGTCACCATTGCCAGTATATGCTTTATTTCTTAAAGAACAATTTGCAAATTATAAATTGACTAGAATTGTGGAAGGTCTTAATCCCTCTATCTCTACCCCACATGATTTTTTTGATGCATTTCAATCTGTTCCCATGGCTTTGAAAAAATTTCTATGTGAATTGTATCTTCACAATCTAGCAATGCCTAATGACATTGAATGAAACCCAGTCCTATATGTAGGGGATGTGTAGTTAAGAGCCATAATGTTATGGAAACATAATGAAATAAGTAAAGAACATCAAGTTGCACCCTATAGGAAGAATGAAATGACAACACCCTTGTTCATGAGCCTAAAAGTTCACCATTCTAGATGAATATTTCTGGATCAGATTCCTATTTTGGGAAATCCTATAAGACTTGCTATGGTGAGTATAATCAGAGAATGGGCCTTTACAGAATGGGAACAACACTTATCTTAGAATGTTGAGACAACAATTATTGACTCAAGAAAATGATGGGTTAGAATGCTACATGATCTAAAAATAAGAGAATCCTACTCTCCACAAAGCTTGACTCTTGCTACAACTAGGATTTGTTGGTATATTGACTTGGAGAGAAATCAATGCAAACATTGGTTACTGTTAAGGTATCAACCTCTAGTTCTCCTGCAACCACTACTCGTAGATCCACTAAAGTTTGGCACTGGAAGAGGCTCAAGAAAAATTATGGTTACTTTGAATATGTGAAGAATGAGCTAGGAGAAAGGACACCTAGTGAATGGAGAGTGTGAGCCCAGATTAATTACTTCATGATTGTTGGGGACCAGAAATAGATCAATTAGGGGGAATGATGAGCCTTTAAAAGGCCATTATTTTGAGAATCTTTTATCTTTTTATTAGACAATTGTCTTGCAGAAACATTTTATGACTATATGGCTTAAGTAAAGGAAATTATGTTTTTATGAATATATTATCTATATGTTAAGACATGAAGATTGAAATATAGATAATTAAGATATGTTGTGTTTGTTTAAATCTATGGAATTCTATGGTATAATGAAGGAATATTACATACTGACAAATGTTTCCTCATCCATTCTATGTTTGAGTAGATTCTTTCCTGTAGCCATAGGATTTACAAAGAGTGATAGTTTGAACATTATACCTTTTCTAACATTGATGATGAAATGAATATATATGTATGTAGAAGTTGTGTTCAATTTTTTGTAGGTACTTATCATCCATATTCGAAGTTAATATTTCAATGCTAAGTCAAATTTGACCAAATTGATGAATCACCACAACAAGCAGATTATTGTGTGATTTCTATTGTAGAAACATACGATTATAGCTCCCTCAACCTACTATATTCTTAGAGGATTTAAATCATATTTAATGATATTTTTGTTGTAAACTTTATGAATCAGTAATTGATCCTTGGTGATAGAGTGAGTGTAGAATTAGGAAGTTGTTGTAGTTTTCCTTTAAATAATGTTTTTTATAGCTTTGAAGAAGTTTTTGCTGGAAGAAAGATAGAATTGATTGTTTGTTCATAACAACAATGTGTAATCTTGTTTTTATTTAGGTGTAATCTCTTACTATGAATGAATAGAATAAAAAGTTCAAGTTTCCATCTTCTGTCTTGATCATCTTTTTTGTTCACTCATCCAAGGGGGTCCACTTGGTGAGTGAACTTCTTTGTTAGAATAGATTTTATTTCCTTGTTTGTTTCTTTGCAAATTAGACTTTTCTTGTTCTTGCAAACATTGATAAATGAATCATTGAACTATTCTTGTAGCATAGGTGCATAAATAGATTTATTATTTGCAATAGCACTCTAAGCTTTAAGATAAGATATCATTTTAGTTCTTAGCTTAGTTTCCTTCAGCATTCCTTTTTGTTTTGGTTGTAATTACATAAAGAGTAATCAGAGCATATACTTTGCAGCCACACTCTTAAGCTTACGCTCCCTATTGACAAAATAAGATGAAGTCAATGTGTTATTCTTAACAAAACACATGATTCTATATAATCATGGAGTCAATGTGAAAGGATGTCCAATCCTTTGTTACTAAGGTATTTAGTTGACTAGCCAATGAGTCTAAAGTACAATGTATCAAAAATTAATGTGAAGAATATAGAGATTTGCATAAATTTCCACTCCAATTTGAGAATATAAATGAATCAAGATCAATTTCATGGATGAGGTATGAAAATAAAACATACCAAACTAAGATATGAGATGAATCCAAAAAAATAAAATATTGAAAGGGAGTGAATTGCAATACAATGAGTTTACGACCAAATTTTGTCCATTGATATATCCACATATCCAACATTATCATGGTGCACAATAGAAAAATAAGTAGTTTCATCATTCAAAAAATTATTTTACACCTATTTGTACTCTTTCAGTTGTAGATTTCCTTGAGAACCATATATTTTCACCTCAAACAAAGCTTCAAGGTCAATATTGTCATTCTAAACAAGTTGTAATATTTGTGCAAGTGACATATAAACACAAACAATTTGAGGTGAATGAGATAGAAAGTCTGGACCAAAATAAATGCATTATCATCAAGGAGGTTCATCCCTATATCAGCGATGATAGAGTTCATGATAGGATTTATGTGGCCCATTATTTTGTAATGTTCTATGAAGATCTTAGAAATTATGGAATAAATGTCTTAGATAACTAGATATGGTCTGATGGTTGTGCAAGTTAGTGTACATGTGTACACATTTATTTAAATATTTTAACTTACATGTATGTGTACATGTATTTTAATTACTTTAATTTGATATAAAAAATGTTAAGCTCATTTCATGTTCACATGACAATTTAAAACTATAAAATGATTTAAGAGGTTAGCCATGCAACATGCTAGAACAAATGTTAGGATCTTATGGAATTTCTTCGAAAGTGGATGGAAAAGGGGAGAATTATGAAGCATGAACATATATAAAGTGTGCACTTTGACAACATGAACTTGTAGGTACATATACATGTAGTGTGTTCAATACTTATATATATTCTCTAAATCTAGATATTTTTAAGTTAACAATTAAAATTATGATCTAGCTTTCATATTTAAATTATACATATGCATATTACACATACAAGTAATGCGATAGAGAGTGTGAATCAAATTGTTAAATGGTACAAAGCTCATTTTTCTAGTCAAGATACCAAATAGAATACACATTATATTTTGGAACTGAAAGGCAATTTATATATATTTAATATATTCTTAAAATTAAAGTTTTTAATTATATTTAATTTGAAATGTGATAATTATTTTCCATATTTTTAACATTTATAGATCGATCTAATCCTTACAGTTGTCAAACAATTCATCGTACTAGAAGTTTACATCAAGTGATGATTACAAGACACCACAAACCTCTAGTAATTAAAGTAAGAGAGAATTCATGTTTTAGTGATGATTGCATTAAGGAAAATCCACTAAGTGAATGTGAAAATATTGCAAATGGATATGTTTTACATTGGAATTTGAAGGTGATAGTCAGAAAACCTCCTTTAAAAAATGCCAACATTGATATTGACATTCATGATCTTGTATATTCAACTAATTATGAGCACATTTCTGATTTGGTTACTGTAGGTCTATGTAAATGTATATATGTGTGTTCATTAAAATTAATTTATGTATTAAGGATTTTAATTTAAAAAAATTTACTTCTATTTTCATGTACATGTAGGAGATATTTTGTTGTCCAAGCCTTGGTAGATAATGCATAAAATGTAGGCTATAATCTTCTAAGATGCACAAAAGAAAAACACATGTTGCTAGAAGAAAATATAGTTACTCATGGATAATCATATCCACTTGGTTCAGTTTTCATTGAAGGCACATATTATCATCAAATAATAGATGACCAGAGAATATTTTTTAAATTATACAGGATGTTGCAAAAATTAAAATTGGAAACTATCTATTTGTTAGCATGAATATTGATCATACTACATTGGGGGAGTATTCTGAGCATTGTAGAGTATTGACATGTTGCATTCATGACTATGTTTTTCATTGATGTCAATATAGTATTGGTTTTTTAAAGACTAGTTGAGTAGAAGACATAGATCTTAATGGTATGACCAATGTTGTGATTGTCTAGTGATGTGTAGTCATAGACATGTTTTGCATTGTGTCCTAATGATGTGGTGAAGTGTGCAAAGTCTAAGTCAAAAAAGGTTCCTACTAAAATGACATGTTTGGTAGCTAAAGTGGACAATACTTTCTTGTGGCATAGAAGAATTTGTCACACAAACTTTGATAATATTGTGAAGGTTAGTAGTACATTTGCAATCAGAGACTTGACTAAGATAACAAATCCTACTAATGTGGTTTGTAAAGAGTGTATTTTTGCTAAATAGAAGAAAGTATCATTTCCTAGCAAGAATTTTCACTACCACAGAGAAGTTGGAAATCATTCACATAGATCTAAGTGGATCATCAAGAACAAGAGGATCCTATGGTGAAATGTATTTTATGATTTTTATTGATGATTTCACTAGAATGATTTGGGTAGAATTTATTAAAGGGAAATATGAATCTTTTGAGAAGTTTCAGATATTTAAGAGGAGTTTAGAATGAATTTGGTGTTAAGATAAAGTGTTTGAGATCAGATAGAGGAGGAGAGTTCACCTCTAAAGAGTTTAACATATTTTGTAAAGAGAGTGAAATCAAAAGACAACTACTTCACCCAAAACACCTGAGTAAAATGGGATTTCTACAAGGAAAAAAGATTTTGTAGCAGAGGAAGCAAGAATGATGTTGTTTGAGAAAGATGTTTCTAAGACATTTTGGAGAGAAGCAGGTAATACAATAGTCTGCACTCTAAACATAGTATAGATCAGAAAAGGTATGAGCAAGACACCTTATGAACTATGGTTTGGTCATTTACCATCAGTTAAATATTTTGTAATATTTGGGAGAAAAATTTATATAAAGAGAGATGATGACATTAGTAAGTTCGATCCAAGAAGTGATGAAGGTATGTTTCTTGGCTATTCATTGAAAAGAAAGGCATACAAATGTTTTAACTATAGAAAAAAAATAATAGTTGAGTGTGCAAATGTAAGGATTGATGAAAATTTTGGAACTAAGGAAAAGATGGTAGATTATAATTCAGTTGAAGAAGAAGTTAATTCTGGATTTGTTAGACAAAATGCTGAAGTTTTCTTTGAGACTAACAATGATTTGCAAAATGATGTGTTTACTATTGAGCAAAGAGGAAAGTAGAGATCTTAACCTAGAGATAAGAGTTGAAATTTCAACTCCCATCCCTAACAAGAATCTGAAAAAGAATCAACCTCTTGAGAAAATAATTGGAAGTAAAGACAAAGGTGTGATGATAAGAAATAGAATAAATGAGGAGATATGTTTGATATCTCAAGTTGAACCTAAGAGCATAGATGAAACATGTAAACATGATCACTAGATTCAAGAAATGAAGGAAGAATTAGCCCAAATTGTGAAGAATGATATTTTCTTATGTGGATTGAGGGGAAACATTAGATGTGTCTTTTGGTTGTTCCCCTACTAATGTAACTACTACATTCTAAATCTCATCAACTCTCACCAATATGGGTTTTGAGCATAGTTGTATTGTTGTGGTGGAGTCCTTCAATATCATTTTCAAATCTTCTTTAGGCAAGGGATTGATATTTTGATCTAAATTATTAGGATCATCCTTTATTTATACTAAGTCCTATTAATTCACTTGGTCTATATGTGGAGGATTGGCACTTGGCACTTGTTCAACTTGAACATTTTACTACTCTTCGTCATCTTTGGCCTCCTTTTTTGTTGTCTCTTGAGTGCCTTCCATATTACCATCCTTGATTTGGACATCTTTTTTAGTATCTTCTACCTCTTGTTCATCTTTTCAAGATCTTTCTTTTCTTTCTCACCTTTTTCTGTGATTTCTAGAGTGGATAACCCATATATTGAGCTCTAAATTGTTGTGATTTTGTTAACCATATCTTCAATATTCTTTTTCAAGATATGGAAATCTCTATATTTGGGGGAGAAAATAGTCTTATGCTTTTCCATAGCTTTAGAAATCTTTCTTTTGTCTAATTCTGGCATAACTTAAGCTAATGTTGATTCCCTAATATATCTTTCAACTTAAAAGTTATATTGCCATTTCTACTCAACTCGATCAATAGAATCTTAGGTAGTGAGTTGGCAATTTCTAGAGGAGTTGATTTAAATGTATCCATCATCTCATATATGGCATCTTTGACTTTATTTTGATTAAATTTCCCTAAATTATCAAATTCAATATGTGTGAAATAGATAAATCTGCATTTGACTTGATATTATCACATAAATTGTCTAAATTAGTGGAGGGATTGTGATTTACCACTTTAAATTGGCTAACATCATCTGACTCTATTTCCACATCTGAATTTGGTTGCAACACCTACTCCTTCAATCTTTTGTATGTCTTCTTAGTATGCCTACTCAGCTTTGTTGTGTCGGTGTCCTCCACCCTTAGGCTTTACAATGTTCACAACTTCTTTTTCTTTTTTGGTGGCCACCCTTGTGCTAGACCTAGTAGTAGGTGCTACTAGTTTCTATTGTGGTTCATTCATGAGCTTCTTTTTAGGTTTCTTCACTTCTTGCTCCTTTAACTCTCTCATCTTCTTAGCTGGTTGACATGATTCCTCGACTTCTTTTCCCTTGACACATTTTTCTTCTTTTCTTTGATTTTCTCCTAGGCCTTGAGATAATGTCAATGGGGCTTGGCCTTGTTATTCCTCTTCTTCTTCTTCTTCTTCATCTCCTTCACCAAATATTTCCTTCATCTTTTTCACCAATTTGTTCTTCTTCCTAAGAATAGTAGTTTTTTTCAAGTCTATTGTTATTCTGGATTTGACTTCCTCATAATTACCAAATGAGGTGGTACTCTTCTCAATATCTTCTAATAATAGAGCTTTAATAATTGTAGAGGCCTCATCTATATTTATCTCATATGGAAAGGGCTTCAACCATTTGACCCTAAGAATTTCTTGTTGCACATATGTATGGTTTGCATCCACTAGGAAACAAATATCATCATAATGTTTTTCCACTAAGGATATAGGGATCCTCAACCTTAGTTTCATGGATTTATTAAAATTCTCAAAGTAGCTAGTCATTATTAACTCAAAGTTATCTCCAAATTCTCCTATGAATTCTAAACTATGTTGTGCAATTGGCCTATTGGTCTTCCAAGAAATTATACCAAAGGTGAGGAAGGTGTTTTTCACATAAAAGAATATGCAAGAAACTAAGAACCAAATTTTTATGATGTACTTTTTTCTTTCTTGATGGCCTCCAAGTTTTCTGATAATTGTTGTAGTTGCAACTTAGCAAGGTCATAGAAATGGTCCCTCTTTACTATCTTGTAACCCAAATCAACAACCATATATGATACATTGTTCAGTTAGCTAGACTAAAAGAACTTGTGAATAATCACTCTCATTGCAAAGGAAATTAGGGGATCTGAGATTGTGTCAATAAATATCCATCTTTTGTTCCATACTACAACTATATTTTTTTCAATAGAGTCCTAATACACAATTTATGATCCTCTCAGTGAGCTTATTTGGTCCACCTTAAAACCAAATATAGTTATCATGTGTGTAGCTTAGAAAAATTCTAATCCATTTGGTCTTAAACACTTGAGGAAAATCTAGGGCATAGTTGAACCCTTTTCATTCAAAAATCTTGTATTCTTCCCTCAAGACTCCATTATCAAACAGTTTGTTATAGGCATCTATTATCTTTATGTCAGCTACTTCTCCAATCTTACCCATATAACAACATCTAGAACCTTGTATCATCAATAGTTTTGGTGGTATCATTGATAAGCCACCAAGCAGGTCTCCTTTATATGTTATCTCAAGAATATCTCAGAAAGGAGGTTGTCTACCATCATTACTTATGAATTGAACATTGAAAACCTCTTTCCCCTCTTTCCTAACATTGGTAGAAGAGATAGACACCATTTTAAACATCTAGGGTTTGTAAAAATTTAAACAACATAACTCATCAATAGCTAAATACATTTTGAATCTGATGTTTCATAACATGTAGTAGCTGAATCTAGTTCGCAAAAACTTGAATCTTCTTTCTCAATTTTCCTTCATGCTCTTTGTGTGCTTTATAAACTCTCGTGAGTGAAAATGAGTCAAAATTTGACTATATAACCTTTCTTATTTGACAATAAATGCTCAGTGCTTACATAGTTGTAAGCTCAACTATCATAGGACTTTCAACATGCTAGTTCAACATTTCAAGCTTGACACTTACTACCATGTCATCATAAATTAGAAATCACCATTAGAAATTACCTTGCTCAAAAACAATAGTAATGTCTTCCATGCTCGACACCAACATAGAAAATAAGAAAGCTATAGATTTCCTTTAGGTTCTAATCAATACAATACATCTTAATTCATGCATATATGATCTTTTCAAATCTTAGATTCTTGGAATTGATGCATAATATAACTTTTGAATTCTCAATCTCATACATACCTCTTGATTGCCTAGGTTGGGGTGATCCAATCACCTGATTGATTGGATGATCTAACCTCAGAGCTTGATATGCTACAATCTTCCTTCTTCTTCCATGTCTTTTTCATCTACAACTTTATCTTTTCTACACTGACCTTTTATTTTCCTTTAATGTTACCATTACTTGGTGCTTGCGACCTAGCTAGATAGTTTCTACTGACATGACTAATCTTGAGACAACTAAAGCATGTAGTCTCACTCAACCATCTATTATAGTATCCTCTAAAATGTGTTCTAATGCAATTCTTAGGAACATGTCCATATTCTTGACAATAGTAACAATTGTATCTTGTGGTTTAATCCCAATCATAGGATTTTCCATTTTTGTTGTACCTTTGTCTTCTTGTTTGATGTCCACTTGATTTGCATTCAAATTCTTTGTGTCCATACTTCTAACAATTGTGGCAGTTTCCTTCAAATCTCTAAGTTCTTATGGTCTTGGACTTGCATTCATGTGCCTAATGTCCTTTCTTGTTGCACTTATGATAGTAACCCTTGGATTTCAACCTAGGGTTCTATTTTGCATTATTTATCTTGCAGACATTTGTTGTATGACCTAGCTTTCTACAATTATGACAAGTTGGGTTTTAGTTCTTACCTTTGTTATTCCTATACTCACCACTTTTAGATGATTCCCCTTCCTTAGTAATAGTGTATCCCAATCCAATAGTATCATTGTTAGGTCTTGGATATTTCATCAAAATTTTAAAGTATTTGATGTCTTAACTAGGCTTGTTGGAATTTTCAATGAATTCCTTTTATTCTCTTAGTTTATTCCATAATTGATCCTTCTATAAATTTTGGATTGTGATCTCAATGTCCCTTCCATTCAATTCATGGTTTTCTATCATCAATTGTTTCATTGTGTCCAGTTGCATGTTAGCAATCTTTTGTACATCTGATGTCTTCTCTTCCAATCTATTGGTTAGTGTTCTTTTTTCATCTTCAATCATGAATTTGTCTTCCTTAGCTTTCTTTTTTCTATTCGCTCACCTCACATATAAATACTAATTGGAATTCTTGTTCTATCTTAATATTTTTGACCTCTTTAGTTAGGGCATTTTTCTTTTCCATTAGATCTACAACTATTACATCAAACTCACTTGAGTTTCCATTTTCAAACAATATAGTAGTGTCTTCTTCTTGGTAATGAGTATCATTTAGCTAAATATCCAGTTTCATTCTTCTCTATAGTAGACATTGCATTTAATCTCTTTCTTCCTTGAGTTGTTGTAGGGAAAATTGTACTTCAATCTTCTGGTTCTTAATAGACTTTTCCAACTTTTATACTTCCAACTTCATGCTCTTATCTCTAGAGCTATAAAAACACCCACAAATGTTTACCATTGCAATTGTAAAGTTTAGCCAATTATGGTTACAATGAGTTTGACTATAAAATATGATATACCTTATGAGGTTCCTTCCTTATTAAAGGCTTAGAAACATTGTTAGGTCTTACCTTGTTAGAGGATTTTAACACCCTGTTAAAAGTGTGCCTTGTTAGAGGACTTAAACTTATAATAAAGCAAGCACTCAGTTAAGAGATTTACAAAAGTCTATTAATACTACTCTATGAGGAGATTTTCTTTGTATCACCTATTAAAATAATTCAACACCATGATCAATCTTCTCTTTGCTGATAAATCCTTAATCCTTTTGATCATATCTATCTCCTCTATTCTCTCTCTACTTTCTGATGTTCTCTCTAACTAATTTTGCAATTCATAACACTATCATAAGCTTCATAGCCACCATGAATTTTCTCTCTACACTTAGCATACATGTTCTTCTATGCATACAAAATCTTTAGGGTTTTCCTTGTTAAATAAACATAGGTGGAATGGGTTAGGTAATAATCAATGGTTGTGGTTGATCCATATTGTTTCTTAATTCATCCCATAATCTGATTGGTTGCATGTGTTGCATTGGGATTCATAATATACCATCATGTTACAAGAATGTTGAAAGCATGAATTCTGATGATATTAGTATGAGGGAGTATTGTAGATATGTTCCTATGATGGTATGTTACATTCATGAATGAATTTTTCATTGATCTCAACTTAGCAATTTTTTGTAGTAACTGATAGAGGAACAACGAAAAGATCAAGTTGGTACAAATGGTTAGTTGAGTATTATAACTATTTGAAATTATGTAAGATACTTCTAGATATCTAATATATGCAATTAACATTGGACGTAGAAATGATAAGTCTAGAAGAATTTATGTAAGCATTGGTGATGTGTATTCTAAGATAAAGTTTGCAGAGGCATGTTCTAGTAAACTTGTTATATTTCTTAGTAGAGTTATTATTTTGAGAATCAAGGTTGAGGATATGAAGAGTAAACATTGATCATGACATGGCTAAGATTTATCATCATAATATTGAATTTATAGAAATTTATTCAAGTTGCAAAGTAGAAGATTAATGTTATCGCTAAGTGTAACATGTTCTTAATGCAGTCCTATAATGATCAATTGAGAATGTCTAACAGCCAACTCAAGGAACTTATTTAAGGAATCGATATAAAGGAAGGACATTTTCCTTTATCATGATGATATGGAATATGATATAAAATTTGATTGTAAGAAACAATAAGAGCTGAATGCAAAGTTGAGCAGAGTAGTGTAGAAGTGAAGGAAACTTTATTTCCAAGGTTTTGTTGAGTGATTGGTTTGGTTTATAGGAAAAATTAACAAAGAACATAATAGTAAATTACTTCTTTGAGTAGTGACCTCTTCTTGTAGTTGAAATTGCATGTTTGGGCAGTGGGCTCATCTTGCATAAATTGTACTACAACTCCTAATAGGTTTGGAATCTCCTAACATGGATTCAAAGTCTCCTAACAAGGACTCTATGTACTAAATGTTGTAATAGACTCCTAGTAGGGTCCATCCTATAACTAGGAATATTTATATTAGTACATCATCTTATGGGCATCATTCTCACTGGGGTTTTCCCACTAATCAAGGGTTTCCCTAGTTAACATATCTAGTGTAATTGTCTATGTGCATATTATTATGGTTGTTGTTTACTTTGGTTGAATGATTAAGGTTTTTTAAAGAAGAAAAATGAATTAATTGTTGGATAACTTATTCAACCCCCCCCCCCCCCCCCCCCCCCCCCCCCCGCCCCCCCAGTTATCTTGGTGGACTATTGTTTCTAACAATTGGTATCAAAGCCTCAAGTCCTTGAAGATAAAGTTTAACAACTTTGGGAGATCCATGGTGACCATGTTTAGGAAAGATAGTTTGAAGTTCAATAGAAAAAATTATGATTGATGGAAGCAAAAGATGAAGACACCTTTTTTGTGTATGGGTCTGGGATATTGGATCTTGACAAAATCAGCAAAGACAACTATTGTTGAAAAGGATATGGAAAATTGTACCAAGGATGAAAGAGATCTTTTTATGTATGACATGAGAGCTAGAGAAGCAATATTGATTGCACTTCCCAAAATTGAATACAATTAGGTAAAATCACTTGCTACTTCATATTTGATATGGAAAGCTTTATAAAATAGTTTTGAAGGCGATGCACATTCTAAGAAGTTGCAGCTACAAAGTTGGATTTGTGCATTTCGAGATGCTAAAATGATGGAAGATGAATATGTAAGAACATATATATGTAGGATATCAGAAATTACCATAGATATTTAATCTCAAGGAGGAATCAAAGAAGATGACGAGGTTGTATAGAAGATATTGAAAACTCTAACACCACTATTTAAGTCAGTAGTTCAAATGATACAGTTGTTGATATCTTGTACCAAATATTTTACAAAGGAGTCATTGCTTGGAAGACTCTAAGCAATTGAGAATGAGCTTAGATAGTCTAGAAGGATGACCAAAACAGAGACAATTTTTAGTGCCTTAAACATTTGACCTAATTTATCAAGGAGCACAAGTGCTAGAGGATATTTTGCTAGCAGGAGTTGATCTAAAGAAGACAAAAAGATTGAAGGAGTAACCGTTCTGCTAAGAAGAGAAAAAGGAGGTAAGAAAATCTTGAAATGATGGACTTGTGATGAATATGGTCATTATGAATCTAAGTTTCCTTAAAGAGAGAAAAAGTATAAAGGAAATTTAAGACCTAGAAAAGATAGAGAGTTTTTTTATGTAAATGAAGAAAATGATTTTGATGAAGTATCATTAAGTGCCAGTGATGATTAAATTGGATTTGTGGAAATTAAAGAAGAAATTAGCTTTGGTGTCACAAGTTGAGATGAAATCAAGTTTGATAATTGATAGTCATTGTTCACATCATATGACTGGTGATATGAACAAGTTTGTTGACTTCAAAAGTCAAGATGGAGGTATTGTTAGAGTTGGAAACAATGCAGCATGCCAAGTAAAAGGTATTGGATCTATAACTCTTGATAGTAAAACTAACACTGAGGATGTATATTTTTTTGATGGTTTAAAGAAAAATCTTTTAAGCATTGGACAACTAGTGAACAAAGGTTATCAATTACAGTTCACAAAGAAAACATGCATGATCAAAGATAAAGATGGAAAGGTAATTGGAATAGGAACCAGATCTAGAGGTAATGTATTTCAGTTGAATCCAATTGAAATGACATGTTTGGTTGCAAAGGTAGATAATAGTTGGTTATGGCACAAGAGATTTTCTCATATAAACTTTGACAGTATTATGAAGACTAGTAGTATGCTTTTAGTTAGAGACTTTCCTAGATTGTAAAGCCTACTAACAACATTTGCAAGGAATGTGTGTTGGCAAAGCATAATGTAACTTGTTTTTCTACAAGAAGTTTACTACTACAACAAAATTGGAGATTGTACACATAGATTTGAGTGACCCTACAAAGACTGAATGATTCTATGGTCAAAGTTACTTTATGATTCATGTTGATGAATTTTCTAGAATGATGTGGGTTGCGTTTCTTAAAGATAAACCTGAGGCATTTGTGTTGGCAAAGCGTAATAGAACTTGTTTTCCCTACAAGAAGTTTACTACTAGAACAAAGTTGAATTGTACACATGGATCTCAGTGGCCCTATAAAGACTAAATGATTCTATGGTCAAAGGTACTTTATGATTAAAGCTGATGAATTTTCTAGAATGATGTTGTTTGCATTTCTTAAAAATAAACCTAAGGCATTTGATAAGTTTAAGATATTCAAGAATAGAGTTGAGAATGAATCTGGTATGAAGATTAAATGTTTAAGATTAGATAGAGGAGGATAATTTTCTTCAAATGAGTTTAACATGTTTTTTGAAGAGAATAGAATCAAAATATAGTTATTAGCTCCAAGAACCCTTGAACAAAATGACATTGCAAAAAGAAGGAACATGTCAGTTACAGAAGCTGCAAGAGCTATGTTAGCTGAGAATGACGTATATAAGACATGTTGGAGAGAAGCTATGAATACAACAATCTACACTATGAATAGAGTGTAAGTCAAGAAAGACACAAACAACACCACTTGTGAACTATGGTTTGGTCACTCACCTACAATTAATTATTTTATAATTTTTGGGAGTAAGTGTTATATCAAAAGAGATGATGATATTGGTAAGTTTGATGCTAGAATTGGTGAAGGTATGTTTCTTGGTTATTCATTGAAAAGAAAGGCTTATAGATGTTATAATTAGAGAACTAAGACTATTATGAAAAGTCCAAATGTGAGAATTGATGAGAAATTTAGGATACAAGAAAGCATAGTTGATTACAGTTTAGGTGATGATGTTGTTACTAAGCCAAGGAATGATTAGGTATTTCTTGAGACTAACAATGATTCATAGAATGAAGGAGAGCCAAGGTAATAATAAAGCTTAGAACCTTTAGTAAAACCAAGACTTGAGGCAAAAACTCCTACTTCAAGAAAGAATATGATAAAGAATCACCCATCGAAGTAGATCATCAGAAGCAAAGATAAAGGTGTGATGACAAGAAGCAAAGTCAATGAAGAACTATGTTTGATATCTCAAATTGAACCTAATAATGTAGATGAAGCATTTAAAGATGATTATTAGAAACAAGCTATGAAAGAGGAATTAGATCGGATAGTAAAGAATGAGACATGGGAATTGGTCCCTAGACCAATAGACAAGAATGTGATAGTAACTGTACACTCGAAAGTGTCCCACTCTAAACCCTTCTATCCAAACGATTCCATGAGTTGGAATGCTTGGATGCCGACTTAGAGCTCCCTATCCACGAAGTGCAAGGAGTTAGTATTTCAGCATGAAGGCTCTCAGCCAAGCCTTAGAAATGTACTTCTTGCTAGTAAACCATGCAACGGGAGGTTCTTTGAGACAAGAGCAAGAGTGAAAATATCTTCAAGGAATCCCTCAAGAATGCAATGCAAGTATGAAAACTAAGCTAAGATGATAATGCAAAATGCAGCTATACTAAGCATGTATGAGATTGTTACAAAACCAAATATTTAAACTATGTGATATTATTGCAAGAAATCAAAGTTAAACTAAAATGCAACTATGCTAAGAATGCCATATGATCTTATGCTAATGTGATGGAATGAGAGAATGAGACAAGAAATGAGAAGTTCTCCACAAAGCTCCAAAGAAACCTATTAGAAAACCTGCAGCATAACAATGTTCAAAAGATGGATTCATTGAGGGGAAAAGCTCTCTCCCTTTTAAAGATGTATGGACGGTGGAGATCAAGATGAAGATGGTGGATGATCAACGGTGGAATTCGAAAATAGGAGTGATCCATGTGCACACACAAATCAACCAATAGAATATAAGTTGACTTGTCATATAAGACAAAAGTCACAAAGCCTTTTCTTTTAATTGCAAAATAGAAAAAAGACTTTATGTGTGCACTTTAAGTGGGTTAGAAGAATGGGGTCTTTTATTTAATTAAAAGGGGACATGTTCTTTTAATCAAATAATGAACTTAGGATAGCATAGTCAAACTATAGGTTATAATCAAATAAATTGATTATTAGCAATTTGGCTTAGGTAAGTGATTAAATTAATTTAGCCAAAATGTTGAAAAGGGGGCTAATAGTCTAGATGACCATTTTTAGGTGATTACATTTGCCCCTCTTTGACTAATGTGTGATCGATCTGGGAACACATTATGTCAAAGAAAATCGAAGCCAAGTAGGCGATGATAGATATAGATGTCTAATTTCGAAGAGTGAAATGCAGAAATAGATAGCAAGTCCTAAATGCACAGCCTGATAGCAGTAGTACTGAACACTAGGAAGAGATGATGTTAGAATTCAAGAAGAATACTAACACTTAGAAAAGCAGATAGAGTGAGAGCAAGTGAGAAGATAAAACAAATGCTCCTAAGCAGTGATAGAGTATTTCTTCCCCCTCGGGATCGAAATTGAAATGAGGTAAGGGGATGCAAAAATTGGCTAGAAATGAGAAAATTAGAATATAGCAATGTCCAAGATGACAGATAGATGATTAGAACTCAAGAATGACTATTAGAAACTGACAAAATGCCCCAGTTTGACTAGAGTTGACCTTGAAGGATATAGCATAAAATTAGGTCAAATCTAGTAGAAAGATGATTTAGATGTGAAACAGTGAATTGAAGTAGATATGAAGTATGGAAATGATGAAGACATGAATAAATGAAGATGCCCCAGTGATGATTCGGAGATTAGACCTCAAAAGGTCAGCTAACTGCTTAGAAGAAAGTAGAATTTTAAAAGATAATTTTGACCATCAAGATGAACTCGAATTTGGATTTCGATCCCGAAAATGAATCTAGGACATTGAAATTATTTAAGAGGTCAAAACTTTATATAATGTGATGATAAGATAGAAAAGAGATGAAGCAAAAGATTAAGAAGGTGAAAAGACATGAACAAGAAGAAAGTAAAGAAATATATGAAAGGAGTTAGCCGATCTGTCCACAAAAAGATGAAGAGAGAGCTCTCCCCATATGCAAGAATGCAAGACTAAGCTAGAAAATGAATCTAAAATGCAAGCTAATATGCAAAGTGGTTTACCAGCAAGAAGCACATAACATTTAGACTCTTAATTTCATCATTGAGCATTTATTAGAGACATCATGAGATCATACAACCATCACTAGTATAACTATGAGGATATGAATATGATCGATATTAGATAGGTATGTGGAAATCCAATCTAAGCATCAGAGACATGTAAGTCAAGATAACTACACGATTAGATTCCCTAAGTTTAATTTAGCAAGATTACACCTGTATCAAGGCATAAGCACCAGGATAAACCCTAAGTGCGGTCTTGCAAAACAATCAAGGATGATACATTTATAAGTCAAAGTGTTGAATAGGACAAGCATGAATGCTTACAACACTATAGACAAACAAAAGTATACCCACAAGCAGAAATCAAGAAAATATGTCCCATGCCCCCAGTCTTCTAGTCAATGACATCCTTGAAAGACTATTAGGGAGGAAATACATGGCAAAGAAATTATCATAGACAGCACACAAAGTAGATAAATGTCAGCATAGCTCAGTCGTTTAAGTGTTAAAGTGCATGTGTGTAAGTCACTTGGCCATTTCTTCAAGACTTGATTTTGATAGTGAGAAATATTGCAACATCAGAGACTATAGGTAAACTATCTAAAAAGTGTTGAGAAACACTTGATGTCAAAGTGGGTGGGGGTAGTGTTGAGAAACACTATTTTGTGAGTTGTCAAAGAAACCCTAATCCACAAGAATACCTCAATAGGCTAAGTAGCTATGCCCCCAAGATGAGGACAAGAAACAATTCCAAGCTAGGAGATGTGTAGCAAAGTGGATGATTGAGATTGATAGACATAGGTGCAAGGGTTTCAAGTAGCGCCTGTTTCTAGGTTTTCACCACTTTGACAGATTTTTTTTGTTTTTTTTTTTTTTGGTGATACATCAAAGTGAGGTTTTCACTAAGATGATCATTTTTTCAGGACATTTTCTGATTTTTAAGATTTTTTCAGACTCATAGATATATACAAGATAGCTGAGCAACAAGCCTCTAAGTATAGAACTTCTTCAAGTGTAGGATGTTGATAGGTTCTGCAAGTTCTTCACCCTCTGAAGTAGACAATTGGTAAGCACCAGACCCAAATGATGTTGTGATAATGTAAGGACCTAACCAGTTAGGTTCAAATTTCCCTTTCTGTTCTCGATTTTGCTGATTTTTGGGATTCTCTCTAAGCACGAGTTCACCAACTTGGAACTCACGGGGGTGAACCTTTTTGTTATATTGTGTAGCCATGCGCTTCTGATAAGCTCTCATGTGATCAAAAGCAGCCTTGCGCCATTCATCCAGAGTCTCTAATTCCTGTACTCTCATAGCTCTATGGTCTTCATCGGTTATTAACCCATGTAAGGAGATGCGCAAAGAAGGTATTTCGACTTCTAATGGGAGAACAGCCTCAGAGCCATAGACTAGAGAAAAGGGTGTAGCCCCTATAGGAGTACGAATAGAGGTTCTATAGGCCCAAAGTGTCGGATTTATTTGCAAGTGCCAATCTTTCCCAGACTTGTGAACTGTGCGGTGTAGGATTTTCAGCAGCGTTTTATTAGAGGCCTCAGCTTGGCCATTCCCTTGGGGATAGTAAATGGAAGACCAGTGTTGCTTAATTCCAAACTTTTTGCACAGCTGTTTTAAGTCTTTATTTTTGAATTGTCCTCCATTATCTGTAACAATAGAGGATGGGATACCATATCGACAAATGATGTGATTCAGTATAAACAGGGCAACATGTTTGCCTGTAGCAGCAGATAATGGTACAGCTTCAACCCATTTAGTGAAATACTTCGTTGCTGTGATGATAAATTTATGACCGCTGGATGAGCTTGGATGGATCTTTCCTACCAAGTCAAAGGCCCATTGCTGAAATGGCCAATATGTCACAGAAGGGATTAACTCTCGCCCAGGAGCATGTATCAAGTTACCATGGAGCTGACATTTCTGACAGGACTTTGCATAGCGCACAGCATCAGCTTGCATGGTGGGCCAGTAATAACCCGTCCTAAGCAGTTTTCGGGCAAGTGCAAGGCCATTAGAATGCGCCCCACAAATGCCATCGTGGACTTCGGCAAGTGCCTTCTCGGACTCTTCTAGTTCTAAACACCTAAGCAACGTTCCATCTAGACCCCTCCTATACAAGTCACCAGAGACCAAAGTGTAGTGTGAGGCATTACGAAGGAGTTGGCGTTTTTGGTTGCGCGTGAGGGTTTCGGGAATAACCTGATCACGTAGGTAGGAGAAAATAGCCGCATAGCGAGAGGAATCATGACCTACAACAGTGTAGATCACCTGGTTATCTGAAGAATCATAGGCTGGATGACACAATTCTTCCACCAGGAACTCAAATCGCGATTCATGTTCTTGTAATTGGAGGATAGATGCTAAGGTGGCCATAGCATCAGCAGCCTTGTTTTCTGCTCTAGGAATTTGTTGGAATGTTACAAAGGTAAAATAGTTCCTTAGAGCATCTATCAACTTTTTATAAGGGATCAATTTATCATCCTTTGTTTGATATTCATTATTCACTTGGTTCACAACCAGTTGAGAATCCCCATAGATGTGTAGCTCAGTTATTCACCATTCAAGGGCCATTTTGATCCCATTTGTTAATGCTTCATACTCTGCAATATTGTTTGTACATGGGAACAATAATTTGTAGGATTTTGGGATCGTATAACCATGAGGGGAAACAAACAACACCCCTGCTCCTGCTCCATTCTGTGTATGGGATCCATCAAAAAACATTTTCCATGTTCTGTCAGTAATGTTCATGATTGAGGCATCTAGAAACTCAATTTGTAGAGGTGCTACATCTTCAAGTGGGAAGTCAGCCAACTGGTCAGCTATGGCTTGTCCTTTGATTGCCTTACGTTCAACATACTGAATGTCAAATTCGGAAAGAATCATCATCCATTTAGCAAGGCAACCAGTAAGTGCAGCTTTACTTAATAAATATTTCAAAAGGTCTATCTTGGCAATCAAGTGAACTGTGTGGGCCAACATATAATGCCAAAGTTTTTGGGAGGCAAAAACTACAGCAAGGCATGCCTTCTCTATACTTGTATAATTTAGTTCATAAGCCACCAAAGTTCGACTAATATAGTATATGGCTCTTTCTTTACCCGTCTCATCACTTTGGGCTAAGAGTGCTCCTAGAGAAGAATCTGTAGCTGAAATGTATAGAATCAAAGGTTTTCCCAGAATGGGTGGCATCAAAACTGGCGGTTTTGCCAAGTAGCCTTTGATTTGGTCTAAGCTTTGTTGACAGTCATTGTTCCAAATATGGGTAGATCCTTTATGCAGATTTTTATTGAAAGGTTGAGCCTTATCAGCTAATTGAGAGATAAATCTTCTTATGGATTGTAGCTGTCCTTGCAGACCTCTAAGCTGACTGATAGTCTTTGGTGGAGGCATATCCATGATAGCTTGGACCTTTTCAGGGTCAACCTCAATGAAATGAGAAGTTCTCCACAAAGCTAATAGTCTAGATGACCATTTTTAGGTGATTACAGTAACTAAGTGGGTATTCAAGAATAATATGAATGAACAAGGTGAAGTTGTAAGGAAAAAAGAAAGATTGGTATGTATATGTTACTTATAGAAAGAAGGAATAGATTATGAGGAGACCTATGCTCCAATGGCTAGAATAGAAGTAGTGAGATTATTCTTAGCCTATGCAACATAGAAGAAATTCAAAGTGTATTAGATGGATGTCAAGTCAGCATTTTTGAATGGAGAACTTGAACAAGAGGTACACATTGAGTAGCCTGAAGGTTATCCTTTGATAGATGATAAGGACATAGTATGAAAAGTGAGGAAAACATTGTATGGCTTGAAGCAAGCACCCAAAAACTGGTATGCAAGGTTGGACAAGCATTTGACAAAGCTTGGATGTAGCAAATGTAGTGATCGATAGTAATCTCTATTGGACAAAAATTGATGATGGTTTGATGATTTTGGTAATATTTGTTGATAATATCATATTTGGAGGAAGTGATGAAGAATGTGAAAAGTTTGCAAAATAAATGAAGAAAGCATTTGAAATGAGTATGATAGGAGAGATGAAATACTTTCTAGGATTGCAGATTGTACATAATAAAGAAGGAACCTTTATTTCTCAGAATAAGTACTTGAAGGATTTACTAAAAAGGTTTGGTTTGGAAACATGAAAACCCATTGGAACACCTATGGTAACTGGACACTTGTTACCTACAAAAGATGAGACACCTACTATTAAGTAGAAGAAGTAAAAATATATGATTGCAGGATTACAATATCTGACTCACAAAAGGACAAATATAGTAAATGCAGTTGGCATTATTGCAAGATTCTAAGCTAATCTAAGAGAAGCACATTATGCAATAGTTAAAAGGATGTTTAGATATCTAAAGGGAACATCTAAGTTTGGATTATGGTGTGATAGATCTAATGATTTTACTCTAAGTGGTTATACTAGTGTTAATTGGGCAGGCAGTATGGATGATAGAAAGAGCACCATTGGTGGAGCCTTCTTTCTTGGAGGAAGATTGGTTTTATGGTTAAGAAAGAAGTAGGATTATACATTACAAAGTACAATGGAAGCATAATATTTTGTATTAGTAAACAAGTGTAATCAAGTTGTTTGGATGAAGTAGATGCTAAAGGATATAAGGATAGAAATCAATGAGTCTGTTGTCATACATTGTGATAACACAAGAGCACTAAATATGTCTAAGAATCCAATGTTGCATTCAAGGACTAAGAACATTTCTATCAAGTATCACATGTTGAGAGAGAAAGTTGCAAAAAAGGACATTAGATTAGAGTATGTGAGCACTAAGGAGTAGATTGTAGATATATTCATTGAGCCTCTTCCCAAAGAGACTTTTGAGTATTTGCGAGGTATGCTTGGGGTTATGCCCCTTCCTACATCAGAGTAGAAGATGTAAAAGTGCATCAATCTAGTATAACATAGAACTATTGTTGTCTAGACTGAATGCTGATGCTTCTTATATGGGGGAGTATTTGTGATGGACAGAGTCATCTAGGACTCTTGGTGGATATTTTTTTGAATAGTGTCTTTAAACACTAGAGATAATTAAGAATTAGTTGTTGTAGAGTTTGATGCAGTAAAGTTTGCTACTGAAACCTTTGACATTGATGTCAATGGGGGAGAAGTTTGGCATGAAAAACAACATGTACAACATGAAAGTTGGAGAAGTTTGGCATGAGTATTGTAAGTTTAGAAGAAGTGTAGTGTGGAATTACAATTTGAAAAAAAGTGCATTAAGGTATATCAATGAGGAGAATGATTGATGAAGAGGATTTGAAAAGTAAGATGAACAGTCATTTTGTTGGTGTTCTTCGAACTAAATGTTTTTCATCTATGTTGTCATCAATGCCAAAGGGGGAGACTATTGCAACAATGTTGGAAGCATGAATGTTGATGATATTCCAATGGGGGAGTATTTTAGATATTTTCCTATGATGGTATGTTACATTCATGACTAAGTTTGTGGTATTTAACAGAAGAACAATGGAAAGATCAAGTTGGTATGAATGATTAGTTGAGTATTCCAACTATCTAAGGTTATGGGAGATACTTCTGAGTATCTAGTATATGAAATTAACATTATAAGTAGAAATGATAAGTTTGGAAGAAGTTATGTAAGTTTTGGTGATGTTTGTTCTGAGATAGAGTTTGCAGAGGCATGTTTTGGTAAACTTGTTATATCTCTTAGTAGAGTTGTTATTCTGAGAATCAAGGTTGAGGATATAAAGAGGACATGTTGGTGATGAGGTGGCTAAGATTTCTCATCATAATATTGTATGTATATAAAGTTATTCAAGTTGCAAAGTGGAAGATTAATGTTATCTCTAAGTATAGTGTGTTTTTAATGTGGTCCTATAATGATTAATTGAGAACGTCTAATAGCCAACTCAAGGAATTTCTTTGAGGACTCAGTATAAAGGAAGGAAATTTTCTTTTATCATGATGATATGGAATATAATATGAAGGTGCGATTGTAAGTAGTAGTAAAAGTTGAATGCAAAGTTGAGTAGAGCAGTGTGAAAGTGAAGGGAACTTCATTGTCAAGGTTTTGCTAAGTGATCCAAGGTTCATGACATGGTCAACAAGGTTTGATAGTGATTGGTTTAGTTAAAAGGAAAAAGAAAAGAAGAATGTAATAGTAAATTACTTGTTTGAGCAGTGAGATCTTCTTATAGTTGAAATTGCATGTTTGGGTAGTGGGCTTATCTTATATACATTGTACTACAACTCCTAACAAGGTTGGAATCTCCTAATAGGGATTCAAAGTCTCCTAATATGAAATATTTGTACTAAATGTTGTGATAGACTAATAACAGAGTCCATCCTCTAACAAGGAGTATTTATATTAGTACATCATCTTGTGGGCATCATTCTCACCAGGGTTTTCCCTCTAATCAAGGGTTTCCTTAGTTAACATATATGGTGTAATTGTCTATGTGCATCTTATTATGGTTTTTTTTTACTTTGATTGAGTGGTTAAGGTTTTTTAAAGAAGATAAATGTATTAATTATTGGATAATTGATTCACCCCCCACCTCTCAGTTATCTTGGTGGACTATTATTTCTAACACTTTATACATATCTTCTAGAATCATAAAACAATTTTTATGTTAGGAAGAAAAATTGTTTAGATAGAAGTTTGTACCATTACAGATAACTATGTCCAAAATTATTCTCCCACTAGCTAAAGGCTCTGATGTTCAACCATCACTGTTTCCTCAACTCCTAGATCATTTGGCACATACTAGTGCTTGACACTAACTAGGTATATTGCTTGGCATGTATTGTTTGGAAACTGATGTTTGACATGCTTTGATCACTCGGATCACACTAATTGCTCAGCTTGCTTAGATTACTTGGTGTGCATTGTAATACAAATAGAAAATGACTAAGTGTTTTGTCATTGACTTCTCAAAACCAATCTAATTTTAACAACTTCCACTTTTAGACAACTTGAGTTTGATGAGTTAGATATGGAAGATTCAAATAGAGACAAAATTAGAAGGAATATTATTTTCCTTATATTAAATGATCAAAGAACTACCTCAAATGAATACGAGTGGGATTGTCTTTTAGTTGCATCTCACGATTTGGGAATAGGTGTTATACCCACCTATTCTAATCAAACCAATGAAAATGAAGAGTCTTTTGTAGGGTTTGATTAGTTGAATTCTAAACTCAATTCAGTGGATTACATTAATTCTCTTAGGCCTTATCCTAACTTGGGTACCTTTGAATAATTCCCTATAGATTCTAACTCTCTTATTGTGGGAGATGATTCCCTTCACATTAATAACCTAGAATCCTCTACCTCATTATTTCTCATCCACCTCGACCTCATTGATTGGGCTATACAAAGCCAACCACCCAAGATATTATCCTTTCAAAATGATTATGAGAAAGCTTCCTACCTTAGTGTTATTGAGCCTATCATCTCTTCTACTAGTGAAGGAGTTGTTAGAATGAGTTAAATACATATCAAGTACATTAGTCACAAAATTGAAAGGAAAAATGGAAAAAAAGTTGCTCTAATGGAAAGAACCACTTTGTAGCAATGTTAGGGCCTAAAAATAGTAA
This sequence comes from Cupressus sempervirens, assembly GCA_028749045.1. Classification (NCBI taxonomy): domain Eukaryota; kingdom Viridiplantae; phylum Streptophyta; class Pinopsida; order Cupressales; family Cupressaceae; genus Cupressus; species Cupressus sempervirens. The sequence goes on along the minus strand of CM053787.1, from coordinate 483,776,658 downwards.
AAATATTTTTCCCCATAGCCCATTAACTCTATATTTTAAGATGTTTAAATTAGACCCCCATCGCTCCATTAAGATACGAAGAAAATTTCAAAATAACCAATATGATTCATCCACATATATTTATTCTTCATTTAAATCTGACTAAATTATATTTATATTATTCAAATAATATAAATTATTAATTATTAAAAGGAATAAACTATTAATAAAAATTTATAATTAATATATTAATTAATATAATATTTAATATTATATAATAATTAATATATTTAATAATATATAATAATTAATATTTAAAAATTATTAATATTTAACAATATATAAATCACATTATAAAAACTATTTATAACATATATATATATAATATAAACAAAATGCAATGCATACATAACTGTTGTCACAATATATGGGACCATGCTGTCGCAGGGCCTACGGCGATAGTGGGTACATCGTACCCTCTATTGTTGTAGGGCCTGTGGTGATAGTGGGTACATCGTACCCTCTATCGTCGCAGTACCTATGATGGCAGGTACACTGCATGGTAGTGGATACGGGGGCGAGGGTTCGTCCCCCCCAAACTTTTGATTTAATTTTTTTTTTTTTAAACGTTATCAAAATAGCATTTCACCAAATGTGCATTAAAATTTCTCTTTTATTAAAACAATTTCATTTTAATCATTTTCTCTGTGACATATTTTAAAGATCATCATATATATATATATATATATATATATATATATATATATATATATATATATATATATATATATATATATATATATATATATATATATATATATATATATATATATATATATATATATATATATATATATATATATATATATACATATACATATATATATATTTATATTTATATTTATATATACATATACATATATGTATATGTATATTTATATTTATATATACATATACATATATGTATATGTATATGTATATGTATATGTATATGTATATGTATATGTATATGTATATGTATATGTATATGTATATGTATATGTATATGTATATGTGTATGTATGTATATGTGTGTGTGTGTATACGCAGATTTCTAGATGCATATTTTTAAAGAATATATTTGCAATAATGTCTGCGATCAGATATATATAATTTTATACCAAATGGTTTTTTTCCAATTTTATAAATTAAGAATTTTTTCCTTTAATGATTGTTTTCTAGATTTGCCTAATTGATCCTTCTAATAGGTTTGTCCATAGGCATCTGAAAAAATCCTAGCCCCATAATTTCCTCAGATCTATGCATATGAAAATTTCTTATAAAGAATTTAACTACTCATGACAAAATACATACAACCAAGATATGAAAATCTTTAGAAAACATTCAAAAGACATGAAGAAGACAGGAAGTGCAAGAAGCGAAAATAACATAAGCAAAATCACAAGTGTCTACCTGGACACTGATGCTAAATCCCTTCTCCTTTGAATCCGCAAAGCAAGCTCCTTCCTTCTCCAACATTCTCGAGTCCTCCAAACATGCTCCCTAAACTTCTAGGAGTTCCTAAATATAAAAAACTCTCAGGAAGCACCTAGAATGTCTCTAGAAACAACCAGAAGGTGTTGACAACTAAGCATGAGTCTTTTCCAACCTTCTAGATGAGTCACAAGGTTGTAGACACCATGTGCTTAATTTGTGCACTAACTTATGTGTTGTTGACATATGTGAAATCAAGAGGTGCGTTTACTCCTAGGTAAGCTTATAAATTTTATTTTAATTCTTTTATCTTTTCTATTATTATTATTTATTTATTGTTTATTATTATTTTTAGTATTATTAATAATTTTAATTTCTTTTATTTAATTCTTTTCTCAATTAATTCCCCATTTAATTAATTAAAATCAAAATATCAAAAGATCATGATATTATATTAATTTTTTCCCAAATAATTAAATTATTAATTAGATCTTTTAATTTTAGACTTAATTAATAGAAAATTCACCATAGGCCTCCAAGATAAAATATGAAAACCCATCATAGAACAATCCATACAAAATCAGTCTAGAGGGTTAAAAATTGTGAATTATGTCATCTGACACATTCAGAAGGTAAAATATCCTAGATACTTGTCCTACCTTTCTAGGACAAATGGTTTAGGGGTTTAGGATTTGGAGTTGAGAATTTATCTCCCCTCTCTTACCATTGAGACAGTGTGATAGGGTACGCTCATCCTAGCAATTTAGGGAAGTTGATACCCAGTACCTGCAACCTGCATAAAAACCATGCATGTACATACAATATATATATACTAAACTAAACAGGCAATGGCAGGAATTGGTGCATTGTGTAGATCCGAACTAGTAGGTGACTACAACTCCCTTCCTTAACCACATCAGAAACACCATACATAAGATCAAACATGCACACCATACACATGAAAGTATGTGGTAAGTATCCATAAGAAAACAAATGTGATAATAATCATCTAACTAACCATCATCAATAATTGGAAATAATGTAATAATCATCATGCATATATGAAACGTAGAGTCTAAGTAATCTCATCATACATCAACTGAATCCATAACATAAGACCTGATAGTCTCAAAACAATGCTACTGACCATCAACATAAAACTAATCTAACATAGTCTGACAATAATAGCAACAATGTGTCCAGAAAAATGTGAATGAGGGCAGGCACTAAATCCACCCCCCCTTGGATTAGGCTTACTCCTAGAAGCCTACAAATAAGTAGGGATATAACTCCTGTAATTTAGCTGCATCCTCCCATGTAGCTAAAGAATCATCAGTAGGGTCCCATTGGACCCTTACCTACTCAATGGTTCGACCCTTGAGGGTCAACTCCCACTGCTCTAGATAACGAACCGGCTCCAAAGCCAGCTGTCCATCCTCTACTTGCAATGCATTCCAATCAAGAACATGTACAACATCAGGAATATACTGCCTAAGTATTGAAACATGGAAAACATCATGAATGTGAGCTACACTGGGCAATAGAGCAAGGCAGTAAGAAACTAGGCCAATCCTCTCAAGAATCTCAAATGGTTCCACAAAGCGAGGTGCTAGCTTTGAATCCTTTCCATATCGGACTAGACTCTTCTATGGACACACTCTCAAGAAAACCTTGTCTCCCACAACAAACTACTTATTTATCCTATGAGCATCAGCATACTTTTTCTTCCTATCCTGTGTCGTAGTCAAGTGCTCGCGGATACACACTACTTTTTGTTCCATATCACGAAGCATCTCAAGACCCAACAGGATGTGATCCTCAAGACTATCCCAACTCAAGGGTGTACAACAACAAAATCCATATAAAGCTTGAAATGGTGCCATGCCAATAGAACTGTGATACCCGTTGTTGTAGGCAAACTCCACTAGGTAAAGATAATCCTCCAAAAGTGTCTGCCTATCCATCACATACATCCTTAACATATCTTCCAAAACTTGATTCACCCTCTCTGTCTGACCATCTGTCTCTGGGTGATATGCTGAATTGAAATTCAATTGTGTTCCAAGATCATGCTGCAGCGATGTCTAGAATGCAGATGTGAATATAGGATCCCTATCCGAAATGATCTTTCGAGGAATACCATGTAGTCTCACAATGTCATGCATGAAGACATTAGCTACAGAAGCTGCCATGTAGGAAGACATGATTGGTGAAAAATGTGCCACCTTAGTCAACAGATCAACAGTGACCATGATAGCATCATGACAACAAACAGTCATAGGTAATCCTACTATGAAATCCATAGAGATGATGTCCCACTTTCATGAAGGAATGAGATTTGGTTGCAAAAGTCCTGTCGGGTGCTAGTGTTCTGCCTTAACTCTCTGACACTTAAGACACCTGGCCACAAAATTAGCAATGTCTCACTTCATTCCAAACCAATAGAAAAAACACTGCAAATCAACATGCATCTTCTTGAAACTCGGATGTGCTGAGTAAGATGTACGATGGGCCTCTACTAGAATCAAGGTGTGAAGCTCATCTAGTAACAGCACATAAATCATCCCTGAATGTCTCAAAAGACCATCTAACTCAAGGACATAGCCTACAAACTTACCCTCCAAAGGTCTTCCTAAATCTATTTCTCTGCACACTTCCTGGTACCAAGAATTTGTAGGAAGTGCCTAAAGAATCTGACTCCTCAAATCAACAATAAGAGTCATAGATGATATCACATGTCTCCTATGACTCAAAGCATCTGCCACCACATTCTCCTTTCTCTAAATGTACTTTACCTCAAATTCATACTGACAAAGAAATTTTATCCATCACCTTTGGTGAGAATTCAAATTAGGTTGAGTAAAAATGTACTGAAGATTGTGATGATCACTATGTAGCTCAAATCTGTGCCCCAACAAGAAATGTCTCCACCTTATCAAAGCATGAACTACCCCTGCTAATTCAAGATCATGCATAGGATAATTTAGCTTGTGATCCTTGAGCTTGCATGATTCATACACAATCACTCGTCTATTCTGCATCAAAACCACTCCAATCCCTTCCAAGGAAGCATCTGTGCATACCATGAAATCACCCTCTGGATCAAGTATAGCTAAGATCAATGCACTAGTCAAAAGCTCTTTGAGCTTCCAAAATGCTCCCTTACATTTCTCCATCCATATAAACTTCTTTCCTTTCCTCTGAAGGGAAGTGATAGGATGCACTATTCTGGACAAGTTTTGGACAAATTTGTGATAATAACTAGCTAGACCCATGAAACTACAAATCTTTGACACATTAGTCGGTGTAGGCCAATCTACTATTGTCTAGATCTTTGCAAGGTCCACAAAAATACCATCACCTGAAATGACATGCCCTAAATACTAAATTTTTTACTTGAAGAATTTGCACTTAGCTGCATTGGCATAAAGCTAATTGTCTCTCAAGCATTGTAAAACCAATCACAGGTGTTCCTCATGCTCCTTATGAGACTTAGAATATATCAATATATCATCAAGAAATACAAGTACAAACCTGTCAAGATAGGATCAAAACACCCTATTCATCAAACTCGTAAAAATTGATGGAGCATTAGTCATCCCAAAAGGTACCACTGTGAACTCATAATGCCCATAGCGAGTTCGAAAGGTGGTCTTGTGAATGTCATCTTCCTTAATACAAAGCTAGTGGTATGCTGACTTAAGATCGATCTTGGAGAATACTGTAGCTCCCTTGATCTAATCAAATAAGTCATCAATCCTAGGTAGAGGATACCTATTCTTTATTGTCACCTTATTCAACTGTCTATAATCAATACAAAGGTGCAAAGAACTATCTTTCTTTTTCACAAAGACCACTGGAGCTCCCAATGGTGACACACTAGGTCAAATGCTCCCTTTGGCCAAAAGTTCCTCTAGCTAAAGATGCAACTCACCCAATTCCTATGTAGTCATACGATAAGGAGCTTTAGAGATAGGCTCCACTCCTGGAATAAGGTCAATGCTGAAATCGATGTCCCTCTTCAGAGGCATGCATGGAATCTCACTTGGAAAGACATCTACATACTCTTGTAAAAGCAGGTGATCTAAAGTCTTCCTCACAAGATCTTCCTCAACAAGATCATTTACCATAATAGCAAATATCTGACATCCCTTACGGAAACTCCGCTTCAGTTGCATGGCAGAAATCATCCGTAGAGATATTGGCCTCGGTATCCCAACAATCTTCATATCATTCCCTTGGTCATCTTGACACAATATAATCTTCTTCTTGCAATCTATACTAGCTTTATGAGAGCCAAGCCAATCCATTCCTAGAACTACATCATAGGAACCAAGGGGTATAACCCAAAGGTCAACTATAGTATCAAATCCTCCTATGCTAAGCCCACACTTATGAACTACATAATCTATGGAGACCTTAATGCCTGAGACTAGTTCCACTTGCCAACCATGTTCTTGCTTCACTGCATCTAGCTTACACTTAGCAACTAAAGATGGAGAAATAAATGAATCTATAGCACCTGAATCAAACAATATTGAAAGAGGTGTACCTTGAATATCTCCTATGGTTCCAACCACTATTCCTTGATGATATTCTTGATGGTGGTCTACTATTACAAACACTCTATGAGCTCTTCCTACATCCCCAACTGTAGGCTCGGATGCTATTGGCCTAGGGCCGTAATATTGAGGTGCTCGCTATGGACAGTGAGCTACAAAATGTCCAACTTTCCCACATGTAAAACATCCTATATTTCTACTAGATCCTCTCCCCATAGGTGGTGCATTTGATTGCTGACGACTATTTCTACTAACAAAAGACTGACTACTCTGAGTTGGTTGAGGGGGTTGATTCTGTTTATTGCGCTAAGCATTGCGGTTGTTCTTGGAGTTAGAACCTCCACCACCACCTTGAGCCTGAGAGTTTGATCCCTTCTACTATTACATTTGTTGAGATTGCTACTGATACTGTCTCCCCTTAGAAAAAGGAAGCTTCCTATTACCACCTGAGTTATAGTTGCCTTTAGATCTTGATGTTGCAGGTGCTCCTACAAAACCTCCCTGACCAAGGTTAACACTTTGTTCTACAAGGATGGCTCATCATACCACATCCTTGAGGGTTTTATGCTCAAATGCCTTGACACCCCCAATTATACGGTTGTTCAATCCTCTAATAAAGTGTTGTGTCAACTGAGCTGAGTTGTCACTGAATCTTGAAAAGGACATGAGCTCATAGAATTTGTGCTCATACTCTGTTACCATCATAGAATACTGCTTGAGATTATGGAACTCATCTGCCCTTTGCTACTTCCATTCCTCTAGTAGGAATTGTTCGCAAAAACTCTCAAAGGATAGCTCCCAAGTGACACTGTTCATATCTATGCCCAGCTTCTTTTCCTCAATTGTCCACCAAGTGGCCCCAAAATTCTCCAAATTGGTAATGGAAAATCTTGCCTTAAAATTACTGTCAAAGTCTTGCATAGAAAAAATCATGTCAAGGGCAATAAGCCACTATTCGGCCACATAACTAGAACCTTTCCCATTAAAGGGCTTGACCTTGGATCTCGAAAGGTCCTTCATCTTAGTGTATACAATGGATCTCTAATGATCCCTCCAAGGGCTCCTAGACCTAGGTCTATGCTCTTGTTCTGTATGATGTGCTCCATGCTGATCCTGAATAGGGGGTAGGTGATCAAGAATGGTCTACATCATTTGTCTCAAGTTAACCTCCTCAAACTCAGCTTGGTCCTCTCTACGACTCTCTTCCTACTACTTACTAGTGTGCTCTTCTCTATTCTCTTCATGAGAAGATCCTCCACGAACAAACTCATGGACACTGATAGCTCTGCCACGACCACGGCCTCTTCCACGACCTCTACCATGACCTCTGACAGAAGACCTAGTCCTAGATACCATCCTACAATAATATCCAAAATATGAAATACTATCACAACCATAAGGCATGCTACTGTATAGCATAAAAATCTCATGTTCTACAAAAGACTAAGTTCAATTTCAATTTTGCCTATGTTTAGATTTAAGTAGGATTTACAGTTTGAAAACTAAGTGTTGCATGTGAAAGTAATAGTTCAAGTTCTATTTTAGTTCACCTAGTTTTCAAATTTGAAGAGATAAACATAATAGTTCAAAGTCCTAGTTTGTTCTAAAATATCTAGAGCTCCCAATGTAGAAACTTAGGCTTTGATACCAAATGTAACACCCTACCAAGGGATCCAAAGAATTAACCTAAAGTTTCACTAAATTTGGTAGCTTTTTTTTTTTTTGAACGTGAAAGTAAAACCATTCATAACATAGTAGCAAAAGTAATAACAATATCCAACTGATAGTAAACATAAACATACATACATAACAGGTTACATTCTTAAGGATCCCTTAATGTTGAATCACATCGAAATTAACTATTAATGAATCCATCTAATACTACATCCACATGAAATAATAATGAAAAGTCCAATGTCCATACATCACATTTCTGAATGCTTAATCATCC